>JAVIAB010000108.1:3882016-4482016 GCA_032433765.1 Megaustenia siamemsis | reverse complement strand
GGTGTGAACACCGGGCACGTTAAAGAACCCTTGGCAATGACAAATGGTAAAGAGTATACCTTATGGTCACAGCCCAGGAACAATGTTTCAACATATTAATTACAAATCTACCCATGCCGGGATGGATGTGTCTGGCCAAACGGGTCTTGAAGAAGATGTGCGATGTCTATGGTGATAGAATGTCTTTCAGATTACGGTGTTCCGTCCAACAACTGATCACTCACCGTACCAAACTATGAACCTGCCTAGTACAACTCTATCACTTCCTCTCACACTTTTCTCTTCTAATTTTATCGTCCTTACAATAGTTTATTCTTTCCCTTCCGCGGACCAAAGACCACCCCCCCCACCCAAGTGATGCTTTTTTTTTCTCCCCCAGAAGTTCTCTCTGTGCACTGGCTTAATTCAAGACGTCTTCATTGCTCCTTGAGCTGTCCATGGGATTCATTCTTGTTTAGAATCGCATTCTTGATGTCTCTGATCTTTTTCAGATTTTGGTTTCACTGAAACATTTTACCGGAATTGACGCGAGGCGCACTGAGATTATGTTGCCCGTGACGGCCGTTACGGCGACCCGGAAGTGTCCATTTTGAGCTGCACGCCATTTATACAGTTAAAGCCACACGTTCAATAGTACAGTATCAACGTAAAAAACACGCCATTTTTACGAAATGCAACATGTTCATTAGAACAGTTTGAACGATCATGAAAAACACTTTGTTGGTTGCTGGAACGGGGACTGAGAAGATATGGTAATGCCCCGCCTGCAGTGAAGCCATTTCGTTCTAAAGTCTACCAACAAAATCAGATCATCAGGGTACAGCTATCCGAAATACACCGTCGAACACGCAGAAATTACGACAATCTACAAGGGTAAGAAGTCATAAATCGGCAACCTATGACAACCATCAATACACACATAATTTGCTAACTGCTAACAACGACTGAACACATATGGATGGTGTCGACTCAAACTAAAAAGAACACCAACAATATACAGCTCCATATACCAACAAAACATTTCCCAGGGTCTATGAACATTTTAAGTATAAGAAGACTTATCAACCAACACAGAACTGGAGTCGTCAGTCGCCGGACACTGCGAGACTTGCTGAGGAGGGGATCTGAGCACGTAAGGACATGTTCGAAGTGCAATGATGATGACCCACAAATAACTCAATGAACACTTTTCAAAACCACTTAACACTTCGCAAGTCTAATAAACACTTTCCAAGACCACTCGTACATCTACAGTCCCACCCACCAGACATAGACACCATGTTCACTCAACCACACTCATCATGAAAGAACGCTGCTCTAATATCCCATGCTGACACCTTCTGTGATTATTGTCAATTCTCATCACAGCAGTGAAACCAAACAGCCGAGGACAATACAGAGTGCTTAATCTAATGAATGAGTGAGACGAAAACATCATTAGTGTGTGAACTAAGACAGCAGTGTCACAATAGCGCTATAGCAACATGGATAACTCTCTATTGCACTTATCATCATCATCATCATCATCACGTGTCATACGGGTTGCCGTAGGCGACCATGTCCTTCCACAATTCTCTGTCCACAGTACGTCGTATCAACTCTGTTGTTGACTGTTTTCCATACGGTGACACAGGCTATCCATTATCTTCTCTCTTTGTAATCCGCGATCTCTATTTCCCTTGAGTTTAAGGCTGCTGCATCTAATCTGTGTGTGTGTGTGTGCGCGTAAATATTGTCAATGTAAAATTACAGAGTACAGGAATTGTTATTTCAAAGTACAGAATTATTTTGTTCATATACTGGTGAGAAAAGGAGCCGCGATAGCTCAGTGGTTAGTAAACTGGACTACAAATGACAAGAGGTAGGGTTCGATCCCAACCGACGGCTTCCGGGTTCACCCAGCCTTAAATGGGTACCGGATTTTTTTCTGGGAAAGTAAAGCAGCACGGGCGTAATACCGACCACATTACCCCAAAAATCATGTGCTGAAGGTCTGTAAAATATAGGGTCACTAACACCATATTTCCCTATACGCCACTTGGCGTGACGGGGGTACTTTACTTTACTTTACTTTACTGGTGAGAAATCTGGATAATTAGCAGTACCAATATTTGTTTCCACTTAGGGCACGCTCAAATGTAGCTTGGTCATTTCTCGAAGTCCACAAAAAAAGATGACGCGTGTTTAGGCATGGTGGCATTAGTCGCGATCTCGCTAAACCAGAAACAGCAATAGTAAAGATGTTGAGCTAGCACGCTAATATGGCGCCATGGATAGCTGCCGCTGACACTACTCGTTAATGTCATGGAAAATAAAGAGCTCACGAGCTGTAGTCACCGACCTTTGAGGTCAATAGTCGCACTCGATATCCACCCCTCCCCCCCCCTTTTTTTTTCCTTTAAGACGTTACTATGGTTACTAGCCATGACTGCCCAAACTACTAACGGAAGAAAGTCTCAAACAGAAGGACTTAACAAGATTTGTGTAGCCAAAGCACGGACACTCAACGTACACTCGAATAACTTTTAGGAAAAGTACATCTCCCCAAACCATACACCCACCACGAAAGCACAAAGCAAGTTTCAAGAGTTCTAATGATGTAAAGTGTCAGGGTTTTTATAGTAATCGATAACAGATTTTCTCATACGTTCACCGCCGCCGGGATACTTGTAGGATTGGTGATGTGGGCAGTATCGCCGCCAGCCTGGGACCACATGTGTGAGTATTTGTATTAACAGCAGCTTGGAATACAGGTAACTTATGGATCTTTCTCTCTCTCTCTCTCTCAGCTTGGAATACAGGTAACTTATGGATCTCTCTCTCTCTCTCTTTTTTTCTCTCGTTCTCTCTCTCTCTCTCTCTCTCTCTCTCTCTCTCTGAGCGCGCGTGTGTCAGAGGTGACGACAAAAAAAAAAGTGAGATGAAAGAAAATTTCTAACGAAATGAAAATGATGCATGAAAGTTAGAAAAGACACACACAAAAACACCCTAGCCTCAATTGATGTCAGAATTAAAGATACCCGGATTTAAGATATGATATAATAAAGTAGAGGAGGAAGAACGTCATGATTTAAAAAAAAACCAACGAACATAAAAAAAAAAACCAACGAACATTAACAAAAAAAAACCAACGAACATTTTAAAAAAAGCGTCAAAATAAAAGTAGTGATTGATTATGTGTACTTGGCTGTTGACTGAAGTTACCTGCCTTCTCACGGACAACATTCAACGTGTATTAACGGCCACTACCGCCAGCCTTCAGATCAAATAACCTCCATTACCTTCTCGAAGTTTTCTTATTTTCTCTAGACATTCATGCAGCCTAAAAAAGTCACTGGTTGCCAACATCAAATGTCCCATGTCTAAACGACGACATTTGGCCTTCCCTTCCTCACTCACAACCCTAATGTGTCACTCATCCCAATATTCGACCCAATCGTTAGTTTTGTCCTCTCTCTTCGTATGCCTTCACAGCTCACTCTATCTCATTTATCCCTCATTCCATCTATCTCACTCAAATTATCCCTCCATCGCTCTTCTTTAACCTAGATCTCAATTTCTCCTTCTATCTATCTTCCAATCAGTGCTCAATCCACTCTCCAAATCGGCCTTTTGTCTCCTCCTCTTTTTATTTCGAGAGCCCGTGGCGTTGTGGTCAATGCCTGAAGGTTCCGGGATCAAAAGTTGAAGCGATTTGGTTCTTTTTTCAGAACCAAAATATTCTCGGAGTCCACGTTTCTATGGGTACCAGAGGTGTTTTATGTGAATGTAAAAGCAGCCACCGCAAGCCATGAAGCCAGCACAAGGGAGTCATTACTCAACTTCTATTCCAATGTGACTTCCTTGACAGTTTACCTTTTCATTTCCCTCTTTTTTAAACCTCTCAATCTCTGTACAAACTTGTATCCTCCATTCACCTCTCTTTCACACCAATACAAGTTCACAGAAAGAAGAAGCCAGGCTGACTGACCTACCAGACGTTAATTAATGTGAAGAAGCGCGAGGTGAGCAGTGGACATCACAGAAGGCCCACAACAGGAGCTTATACCAGCTTTGTCTACATCTTAGAGAATGCTCGCTACACAACAACGATAGAGACAGGACAAGATTTCATATACCACTGCATTGATTCTCTCTCTATTCCTCTTTTCATGCCCCCCCCCCTTTTCTCTCTCTCTCTGCCTACTAGGAAACGTTTAGCCAGCCAGAAATATTACTCCGTCGATGTCTTTTAAACACACTTTGATATACCAGTCTATCACCATTTTAACAACTTGATAAATCTGCTCGCCATCCTAGTCTATTACCATCTGTAACAATTTTATAAACCTGATACCATCCATAAACTATTTAATAAAGTATGTTGTCACTCCTAATGGTTAAGAGCATGTCCTTATTCTTAACAGTTTGGTCAAGTTTGTTACAATCCATATTAGTCTGATCTGGTATGTTACAATGTTTAGCACTTTGATCAAATTTGGTACAATTCATATTAGTCTTGTCAGGTTGGTTACAGTTCATATTAGTATTGTCAAGTTTGTAACAATTAATATCAGTCTTGTCAAATCTGGTGCAATTCATATCAGTCTGGTCAAGTTTGTTACAATTTTTAACACTTTGGTCAAATTTGAAACAATTATTAACAGTTCAGAAAATTCTTTCGCCATTCCTTAAAACTTGTTTAGTATCAACACTCCATACGCTGTACATGTATAAAATATGCTGTCAATAGCTAACTTCATATTCCTTTGGTGTTCCGATCTTAGCGTTTGCACCGTTCGACAAGTGCATGTGGTCAATGTGACTTCCATTTGAGCAGTACTAGGAATTTTTTTTATTTTAATGATAAGTGTTTGGCCATAGCTGGCCAAATGTAGAACACACAAAAGCAAATCACGCGGTGATAGTATTGGGGATATAAACCAGCGCTTCTAACAAAAGAAACAAATACAAATTAGCGACAAAGCAACAAGAAAAAATTAACTGAAGAAAAAGCAACAACAAAAATTAAAACTGGAGGATAAATTAACAACAAAAATCAAGCTGGAGATAAATTAACAACAAAAATCAACACTGATATAAATTAACAGCAAAAATCAACGCTATAATTAAAAACTGTGAAGAGATAGGTGGCACACCCAAACGTTAGTGCAATTACAGTGCCTAACTCAAACGTTAGTGCAATTACAGTGTCCTAACCCAAACGTTTGTACCACTACAGTAGCTAACCCAAACGTTTGTACAACTACAGTAGCTAACCCAAACGTTTGTACAACTACAGTAGCTAACCCAAACGTTTGTACAACTACAGTAGCTAACCCAAACGTTTGTACAACTACAGTAGCTAACCCAAACGTTTGTACAACTACAGTAGCTAACCCAAACGTTTGTACAACTACAGTGCCTAACCCAAACGTTTGTACAACTACAGTAGCTAACCCAAACGTTTGTACAACTACAGTAGCTAATCCAAACGTTGGTGCCACTACAGTAGCTAACCCAAACGTTTGTACAACTACAGTAGCTAATCCAAACGTTGGTGCCACTACAGTAGCTAATCCAAACGTTGGTGCCACTACAGTAGCTAACACAAACGTTGGTGCCACTACAGTAGCTAATCCAAACGTTAGTGCCACTACAGTAGCTAATCAAAACGGTGGTGCAACTACAGTAGCTAATCCAAACGTTGGTGCCACTACAGTAGCTAACACAAAAGTTGGTGCCACTACAGTAGCTAACCCAAACGTTGGTGCCACTACAGTAGCTAACCCAAACGTTGGTGCCACTACAGTACCTAATCCAAATGTTGGTGCCACTACAGTAGCTAACCCAAACGTTGGTGCCACTACAGTAGCTAAACCCAAATATTAGTGCAACTACAGTGGCTAATCCATAAATTAGTGCAACTACAGTGGTGAATTTTTTTATTTTAATGATACGTGTTTGGCCATAGCTGGCCAAATGTAGAACACACAAAGCAAATCACGCGGTGATAGTATTGAGGATATAAACCAGCGCTTCTAACAAAAGAAACAAATACAAATTAGCGACAAAGCAACAAGAAAAAATTAACTGAAGAAAAAGCAACAACAAAAATTAAAACTGGAGGATAAATTAACAACAAAAATCAACACTGATATAAATTAACAGCAAAAATCAAAGCTATAATTAGAAACTGTGAAGAGATAGGTGGCACACCCAAACGTTAGTGCAACTACAGTGCCTAACTCAAACGTTTGTACAACTACAGTAGCTAACCCAAACGTTGGTGCCACTACAGTAGCTAACCCAAACGTTTGTACAACTACAGTAGCTAACCCAAACGTTTGTACAACTACAGTAGCTAACCCAAACGTTGGTACAACTACAGTAGCTAACCCAAACGTTTGTACAACTACAGTGTCTAACCCAAACGTTTGTACAACTACAGTAGCTAACCCAAACGTTTGTACAACTACAGTGTCTAACCCAAACGTTTGTACAACTACAGTAGCTAACCCAAACGTTTGTACAACTACAGTAGCTAACCCAAACGTTGGTGCCACTACAGTAGCTAACCCAAACGTTTGTACAACTACAGTAGCTAACCCAAACTTTTGTACAACTACAGTAGCTAACCCAAACGTTTGTACAACTACAGTAGCTAACCCAAACGTTTGTACAACTACAGTAGCTAACCCAAACGTTTGTACAACTACAGTAGCTAACCCAAACGTTTGTACAACTACAGTAGCTAACCCAAACGTTTGTACAACTACAGTGCCTAACCCAAACGTTTGTACAACTACAGTAGCTAACCCAAACGTTTGTACAACTACAGTAGCTAACCCAAACGTTTGTACAACTACAGTAGCTAACCCAAACGTTTGTACAACTACAGTAGCTAACCCAAACGTTTGTACAACTACAGTAGCTAACCCAAACGTTTGTACAACTACAGTGCCTAACCCAAACGTTTGTACAACTACAGTAGCTAACCCAAACGTTTGTACAACTACAGTAGCTAACCCAAACGTTTGTACAACTACAGTAGCTAACCCAAACGTTTGTACAACTACAGTAGCTAACCCAAACGTTGGTGCCACTACAGTAGCTAACCCAAACGTTTGTACAACTACAGTGTCTAACCCAAACGTTTGTACAACTACAGTAGCTAACCCAAACGTTTGTACAACTACAGTGCCTAACCCAAACGTTTGTACAACTACAGTAGCTAATCCAAACGTTAGTGCAACTACAGTGCCTAACCCAAACGTTTGTACAACTACAGTAGCTAACCCAAACGTTTGTACAACTACAGTAGCTAACCCAAACGTTGGTGCCACTAGAGTAGCTAATCAAAACGGTGGTGCAACTACAGTAGCTAATCCAAACGTTGGTGCCACTACAGTAGCTAACCCAAAAGTTGGTGCCACTACAGTAGCTAACACAAAAGCTGGTGCCACTACAGTAGCTAACCCAAACGTTGGTGCCACTACAGTAGTTAACCCAAACGTTGGTGCCACTACAGTAGTTAACCCAAACGTTGGTGCCACTACAGTAGTTAACCCAAACGTTGGTGCCACTACAGTAGTTAACCAAAACGTTGGTGCCACTACAGTAGCTAACCCTAACGTTGGTGCCACTACAGTAGCTAACCCAAACGTTGGTGCCATTACAGTAGCTAACGCAAACGTTGGTGCCACTACAGTAGCTAACGCAAACGTTGGTGCCACTACAGTAGCTAACCCAAACGTTGGTGCCACTACAGTAGCTAACCCAAATATTAGTGCAACTACAGTGGCTAATCCATAAATTAGTGCAACTACTGTGGCACTAAGTACTTATAAAAAAAGAGACGAGGTGACCAGCTTCACAATGAAAACTGCTGTAGCAAACACAAAATAAACTCCCAAATTGCTATTAAGATAAGACGTAGATTACAAACAACCGAACACATCCTACAAGCTATCGATGTCCCTACAAGAGCGTGGCCGTCCCCGACCTCTCTGTGTATGACAAAACATGTTAGGAGACGACAACACACTTTAAGAGAGAAGCGGATATGGCTGTGCGTAGAAAAATGGAAATGGCCAGCTAAGCTAGACACAACATTTCCATTTAAGTGCCCAATTTGCAGAGCCGTGTATTATGTTCTCACGTTAAGTAAACACCACCTTGGAGTGAGAACAGTTGCTTCCCCAAGCGCCTGGTTAATGGGAACAAAAGGTGACAAATCTATTCCAGGCAACAAACATTTAATCAGACATTACGCGTCAGCACTCACACGACAGACGTCAAGCAACAAAACAGATATGAACCGAAACAGATTTCAATTCTGGAACACTTACTTCTGTTGCCGCGCTATTTAACACCAAGTGAGAGGGGAGACGGAAGAATGGAGAGAAAATTATTAATCAAGGAAGCAAACATCAGCATCTCCAAATAGAGAACAAGAACATCTCATATCTGCAAGGAAAAACTCATCCACAACTTAAACATCTAAAATCCACAATTGTTAAACTGAATGGTAAGGCAAGTATTTTGTTCTGTTTGCCTGCAAATGAAATGATTCTACTTTTTAACAATACGTATTAGATTATCTTCTTTTTCTTGTGTCTTCGCACGATGACTGAACACCCGACCCTTAGAATAGATTTGTATTGATAAATTTTACAGAAATAAGTATCACAATTAGAACAGCGAAGGATGCTTGATCTTGCTCATGACAATAAGTAGCAACTCTCATTTCATACAATAGCTTTCCCATCTTGAGCAGCAGAAATATTACTTTAACGTTTACACAGCTGGAAGCCAAGGACTAACATGTTCACAGCAAAATTCAGTCACGAAGCTGAGATCTTTCCATAAGCGTATGCTCGTCCATAAATGTGAATCGTTTAGTAAAGAAACGACACAAAATAGAGGTAGCGAGATGAAATTAGTGCTCACGCGATAAGCAGCAGGACCTGGGAATAAGTTTTATGGTGGAAAAGGTGAACATGAACAACACACGTCAACATGAGGTACATATAATTTCCGTCACTGAAAGTAACATCGCGGCAAGTCGCCATTCGAATTATCCAGTTTCAATGGAATATTTTACTGATCATTTTTTTTTTTATTACGACTACAAGACTGCTAGCTTTGAAGTAACACGTTGCACGTGTAATGACGGACAGCCAAGAATGATATTTCTGTTTCATGTCATTGAGAGGATAAACAAGACATAATAGATGGACTGAGGTTATGTACTTCAATGTGTTACAAATTTCCGATTTGACGAACACAAGTGTAAAACCATTTCTATTTGTAAATGTGTAAACACAGCGACGGATCGTAGTAACAGGCGCATTATTTTCCACCAAGCAATAATGCAGCAATTCGCCAATATGAGGTTACTATTTTTTTTGTTTAAGTTGAATCATGTAGCGATGAGAATTTTCGCCTGTGCTACCTATCTCTAACCTTGTAGTAGTATGGAAAAGCTTGGACGCTCAAACATGAACCCATAAAAACATACTTTAAAAGTTTACAATATTTAGAGCGCAAAAAAAAAAACAACTACTGTAAACAATAAATGCAAGTTTGTTGAAAATAATGAAACAGGGGATGGGCAATGAACAATGCTTGAAGAAGCCATACAGTAAACATCAAATGTGGTTCTACCAATGAAGGCAAGAAATAAGTGGGTTACAAAAGAAATTCTGCAAATTACGGAAAAAAGAAATGTATCGAAGAAATGTGACGTGTTAGACGCTATATATATATATACACACACACACACACAGTGATCAGAGTGGCAATAGCAGCAGGAATCGGCTCCCTCAACTCAATGAGACAGAGTTGCTTGCATAGAACAAAGACAAATGGCAAGATTTGATAAAATATCTTTAGAAGGATTGAAAACTGCTAGAATAAAAACTTAGATAAGAGAAAGAGTATCTGGGTCTATGCCCTATAGGCCGGCTCGAAAGGTCATATATATATATATATATATATATATATATATATATATATATATATATATATATATATATATATATATATATATATATATATATACAGGGTGTTCGTAAAGTCGCAGTGCAGTGAATATTTCTAATATTCAGTAAATGAAGTAATCATCATCTACGTACCACAATTCTGTAAACCACATTTATGAACAAACCGCTGCTTCCTTTAAGGTTTTATTTACGTAAAGGACGGGCACTACGCTACTTGTACTGTCTCATTGCTTGAAGGAAATGGTGTTGACGATTGAAAACAGGGTATTTCTGGTTGAGCATGTCTTTCGTAATGGCGGTAAATATACGGATGAGGTCATTAGACAATTCGTGAGGAAATTTCCAGACTCACAAGTCCCTCACCGAAATTCTGTTACAAAATTGATCAAAAAGTTTCGTGAAACCGGTAGTGTGGTAGATGCATACCGATCTGGAAGACCTTCAATTTCACAAGACCAAATTATGGAACTCCAAGACAGAATTACAATGAGTCCAAATGCATCTTTAAACCACTTGTCTCAACAGGTGCAAATATCTAAGAGTTCTGTTCACAAGGTTTTAAGAAGTGAACTACACTATCGTCCATACAAATTAACTGAAGTGTCTCAACTCCAAGAAAGAGATTATGAATCCCGTTTAAACTACTGCATGTGGTTTTAGAATTTTATTTATGAACATGGCGCTGCCATCCTTGACGTCACTTTTTTCACTGATGAGGCCTGGTTTCATTTATCCGGTTATGTGAACAGTCAGAACAATCGGCTGTGGAGCAGTGAAAACCCCCATGAATTTCATCAAGTGCTGCTTTACGATCAAAAAGTCGGAGTGTGGTGCGCTATAAGTCGTATGCGGATAATAGGACCTATATTTTTTAATGAAACAATAAATGCAGAACGTTACCGTACTTTAATTCTGGAACCGTTCATAGCACACCTTACAGAACGGGAAATTATGGAATCCTGGTTTCAGCAGGATGGGGCAACAGCACACACAGCCACAACAACACTCAATTATTTAGAAAGCATATTTGCAAATCGCATTATTTCACGTGGAATCTGGCCTGCTCGTTCACCAGATCTAACACCCCCAGATTATTATCTGTGGGGGGCATTGATGGGGAAAGTTTATGAAAATAATCCGCAGACAATTAATGACCTAAAGACTGAAATAGTAGACAAGATTAAACAAATATCACCAGACATTATTCTGAAGGTTTTCGCAAATATGGAAAGACGAATCACGACATGTCTTGAGGCCCGTGGTGGACATTTTCAACATATGCTTTAGGCACAACTTTATTGTGTTAATACCAACATTACCCATTATAAGCTCGCCGATAGCAGTCAAGTATATTTGAATAATACCATTTATTTTACAATTTGTGTGACGCATTAGTTAACCGCATTTCTGGTGACGTTTTTTCTTTAGAGAGTATAAATTCACTGCACTGCGACTTTAAAAACACCCTGTATATATATATATATATATATATATATATATATATATATATATATATATATATATATATATATATAAACAGATCAACAAAGAAATAAACACTAACACTAAAAACAACAGAGCAAAATTTGAATGGCCGAGAAAGCAATCAGAGTTATGAAGTAGAAGAAGCTGTTAGAGACATGAAGTAGAGGGAAGTTGCTAGAGACATAGAATAAAAGTAGAGGAAGTTATTAGAAACATGAAGTAAAGAAAATTATTAGAGACATAAAGTAAAAGAAGCTATTAGAAGCATGAAGTAAAGGAAGTTATTAGAGACATAAAGTAGAGGAAGTTATTAGAAACATGAAGTAAAGGAAGCTATTTGAGACATGAAGTAGAGGAAGTTGTCAGAGACATAAAGTAGAGGAAGTTATTAGAGACATGAAGTAAAGGAAGTTATTAGAGACATAAAGTAGAGGAAGTTATTAGAATCCTGAAATAAAGAAAGTTATTAGAGACATAAAGTAGAGGAAGTTATTAGAATCCTGAAATAAAGGAAGTTATTAGAAACATAAAGTAAAGAAAGTTATTAGAAACATGAAGTAGAGGAAGTTGTTAGAGACATGAAGTAGAGGAAGTTATTAGAGACAAAGTAAATGAAGTTATTAGAGACATGAAGTAAAGGAAGTTATTAGAAACATAAAGTAAAGGAAGTTATTAGAGATATAAAGTAGAGGAAGTTATTAGCGACATGAAGTAGAGGAAGCCATTAGAAACATGAAGTAAAGGAAGTTATTAGAAACGTGAAGTAGAGGAAGTTATTAGAAACATAAAGTAGAGGAAGCCATTAGAAACGTGAAGTAGAGGAAGTTATTAGAAACATCAAGAAGAGGAAGCCATTAGAAACGTGAAGTAGAGGAAGTTATTAGAAACATGAAGTAACTAGAAGTAGAGGAAGCCATTAGAAACGTGAAGTAGAGGAAGTTATTAGAAACATGAAGTAGAGGAAGCCATTAGAAACGTGAAGTAGAGGAAGTTATTAGAAACATGAAGTAACTAGAAGTAGAGGAAGCCATTAGAAACGTGAAGTAGAGGAAGCCATTAGAAACGTGAAGTAGAGGAAGCCATTAGAAACATGAAGTAGAGGAAGTCATTAGAAACATGATGTAGAGGAAGCCATTAGAAACGTGAAGTAGAGGAAGCCATTAGAAACATGAAGTAGAGGAAGCCATCAGAAACGTGAAGTAGAGGAAGTTATTAGAAACATGAAGAAGAGGAAGTTATTAGAAACATGAAGAAGAGGAAGTTATTAGAAACATGAAGTAGAGGAAGCCATTAGAAACGTGAAGTAGAGGAAGTTATTAGAAACATGAAGTAGAGGAAGTTATTAGAAACATGAAGTAGAGGAAGCCATTAGAAACGTGAAGCAGAGGAAGTTATTAGAAATATGAAGTAGAGGAAGTTATTAGAAACATGAAGTAGAGGAAGTTATTAGAAACATGAAGTAGAGGAAGCCATTAGAAACGTGAAGTAGAGGAAGTTATTAGAAACATGAAGTAGAGGAAGTTATTAAAAACATGAAGTAGAGGAAGTTATTAGAAACATGAAGTAGAGGAAGTTATTAGAAACATGAAGTAGAGGAAGTTATTAAAAACATGAAGTAGAGGAAGTTATTAGAAACATGAAGTAGAGGAAGTTATTAGAAACATGAAGTAGAGGAAGCCATTAGAAACATGAAGTAGAGGAAGCCATTAGAAACGTGAAGTAGAGGAAGTTATCAGAAACATGAAGAAGAGGAAGCCATTAGAAACGTGAAGTAGAGGAAGTTATTAGAAACGTGAAGTAGAGGAAGTTATTAGAAACATGAAGTAGAAGAAGTTATTAGAAACATGAAGTAGAGGAAGTTATTAGAAACATGAAGTAGAGGAAGTTATTAGAAACATGAAGTAGAGGAAGTTATGAGAAACATGAAGTAGAGGAAGTTATTAGAAACATGAAGTAGAGGAAGCCATTAGAAACGTGAAGTAGAGGAAGTTATTAGAAACATGAAGTAGAGGAAGTTATTAGAAACATGAAGTAGAGGAAGCCATTAGAAACGTGAAGTAGAGGAAGTTATTAGAAACATGAAGTAGAGGAAGCCATTAGAAACGTGAAGTAGAGGAAGTTATTAGAAACGTGAAGTAGAGGAAGTTATTAGAAACATGAAGTAGAGGAAGCCATTAGAAACATGAAGTAGAGGAAGCCATTAGAAACGTGAAGTAGAGGAAGTTATTAGAAACATGAAGTAGAGGAAGTTATTAGAGAAATAAAGTAAAGGAAGTTATTAGAGACATGAAGTAGAGGAAGCCATTAGAAACATGAAGAATGGTAAAGCTTGAGGTCCAGATGATGTGACTAGGGAAGAACTAGAAGCATTAGCAGAGTGGATTAGATGTAATTACGAAAGTACTGAGTGGCAGCTATGATATAGGTTATATCCCTGGGGACTTATTGAAATCAATGTCCTATTAAAGAAGTAAGCAACTGCTGGATAAGAGAGCCATTAGAGCCATGAAACCAAGATACTGCTTCATATAAAAAAAAACAGGGATACAAGTTCAGGTATACAATTTCTGAAGAACAATGCGGCTTGTGGAGGGGAATGTGGTGAGTAGCAGCAATCGCTATATATATATATATATATATATATATATATATATATATATATATATATATATATACATCATTGTCGGAAAGAGCTATCTATAAAAGATAAACCTGACGTGTACCTGTTTCATTGACAGAAAGAGCTATCTATAAAAGATAAGACGGGCGTGTACCTGTTTCATTGACGGAAAGAGCTATCTATAAAAGATAAAACGGACGTTTATCTGTTTCATTGACGGCTATTTATAAAAGATAAAACTGACGGATACCTGTTTCATTGACGGAAAGAGCTATCTATAAAAGATAAAACGGACGTTTATCTGTTTCATTGACGGCTATTTATAAAAGATAAAACTGACGGATACCTGTTTCATTGACGGAAAGAGCTATCTATAAAAGATTAAACGGACGTGTATTTGTTTCAGTGACGGAAAGAGCTACATATAAAAGATAAAACTGACGTGTATCTGTTTCATTGACGGAAAGAGCTATCTATAAAAGATAAAACGGACGAGTATTTGTTTCAGTGACGGAAAGAGCTATCTATAAAAGATAAAACAGACGAGTACCTTTTTCATTGACAATAGCACGACATTCCATAAAGTAAAACACACAGAAGTAATAAAAAAAACATCAATTTTGATAGGAAATATTGTCAGGTGAATGTACTGGGAACAATCAGCAGCAGTAGAAGTAAGTAACCCACTGGGAGAATAGCCAGATATAAAAGGGGGTGTAAGACGGGATGAAACCTATTGCCTGACCTCTTATAGTTTTGCAATGAAAACATTTTAACAGACTCAGTTATTGAAGAAAGTGAGAAAAAAGGGAGTCCGTAAAGACAAAAAAAGAAGTAATTGTGCTCTGAAAAAGAGACGATTTCACCCAAGTACAATATATATGCAAATGGTAAAAAAGCTCAGACAAGTAGATCGTTTTCAATATCTCGGCGTTAACACCACATTGAAGATGTCATATTGAGGTAACAAGTAGAATCGTGCGTAATAAAATGAGAAATATGTTCTGCAACAAGTCATTATAAGTGAGTGTAAGAAAGAGAGTTTTACAGTTCTACATCGAACCTGTCCTGGTTTATGACTTCGATCACGGCCAGTAAACAAAGAGATACAACACCGGGTAGTATCAGTTGAGATGTTTTATTAGAAGGGTGCCTTAAGGTACCGTGGACAGCCACAAGTCCTGTGAGGAGGTACTTGAAGAGGAAAATGAAGAGAGGAAGATTATAGAACAAATTAGAAGAAAGCAATCCAGATTTATGGGGTGGGGGAGGGGGTTATGTGTGGGGGAGAAGTGGGTTGGAAAGCTTAGTAACAACAGGAAAAGTAGAAGGCCAGAGCGAGTTAGAGGTAGACAAAGGGAAAAGGAGGTAGACAGGGAAAAGATTAGGAATGGTTTAACGGCGTGGCACGTGAAAATATCAGCGGTGAAAATGTTACTGTTATAAGTGGTATATGATTGAGGGACCCAACGTTTATCGACATGAACCATAAACGTACTTGTGTTGCCATTGCAAACGTACCGGCCGAGTGTAAATCTGATGCCCGTGATAGTGTTGCACCAAAGATTTCATGAAAATGTTGAAGTTAAAAGAAGCTATTAGAGCTTATATTATAACTTATATGTTTGAGTTATTATAACTGAAATAATAAAACTATAGGAGAAGAATTAACAAGTCACATTGCAACAGATCAACGATGCAGACAATAATAAACAAAGAAAGTGTGAGTAAAAGTTTGTGTCTGTCCCGACAAAAGCTACAATTATCCACGTCTTTCTGTGTTTGCCCGAAGACTAATCCTCTTCATCTTCCGCCCTTGTGTCGTCTACTGCGCACTGCCATATCTGCAACATTCGGCCCAAGACACCTCACTTCAGTGTAGCATTTTGGTTCCCTTTCCTCTCGACACTTACTGAAACAACCAGACTAGTTTGTTGTTTGGTCTACCCCGAGAAGATGCAGTAGGATCTTGATCAGCTCTCGTTCACTGATCCTGACGAAAAAAGTCAACTATGACTGCTTTCCAACTCCCTTGCTGCTTGACGCCCTGGGGGCAGCATATTTCTCAGAAAGTTGTGTTCCCAGAAACCTTGTTTGGGTTAGACTGTTTCCAGCATTTGACGTTCCCAGCAGCCGATGTGTCCGTAGCTATTTATTGTCTTTAATTAATGTTCCTACTAGACTTGGTTATAATGCCAGCAGCCGATGTGTCTCTAGGTTATCATGCCAGCAGCCGATGTGTCTCTAGGTTATCATGTCATTAGCCTATATGTCTCGTAGCTATTTATTGTCTTTAATTAATGTTCCTACTAGACGTGGTTATCATGTGCTGACAAGAGCTATCTATAAAAGATAAAACGGACGAGTATTTGTTTCATTGACGGAAAGAGCTATCTGTAAAAGATAAAACGGACGTTTATCTGTTTTATTGATTGACACAGCTGATGTGCTTCTGGGTTATCTTGTCAGTAGCCGTTGTGTCTCTGGGTTATCATGTCAGCAGCCGTTGTGTCTTTGGGTTATCATGTCAGTAGCCGATGTGTTTCTGGGTTATCATGTCAGTAGTCGTTGTGTCTCTGGGTTATCATGTCAGCAGCCGTTGTGTCTCTGGGTTATCATGTCAGTAGCCGTTGTGTCTTTGGGTTATCATGTCAGTAGCCGTTGTGTCTCTGGGCTATCATGTCAGCAGCCGATGTGTTTTTGTATTATCATGTCAGCAGTCGATGTGTCTCTGGGTTAGCATGTCACCAGCCGTTGTGTCTCTGGGTTATCATGTCAGCAGCCGTTGTGTCTCTGGGCTATCATGTCAGCAGCCGTTGTGTCTCTGGGCTATCATGTCAGCAGCCGTTGTGTCTCTGGGCTATCATGTCAGCAGCCGTTGTGTCTCTGGGCTATCATGTCAGCAGCCGTTGTGTCTCTGGGCTATCATGTCAGCAGCCGATGCGTCTCTGGGTTATCATGTCAGCAGCCGTTGTCTCTGGGCTATCATGTCAGCAGCCGTTGTGTCTCTGGGCTATCATGTCAGCAGCCGTTGTCTCTGGGCTATCATGTCAGCAGCCGTTGTCTCTGGGCTATCATGTCAGCAGCCGTTGTCTCTGGGCTATCATGTCAGCAGCCGTTGTGTCTCTGGGCTATCATGTCAGCAGCCGATGCGTCTCTGGGTTATCATGTCAGCAGCCGTTGTGTCTCTGGGCTATCATGTCAGCAGCCGTTGTCTCTGGGCTATCATGTCAGCAGCCGTTGTGTCTCTGGGCTATCATGTCAGCAGCCGATGCGTCTCTGGGTTATCATGTCAGCAGCCGTTGTGTCTCTGGGCTATCATGTCAGCAGCCGTTGTGTCTCTGGGCTATCATGTCAGCAGCCGTTGTCTCTGGGCTATCATGTCAGCAGCCGTTGTCTCTGGGCTATCATGTCAGCAGCCGATGCGTCTCTGGGTTATCATGTCAGCAGCCGTTGTGGTAACTATTTATTGTCAGTAATTTATGTTCCTACTAGACTGTGTTATCATGTCAGTAGCCGATGTTTTCAGTATCCTGTCCTACCCATACCCTGTATGTTTCATAATGTTTGAGCTTCCTCCAGCAGCATCATGTGCTCTCACAGCTTATATCACTGTATTTGTGCTCCCCTATACTATTTTTTTTCCTTCTCTTCTCCTGCACCTGTGCGATGATTACTCCTCTTTGTTATCTGTCCTGTGAAGCACGTCAATTGGGCTTTGTTGTACCAAAGTCATCTACAGAGGAAGACCAGAGCACAGACAGGAAAACTCCGGAAAAGCCCCAACTAATGTGACGTTTTCAGCTTTGAAGCAGTCTAAATAGCTCGCATAGCTGAGAATATCACGCTAGTTGAGGTTTACCTGGGCTTCCCTCTGGCTTTCTCTATAGTTGACTGCGGTGTACCGTGTCATTGTTTACAGAAAGCTGTGATAGCTTTGCCTTTCGGCCCCACGCATTCGAATTCAGCACATAATTTTGTATCACTAGGTTGCTTTGCTTCTTAGATTATTACCAGAATGGCTAGGCTGTTTCTACAGTCACAATGGCCAGGCGAAGAAGGATCTTGACAAATTGTAGTTTTATTGATCATGACGGAAGACGGTCAGCAATTAGTCGCCAACTGCCTTCAGTCCATGCAATATAAGGCGTCTACAATTACTACTCAGTAACGCGCTGTTATCATTCATCAAATTAACAAATCCATGACAATAATGTGACAATAAATGAATGTTGTCAGTTTGAACGATGTGGCTTTGTTGTTTGTCCAAGAAACGGTTCCTTGGAGATATAAATACCTGACGTGCAACAGCAGGTCAAGGTCAGCATCGAGTGCTGGTTTAATTATTTTAACGTGGGAGCGGATCCAAGAAGGAAATAACTGTGGAGGCAAAACGAGCACTATACAATACAATCTTCATCCCAACCTGGTGCTGCCAATGCCAGAACTGGACCCTAGATGCAATAGCAATAAGAAAAATAACCTCCCCAGAGATGAAATGTGTTAGACGAATGACAGGAAACAGTCTGAAAGATAAGATCAGAAATGAAGAACTGAGAAAAAAGCTAGGAATAGCCCCCGCCATTGAACATATAAGGAAACAACAGATAAAGTGGTTTGGTCCAACAAACGTTGTGAGAACACCAGACCCAAGGGTCGACCACGAAAAAGATGGATCGATGGAATATTAGAAGCACCAGGAAACATAACAGCAGCAGAGGCGAACAGAAGAGCAAAAGACCGCAAATTATATCTCCCCTCGACGCTGAAAGGCAAATGAAGATGGAAAGAAGTAGAAGAAGAACAACATGTCTGGTGGCAGGTAGCCCTGTTAATCTGGTGAGCACCGGGTAAAAACACGTTGAGTTCCTTATTTCTGTGGGATGGTGAAATATAAACTGTGATTCTACAATATGGCGGAATGTGGTCTAAATATAAACTGCCATTCTACAATATGGTGGAATGTGGCCTAAATATAAACTGTGATTCTACGATATGGTGGAATGTGGCCTAAATATAAACTGTGATTCTACAATATGGTGGAATGTGGCCTAAATATAAACTGTGATTCTACAATATGGTGGAATGCAGTCTAAATATAAACTGTGATTCTACAATATGGTGGAATGTGGTCTAAAAATAAACTGTGATTCTACAATATGGTGGAATGCAGTATAAATATAAACTGTGATTCTATAATATGGTGGAATGTGGCCTAAATATAAACTGTGATTCTACAATATGGTGGAATGTGGTCTAAATATAAACTATGATTCTACAATATGGTGGAATGTGGCCTAAATATAAACTGTGATTCTACAATATGGTGGAATGTGGTCTAAATATAAACTGTGATTCTACAATATGGTGGAATGTGGCCTAAATATAAACTGTGATTCTACAATATGGTGGAATGTGGTCTAAATATAAACTTTGATTCTACAATATGGTGGAATGTGGTCTAAATATAAACTGTGATTCTACAATATGGTGGAATGTGGCCTAAATATAAACTGTGATTCTACAATATGGTGGAATGTGGTCTAAATATAAACTGTGATTCTACAATATGGTGGAATGTGGTCTAAATATAAACTTTGATTCTACAATATGATGGAATGTGGTCTAAATATAAACTTTGATTCTACAATATGGTGGAATGTGGTCTAAATATAAACTGTGATTCTACAATATGGTGGAATGTGGTCTAAATATAAACTTTGATTCTAAAATATGATGGAATGTGGCCTAAATATAAACTGTGATTCTACAATATGGTGGAATGTGGTCTAAATATAAACTTTGATTCTACAATATGGTGGAATGTGGTCTAAATATAAACTGTGATTCTACAATATGGTGGAATGTGGCCTAAATATAAACTGTGATTCTACAATATGGTGGAATGTGGTCTAAATATAAACTGTGATTCTACAATATGGTGGAATGTGGTCTAAATATAAACTTTGATTCTACAATATGATGGAATGTGGTCTAAATATAAACTTTGATTCTACAATATGATGGAATGCAGCCTAAATATAAACACCCCAGGAGATTACACAAATGATGCAATTCTCCAACAGTCTCTTCTATGCGGGGTGACCGAACTGTGACGACAGCTACAGATGGATTAAGCTCGGAGAGTGTAATACTCTACTCAGACCTCCCTGTATAATTACACTGACCCCAGACAATCATTTGATGCTTATACTAAACGTATCAAGATGCAACAAAGCTTATGAAACCATCGGACAGCTTTCACCACTATTGTTAAATCATCGGACAGCTATCACCGCTATTGTCAAATCATCGGACAGCTTTCACTACTATTGTCAAATCATCAGACACACATCAGACAGCTATCACCACTATTGTCAAATCATCGGACAGCTATCACCACTATTGTTAAATCATCGGACAGCTATCACCGCTATTGTCAAATCATCGGACAGCTATCACCACTATTGTCAAATCATCGGACAGCTTTCACTACTATTGTCAAATCATCAGACACACATCAGACAGCTATCACTACTATTGTCAAATCATCGGACAGCTATCACCATTATTGTCAAATCATCGGACAGCTATCACCACTATTGTCAAATCATCGGACAGCTATCATCACTATTGTCAAATCATCGGACAACAATCACCACTATTGTCAAATCATCGGACAGCTATCATCACTAATGTCAAATCAGTGGACAGCTATCACCACTATTGTCAAATCATCGGACAGCAATCACCACTATTGTCAAATCATTGGACAGCTATCACCATTATTGTGTACCAAGAAAATAACTCTAGTGGGAAAACGGGCACTCTACAATACAATCTTTACCCATTGTTGTGCTACCAATGTCAGACCTGGACCCTAGATACAAGAACAATAAGAAAAATAACATCTACCGAGATGAAAGATGTTAGACGCATGACATGAAACAGCTTGAGAGATAGGATCAGAAATGAAGAACTGAGAAAAAAGCTTGAAATAATTCCCGCCATAGAGTACATAAAAAAAACAACAAATAACATGGTTTGGCCACATGATAAGGCAGAAAGATCAAAATACAATACAACGAGCTTGTAATAAACGTTGCGAGAACACCAGACGCAAGGCCGAAAAAGATGGATTGATGGTATATTAGAAACTCTGAAACGTAACAGCAGCAGAGGCGAAGCGAAGAGCAAAATACCGCAATTTATATCTGCCCTCGATGCTGCAAGACAAATGAAGAAGGAAAGAAGAAGAAAAATAAACGTATCTAACTATTCCAACTTCACGCACGCATTCGACTAATCAACAGACGCAGGAACTGAATGAAAAACCAAGAACTGAGATCGTTCGTAGACCAGAAACATCGAGTGGATAAATTCATTGTTCTCCAAATTAGACAGACGCAGATTCGATCGACATCGGCGTCTGCAAGTTAGTAGTTCTCCCGTTGGGAAGAAATACAAAATCCTAATCAAATACCTCGTGGCGTCATAACTGTGCATGCAGCCTTCATTTTCCATCCCTACAGAACTGCTCCAGTTAGAGAGCTCACAAACACTCAAATATATGTGTTCCTCTCTTGTGAAATGTTACCATATCGATAATTTTGTCAGGCATTAGCTATTCATCAGTTTATGAAGCGTAACCGCAGCACACGTTTCATCACTTCCATACTAATTCTCTCTTGTGACAGTTGAATGCCTCCGTCATCAAGTCCCTTATTACAGTTTAATGTTGTATTCTGATAATATTTTGCGATTTTGTTTGCGACAACCCCTTGTTCGTCTTTGTCCTTAATGTTACAAAAAGCACTGTAGAAGTGCGTGATAAGTGATATTTTATCACAGTCTTACCATTGCTGTCTCTCATCACATACTACATCCTTCACATTATATATGTAGATAACTTACAGTTTGATAAGACAACTTTCAGCCAAAATGAAAACTCGGTATTTGATAATGCAAGGGAAAATTTAAAAAAAAAATAGAAAAAATTGTATGTTAGAAGCTTTACGTGATTAGAAGACGACACAGATTTGAACGACGTTTCGGCTCAATAGGCCTTCAGCAGGAACACACAAAAAACACGCACACACAGATATCTAAGTAAATAAAACTGATCCTACATAGCTAACTAGTAACGAAACATTCAAAACAAAAATAATCGAAATTGGTTAAAGAAAATAAAAATGACTTCCCTGTGTCGTGGACCGTGGTCAGAATGAAAAAGGGATGATCTCACGAGTGTAGCTGTATTTATACCCATACCCTCAGGTCAGGTGAAGTGTTCTATTAATACACGAGTGAGGGAAACGCTGTCTAGGTTACCTCGACTGCAAAGACACTGAGGGAAGTCATTTTTATTTTCTTTAACCAATTTCGATTATTTTTGTTTTGGATGTTTCGTTACTACTTAGCTATGTAGGATCAGTTTTATTTATTTACATATCTCATATCTGTGTGTGCGTGTTTTTGTTTGTTCCTGCTGAAGGCCTATTGAGCCGAAGCGTCGTTCAAATCTGTGTCGTCTACTAATCACGTAAAGCTTCTAACATACCATTTTTTCTAGTTTTTTTTTCAATTTTCCCTCACATTCAGCTTTACTGCAGCTTCGCATTTTTATGCATTCATTTGCATTTCTTTGCACTTAACCCCTTTGATAATGCAACTATGTCACACAACACAAATAAACAGGTGTGCATTTATTTAAGTGTCAAGCAATGGCATGATTCAGGGTGTCTCTCTCGCTTCGGAACTCATTTCTTTAATGGTTTTACCACAAATGAGGATATGCCAAAGAAGTCTGAAGCGGACTAACTTTATTGTGTAATAAATGTGATGACATTATAACATATTCTGTTAGTGAGCACCATTTGCGTCCAAAGAGAAAATAAGTGAGGAAATGCCGGGTTCTGTAGCGAGTGAGACGCTGAATCAATCTCTCTCGCTATGACATGGTAATCTTATCCTAACATATACCGTTTATTTTATTGAAACAATAAAACTCTTCATCTATTTAAACAAAATATACCATCTGTCAGGAATCCTGCCTATATTGAATAATAACAGACATATAAATATACAAATATCCATATCTTCAGCTAGAATTGTATATCTCCCATCCGATAGATTGTAAAATTCAATGTAACATTATTATCTGATGGATTGTCACATTCAATGTAACATTGTCACATTCAATGTAACAGTATTATCTGATATATTGTCACATTCAATGTAACATTATTTGGCCTATCAACCGGTCCATTATTTTCCTTCTCGCGAATCCGCCAATCTTTCCACTGCTCTGGTTTTCGGATCTAAATTCACAACTACCATATTTGATCGCATTGTCCAGGCTCTAACTACATTACCCCCCATCCAGGCGCTACTGTACCGCTTCAACAATCTTGCTCTTACTATATCTCTCCAAACCACGTTTTTCCTTATCTGCTGACACAGACTTAAATAAAAGTCGTAAAATCATGTTCTATTTTGACTACATCTCCTGGGTTAACCTTCCATCTCGTACAATTTCCTCGAGATTGTACCTCATTCGACCAAGTCTTTAAGACTTCTTGGTTGCACATTTTTAAGTTCACGCTTCACGGATCCTGTCGTTCTGGTCAAGCTAGCCTATTATGATGTTGTACCTATTGTTAGCATTCTTTATCCTGGACTTGTCAATTCTGTCTTACCTGATTATTGTGTTTTCTACCTAGTATGACCTTCTACTTGTACGTTCTTTCTTTGTAATCTATTACACCTCTCCGGTAGTCTTCAGAAATGAGATAAATGCCGACACAAAAGACTTCGTTATAAATATGCATCATTTTTTTCCGAGTAATACACATAATCATGCGTTGAGGCTTCTTGGTTTCCTGACCGACACAAGCGTCGATCAACCCTGTTGTAAATATTCACACCAATATCGCTGATATGGTAGGAGTAGTGACAACAGTAAAGAACGGTACTAAATCCTCTCTTGTCTTGTTGTGCAATAGTACTACATTTATAATAAGGTTAACTCTTCACATCGCCACGATATCTGATATAGGTCAAAATTTATCAGTATGAGAATAATTATATTAACCAGAAGTAGTTACGAAACATCAAAGTTAAGTTCCTACCATTGTGCAGTTCTGGCGTGTATCGAGTTTTAGAAATGAAAAGTATTTCTTGTGATCGCGGGCTGAGAGGATGGACAAATATGGCTGTATTTACAGATAATTTCCAGGCCAGAGGGGCTGACGTCATGTTTGTACAGGCAATGTGTGACTAGTCTGGTGGCCCCTGATAACGGAAGGACGTCCCAAGATTCTGTGTGAATGATGTCATGATGATCCCATGGTCGTAACGTTATTGATGAAGATGGTTCTTACTGAACTATTTCCCGGGTGTTCATGGCAGGATCACGTCATCGTTCGCGCATAATTGGAAACAGTAATTAACCGACCTTGAGTTAGAATAACTCTGAGGGCTCTGTTTTCATTATCTTACGGCTGTAAATAGTAATCAAACTGTCTTGAGTTAGAAGTAATTGTGAGGGTCTTATTTTCATTATCTTACGCACAGCTGATTGTCACCAATGCTTTAGTTGATTTTCTCATCTGTGTCTTTCGGGTGAGATAAAACACACATACTTCTTTTATTACACGTTCAAAATTATTACAGGAAACATTAAAAAACTGTTGTGGTTAACAATTGAATATTGCGCCCTTGAAACTCTCCGATTTGCCAATCTTTGACCTTTTTGTTACGAACATTAACTACTAAAATATAATTCATACATAAATATTAACTTCAGTTAAACATTTTACATTTTGTGCGTCAGGTGTCACAGATTTGAACCACTTCTGGACTATATCAATTTTAAGAATTAATGGATTTGAGGCGAAAACAAACAGCTGTGACGGTTGTAAATAGTAATCAAAGGCTCTGTAACTATAACACATTTACAGGGAACAAAAGTCAATGTTAAAATAGAGAATACTATGCATTATCAGAGGTGCACGTGGCCGTGCGGCTAAAACCACTGTTCCGCTGGCTGAAAAGCCGAAGTACGGTGTTCGAAGCCCGCGGTAGACAGAAAGGATTTTTTCTATCGGGGGTGAAATAAAAGTCCTGAGTCTCACACGTCGTGGCGACTGCTTTGACCAAGCGGCCTTTATCCATCCCTCTGGTTCTATCGTTGCCCCTCGACATACACCAGCAATGGTACTATGTGTCGTAAAGATAGTTTTTTATGCATTATCTGTAGGAAAAAGTCAGAAGAACGTTCTTATAATAACTTGCAGCAGCACTATACGACGTGAGATAAAGTGTGGCTGATTCCTACTCAATACTTGAAGACCAAGAATATACATCTTAATGGAAACTGTGTACAAGTATGACTTTGTTTTTTTAATTATAAAAATGGTTTAAAATCGATAAAACTGGAGAGCAACGCGCGACACGATCAGCAGTGCTTGTAAATTAGCCGTTGGGTGATCAAACAAATGACGACCGAGAGACACCATATGTGTCTTTCATGTGTATGTACAGGCGAACACGTGCTATTCACGTGTCTTCACAGACATATGCACACACGTTCATCTATAACTCACGTGTATGCGAATACACACGGGCATACGATCTTGCGTATTTTACGTGCAGGCAAGCAGACATGTGGAAGACAAAGTTTTCAGGCGATTACACGCTCGCGTCTTTCCGTTGACATCTAGCACACATATACAGGACATACAGCTTTCCCATTTGTCATCACACATGCACACCTGATCTCGCAACGTCTTAGCTATTACGTGTACACAAAAAAGTCTTTTATGTGTACGCTGGCATATAAGTACAAAAGAGCACTTGACATGTCCACAAGCTTGTATGTGCTATATGTATGATAACGCCCTTCGTGAATTTAGTGGCACGAGCATAACACTAGTACTACAACAATCACATACAATTTACAACCTCAAATACCGCCGCTTCCAAATAATCTCTCCCTTCCCCACCTCCTTCCCCACTTTCAATGCAACCATATGCCGTCATACTATCACATACTACTAGTATTTACTATCATCCTAGTCTACCAACACTATCATACACTACAACTCTTACGTTCAAAAGTGTATTTACCAAGCTCTCTAGCTACACTTCAAACGTATCTGGATAAATGTCGTGCTTGCCTATAAAAGTCTCTTATTACACAGAAATTCTTGTTATGGCCGCCTATGAAACTATCAAACTATATATCGTTAGTGGTCAATTTCATTATGTAAAAGGCAATTGCGGATAGTATGACCCGCAGCAGAAAATCAGCACTACTTCTTTGGCGAACACAACATACACTATAATATAAATTCTGTGAATAGCCATATAACCAATAACTCTTTTTCCTATGAAATGCCTATTCCTTTAGAATTATAGAACTGATCTATCTCATAAGCACTGATCTCTCTGTAAAAGAGAGGGGAAAAAAATGACAAAAAATCTTTTCCTTCTAAAAGCTTCCTACAGCTTTCTTAAATAGTGAACCCAGCCCAGATTATCAATATTAACTATTGTTCTTTGTTCTATCCCCATAATCATGGTATCCGGTGGCTGAACATATGCACTTGATTGATTCTGTTCTCTCTTAATCAGTATCTAAGATGTTTTATGTCAATGTAATATGGGTGCAAAATATCAAACGTTTTACATGGGTCTCTCACAGTGAATAGTAAACCTAGATGACTGGTTTGACTACAACAACACTCAAACGTTGATCAAACTGCCACCCTCATAAACAGTCTGCATCGCTCCATTCATCTCTGAAGATCATTTTCACCACCTTCTTATTGCCGCATGCATTTGATTCTTTTGGTCAAATAAACTTATTTCCATGAGCTGAACTTTCATTAAAAACCATCTCCGCGGCCTGCTCGTTCAATATGAGCTGAACTTTCATTAAAAACCATCTCCGCGGCCTGCTCGTTCAATATGAACCATTTGGTCAAATAAACTTATTTCCATGAGCTGAACTTTCATTAAAACCATCTCCGCGGCCTGCTCGTTCAATAAGAACCATTTGGTCAAATAAACTTATTTCCATGAGCGGAACTTTCATTAAAAATCATCTCCGCAGCCTGCTCTCGTTCAATATGAGCTGAACTTTCATTAAAAACCATCTCCGCAGCCTGCTCTCGTTCAATATGAGCTGAACTTTCATTAAAAACCATCTCCGCAGCCTGCTCTCGTTCAATATGAGCTGAACTTTCATTAAAAACCATCTCCGCAGCCTGCTCTCGTTCAATATGAGCTGAACTTTCATTAAAAACCATCTCCGCAGCCTGCTCTCGTTCAATATGAGCTGAACTTTCATTAAAAACCATCTCCGCAGCCTGCTCTCGTTCAATATGAGCTGAACTTTCATTAAAAACCACCTCCGCGGCCTGCTCGTTCAATATGAGCTGAACTTTCATTAAAAACCATCTCCGCAGCCTGCTCTCGTTCAATATGAGCTGAACTTTCATTAAAAACCACCTCCGCGGCCTGCTCGTTCAATATGAGCTGAACTTTCATTAAAAACCATCTCCGCAGCCTGCTCTCGTTCAATAAGCTCAACCTCAAAGACCACTGGCTCAATAAAATCATTTTTAGTTTCTATTCTTTCGATAAAATCATCATCACTGGCCCCTGGTTCAGTAAAATCATTTGAAGAATCTATCTGTTCACTAAAATCATCATCACCGTCCTTTGGTTCAATAAAATCATTTTCACAACCGAACAAATATGTTCGGCCGACACATCAAATTTGTTGAAGGCACAAAAAGGAGTGAGGCAGAAGGATGCATCCTCTCTCCATACCTGTTCAACAGTTATGCTGAGAGCATCATGAGAAATGTCAGAAATGATGACAGATTTCTGAAGCTTGACCCTTTCACAACAAATGGCAACATAACTCCTCAACTCAGATACGCTGATGTGACAGTCCTCCTCTCAAACAGTGCAGAAGGATTAAAAGAGACAATTGAGTGTGTTAAATAAAAAACACAGTGAAGAGCAAAACCTCTATCTAAACATACAGAAAACAAAGTCCACTGACAAAACAAAAGGTCAACCCACAATCATCATCAACAGCGAAGAGCTTGAAAATGTAGCAAACTATCACTATCTAGGATCTGTAGCAACTAACAATGGAGACTGCCCATAAAGTGAAAAGATTAGCAATAGCAACATACAAATTAAATGTCATGAAGAACATGTTGCACAATACCAACAAGAAAGTAAAATTAAAATTACTAAGGACATGTATATTCCCGATAGCAATATATTGTTGTGAATCATTGACTATCTCGCAAACAGCAACGAAGAAAATTGATTCATTCGAAACAAAATGGTAAAGAAAAATCCTTAAGATACCTGGAATAATGAAAAAGAGCAATGAAGACATACTAAAAGATTTAAACAAAAAGAACTGGCTTCTAAACACCATTCTACAGAGGGAATTAAAATACTTATGGCCACGTCAGAAGACACAGCGGACTGGAAAGAATAATAATGGAAGGCATGGTTCCTGGAAAACGAATCAGGGGCAGACGAAGAAGAAGGTGGTTTCAAGTCATCAAGGGGACCTTCAAAAATGACAACAGAAGAAGTGGGAGATCTGGCTAGAGACAGATTCTTTCAGACGGGCTGTGGTGAATGCATCGTTCTGCAAAGGACACGCGACATGATGATTTGTTCAATAAAATCATCTTCAGAACCTATATGTTCAATAAAATTATCCTCATCGCCCACTCGTTCAACGAACATATCTTAATTCTAGTTTTTGTTCCAGATTTTAGGAACGGGGGGGGGGGGGGGGGTTTAGAGAAAAAGAGAGTTTTGAAAAAGAGAGATTTCGTTCGCTTCGACAAATCTTAGCATTATTTAAATGTAAAACAAGTTGTGATTTTACGAATAGCTAACTTGTACTAATATCTCACCCACTAATCGTTAGTAGATCGGCCGATTATTGTGTAAGGTCAAAATTCCACAATATCGTTGCAGTATTCTACATATATCTCCTATATTACATGAGACCATAATCGTCTCCATAATGCTGAGGTCTTCCAAACATATCTGAAATATTCCATCATGACAAAAAATGTAAAGGGAAAGTTATACCTGTCGTTGGAAGGTGAATGTAGAGACTTTACTTCCTATGAAAGAGCGCAAATAGTGGTCTAGGGATGCTTTCTTTCCCCTGATAAGGAGATCAAGTATCCTTTTCTTTATCACTGAATCGACTTGAGAAACGCTGGTGATTCGTCCTCAGCTCAACGTCATGAACACAAATGAAACGCTGTGCAAACCTCGAATTTGTCTGGAATTGATGGCGAGAAATGTCACTGTGGCCACACCTCTATAATTAGGTGCACTAGAAGAGCAGCCAAGAGGACTTCCACTTCACAATTAGATTACCATCGCATGCCATAGTCTTTCATTTCTTACAAAAATACCCAAAAAGCGAACCAAGTGACAATGACAAATGTTATGATGCAAACATACCACCGAGTACAATCATTACAGTCAACTGGACACTGTATTTCCTATCCAATACCGAAGTCGATGTGCACGAATATGGTTAAAACCGCAGCTAACGACAGACAAGACGGCGTCTATTTTTTTTTTTTTTACACATATTCTGCAGCATGCAAAAAGTGAACTCAGCAAGATTTTTTTTTTTTTTTAATAGAGAAAAGAATAACGGGATGAATAAGTAAAAGCCACTTTACAAGCGACAAGATTTTAAAATAAAAATACATTTTTAAAAAGCATACTTGACAACGACGACGTGATTAGAAAACTAAGTAGAATTCTTGACAACGTGCAAGAACGTATGTGTCTCGTTCAAATTCATATTTGAAGTTTGTCATTTTTTTTTCGGGGGAGGGGTGTATGGAGAAGGAAAAGAGGGGGGAGAGAGAGAGATTGAGAGACCATAAGAAATAAATCGTTCAAACTAAAGGAACGAACTAACTGGTAAAGACACGGTCGACACATGTGTATACCTAAGGGACAAAATGACATTTCTGTCAAACGGGGAGGATAAAGGAGAAGCTATATAGTAGTGTTAAATATGTTGAGACGGGTCTCTAAGACCTCGCCGATTTGAATATAGGGTCTGGTCAGGAGGTGACTGCTAGACAAAGGAAATCTTCCAGCACTGCTCCACAAATGAGGGATAACAATAGGGCCAAACACCTTGGAGCTAGCTGTGCGGGTAAGGCCAGACCAGTCCAAGAATGTGAGCAAATCGCGCGAGAGACCATCGATGGGTGGGATATGAGGAAAACGTGCACAGGCGAGATGAATAGAAAACCGGTCAGAGAAGCACGTGAAGAGAATCGAATCAAACAGGCGGGGAGAAACTGTGATAAAAGGTGTCTGAAAACTCGCGGCCAACTATCGAGATGAGACATCGCAAAATAAAATAAAACAATTTAAAAAAAAAAAAAAACCATGAGGTCTAATTGGAACCTTCAAGAGGGAAAACATGAAACGAAATCAGTCGTGTATGGAGTGCTGTATGTAGGTCGGGAGGAGGGGTGCTGTATGGGGATGGGCTACGGGGTGCTGTAAGGAATGAAAGAGTTTCTATGAAGTGGATGAAACATGAATGGTGAAGGAAGAGATAAATCGTAGATATGTGATCATAAGACAAATACAGAGTGAATGTCTCTCTCTCTTTCTCTTCTCTCTCTCTCTCTCTCTCTCTCTCTCTCTCTCTCTCTGCGATCAAGACTCAATCAGAGTAGAATTCCAGACTCTCACATGAAGACAGCTGTCTGTTTAAGTGAATTGATCGACCCCACGGACAGAACATCACAATTAGAGCCTGTTAGATCCACTTCGACCGAATGCCTGTCAAAATGTTGCACTGTGTTCTGCACCAGTGGCCCAGTGCATCCGATTTCAGCCAGCATTTTATTCAGGTTTGCTTTCCTTAGCCTTTGATTGTCCCCAATCTTCCTGCAAGGCAGCAGATTGTCTTTTCTGTAGGGGGATTCTGCCCTTAGATGGTCGGCCGTCCCAGGTTTACGAGCACCATCTGCCCGAGTCACTAGAGGTGACTAACATAGACATGCACACACAAAGATATGAGATGTGACTAACACTGACATGCACACAGTGTTATGAGGCATGACTAACACTGACACACACCAAGATATGAGATATGACTAACACAGACACACACACTAAGATATGAGATATGAATAAACACAGTCATGCACACACAAAGATATGAGATATGACTAACATAAATATGCACTCACAAAGATCGGAGATGTGACTAACATAGACATGCACACACAAAGATATGAGATATGACTAAACACAGACACACACACTAAGATATGAGATATGAATAAACACAGTCATGCACACACAAAGATATGAGACATGACTAACATAAATACGCACTCACAAAGATCGGAGATGTGACTAACATAGACATTCACACACAAAGATATGAGATATGACTAAACACAGACACACAAAGATATGAGACATGACTAACATAGACAGACACACATTAAGATATGAGATGTGACTACCATGGACATACACACAAATATACGAGACATGACTAACATAGATATATGCACACACAAATGTATGAGATGTGATTAACATAGACATTCACACAAAGATATGAGATATCACTAACATAGACATGCACACAAAGATATGAGATATGACTAACACAGACATGCACGCACAAAGATAAGACACATGACTAACACAGATACACACTAAGATATGAGATATGACTAGACACAGACACACACCAAGATATGAGATATGACTAGACACAGACACACACCAAGATATGAGATATGACTAGACACAGACACACACCAAGATATGAGATATGACTAGACACAGACACACACACACAAGTGATAGATGCATTGAAGAGGGAAGAGGAGGTATATTCCTAGGAGGTATGAGGTAGAAAAATGTCTCCAGAGCGCTCAAACTTGCAATTTGATTGAAATGAAGACTGTAAGAAGATTGCTGTTGCAGTAAATGAAGCGCTAGAAAGTGACAGTGTACCGGTGACTGGGCTACTGGAGTGCAATCATGGCACATGGGCTGTATTTTTGTTCGTCAAAGCAGACAATGGATGAAGCGAAGTTTGCACCCAAAAAGCACCTTATAGCAAACATACAGTGATCACTAAGATTGTGTGGGTGTTGGAGTTCATGCTTACAACACTAAGAATATTAATGCTAGCAGTTACTGGTATCAGACAAATATTAGCCCGAGAAGGAGTAGAGGTAACATTAGATAGTAAAGGAATAAAGGTAACATTAGACAATACAAGAACGAAGGAATAAAGATAACATTAGACCGTACAGGAACGAAGGAGTAAAGGTAACATTAGACAGTACAAGAACAAAGGAGTAAAAGTAACATTAGACAGTAAAAGCGCGAAAGAGCAAAAGTAATATTAGACAGTACAAGAACAAAAGAGTAAAAGTAACATTTGACAGTACAAGAACAAAGGAGTAAAAGTAACATTAGACAGTAAAAGCGCGAAAGAGTAAAAGTAATATTAGACAGTACAAGAACAAAAGAGCAAAAGTAACATTAGACAGTACAGGAACGAAGGAGTAAAAGTAACATTAGACATTACAAGAACAAAGGAGTAAAAGTAACATTAGACAGTAAAAGCGCGAAAGAGTAAAAGTAATATTAGACAGTACAAGAACAAAAGAGTAAAAGTAACATTTGACAGTACAAGAACGAAGGAGTAAAAGTAACATTTGACAGTACAAGAACGAAGGAGTAAAGGTAACATTAGACAGTACAAGAACGAAGGAGTAAAAGTAACATTTGACAGTACAAGAACGAAGGAGTAAAAGTAACATTTGACAGTACAAGAACGAAAGAGTAAAAGAAATACTAGACAGTACAGGAACGAAGGAGTAAAGGTAACATTAGACAGTACAGGAACGAAGGAGTAAAGGTAACATTAGACAGTACAAGAACGAAGGAGTAAAAGTAACATTTGACAGTACAAGAACGAAGGAGTAAAGGTAACATTAGACAGTACAGGAACGAAGGAGTAAAGGTAACATTAGACAGTACAGGAACGAAGGAGTAAAGGTAACATTAGACAGTACAAGAACGAAGGAGTAAAGGTAACATTAGACAGTTCAGGAACGAAGGAGTAAAAGTAACACTTGACAGTACAAGAACGAAGGAGTAAAGGTAACATTAGACAGTACAAGAACGAAGGATTAAAAGCAACATTATATAGTACAGGAACGAAGGAGTAAAAGTAACATTAGACTGTACAGGAACAAATGAGTAAAGGTAACATTAGACATTACATTACAAAAAACGAAGGAGTAAAAATAACATTAGACAGTACAGGAACGAAGGAGTAAAAGTAACATTAATCAGTACAGGAACGAATGAGTAAAGGTAACATTAGACAGTACAGGAACGAATGAGTAAAAGTACCATTAGACAGTACAGGAATGAAGGAGTAAAGGTAACATTAGACAGTACAGGAACGAATGAGTAAAAGTACCATTAGACAGTACAGGAACGAAGGAGAAAAAGTAACATTAGACTGTACAGGAACGAAGGAGTAAAAGTACCATTAGACTGTACAGGAACGAAGGAGAAAAAGTAACATTAGACTGTACAGGAACGAAGGAGTAAAAGTAACATTAGACTGTACAGGAACGAAGGAGTAAAAGTAACATTAGACTGTACAGGAACGAAGGAGAACGGCAACTTAGAACCAGTCAGGGGGATAAAACAGCTACAATGAAAGTATTTCTCGTCTCGTCTCTCTCTCTCTCTCTCTCTCTCTCTCTCTCTCTCTCTCTCTCAAATCTCTCACATCTAGGACAGAAAAAAGACAGGTTATTAAATATATAAAGGATGGTGTGTGTGTGTGTGTACGTGCGTGCGCGCGTGTGTGTGTATGTGTGAGGGAGGTGAGACATACGATAATCAGCACACCGGCAGTCAGAAAGACTAAGGTGAAGTCCCTGAATATAGAATATCCAAACACAGTTAGTATCATGTTAATGGTGTTGTGATCACATCGAGTGGGAGTATGTGATCTTTGGTGTCTTCAGACAGTTGATAGCAAGCAATCATGATGCCAGTAGTTTGGTAAAATGTTAGTGTCTTATGCTGGATGCTGCTTTGCTGAACAGCGTCTCTCGTGACTGAATCGGCCAATATTGGACAGACAAATCCACCCACGGAACGAACAAGATGTGCTCGTGGTGCCTGGCCTCATCTCCTTTCTCCTGCGTCTTTTGTCTTCTGAATTTGATATCAGCACTGCCTCGAAAGTTGTGCCATTTTTTTATTTTTGTTCTCCGTGCGCAACGATCTGCAGCCACATTTTCCCAGTTTCTTTCGCTGATAGAGAATTCACTCAAGGAAGCCCTGCACATATCTTTATATCTCAGCACTGGTCTGCCCTTTGGTATCTTTCCGTCCTCAAGTTCGCCATACAATATTTGTTTGGGAATACAATTGTTTGCCATTCTTCTTACATGACCCAGTCCCCTTAGTCTACGACTCCTAAGTGTTACCCTCATGGATGGGAGTTTGGCTCGTTGTAAGACATTAAAGTTAGTTACCTTGTCTTGCCATTTGATGTTCATAATCTCAATGTAAGCGTGGCAGTGAACGTATGATACAAAACTCTCAAGTGCCAGTATCATTAACAAGCCTGCTGATCACGTCTCTCCACACCTTTCCGTCTCTACAGCTGTTTAGTAACTTTGCTGTTCATTGCTTCCCATCCAATTCTATTAAATGCCTGATTTATTGTCTCTGTTTCCATCAATCTCTTCAGCCCCTCAAATGTTGCCAGCTGCCACAACAAACTGCACGCGTTACATGACCCACACAATTATCATTCTATCCTCTGATGTTGGTAATAACCCCTAGACTCTTTTAGAGCAAATCTTCACATTCTTTACCATTTTTCCTCTCTCTCTCTCTTCTCTCTCTCTATCTCCCCCCCCCCCTCTCTCTCTCTCTCATTGTGTTACATAAAATATTGAAACAGGTAAAAGTGAAACGCCCGTGTTAGAGAATTGTTAAAAAATTGAACTTTTTCACCATCAGCTTAAAAAAGGCAATTGTAAGAGGTCAGCTGCTTCACTCACTTTCAGTCGCAACAGATAGAAGACATTTTTTTTTTTAAGTTGGTCTCGTATTGCGGACTTCTCCATTCACAGCATTTGTCAGCGACGTTTTAGTTGTATTACTTTGTTACTGATTTCATAAATGTAACCATAATGTGTATGATTATTTAAAACAAAATTTAAGACGTTTATCTCATACACATGTAGTTGGAACATATGAAACTGGACCAAGACGTCCAACAGTATCTGGACTGGAATTGGTCAGCGACTCATAGCTGATTGATTGCGTCAAGACGCTGTGAACCAAAACTTCTCGAGATCCTAATCGATTGTCGTACAGATAATTAAACAATCAGAAGAAACATATAATTAAACAAAAAGAAGAAAAAGATAATTAAACAATTTGAAGAAACATATAATTAAACAATCAGAAAAAACATATAATTAAACAATCAGAAGAAACATATAATTAAACAATCAGAAGAAACATATAATTAAACAAAAAGAAGAAAAAGATAATTAAACAATTTGAAGAAACAGATAATCAATCAAAAGACCACAAAACCAAATCCAGGCGCCTACCCTAATATGAACGGATAGCAGCAGGTTATTATTATATTCCTCAGAACAGGACAGTCGTCACATGTATACACAATTCAAGATTGGCACCTCAGCCATATGTGGACAGGCACCCCAGACTGCTGAACACACCTCAAGCTTATATGAAATATAGTACACCGCTTTGGTGTACTATAAACCCATTGGCACATAGATACAACACTACAAGCAAAACTATATGGGCCTCTACAAGAACTACAAAAACAGTATATTTATGCAAGAAATGGTATTGCAGATACAGACAATATACTTCAGGCGAACGAGATAAGAAGAAATGTAAAGGTTGATGGAGATTAGTAATCATCGAGCTAACGCAGGAAACAACAGGCATTATAACTGATTGTGAACATTTCTACACTGATCTACTCAAACGTTAGTAAAATAAACTTGAATTAGACCAGAAAAATCAATATGAATTGTTACAAATGAAATCCCACTGTCAGAAATTATCAGCTTTAGGACTGTGACTCAATAGTCACCTTTACTTTTTTTACACACACACATACACAGTGTCACAAAATTCTTTTTTTTTTTCATTGTAAAACGAGCACATTATACTTTCAACATGCAGACAACTACTATGACGACATTGTACGCCTTTCTACTTGTACAGCTCGGAAATCGTACAACTTTTTAAAATACAATTTGCTCGGAATTCGTACAATATTTAGTCCATCCCCACTCTTTCGTTATTCCAAAATGTATCCCCCTTTTATTAAGTTACTTACCGCCATACAGCTCCTCGTGGGGCAAAGGACTGCAGTCACACTCTGCCACCAGGCCGGTTCTGTGCTACCTTCTCAAACTGAGCCCACGTCCATCCTGCAGCCTTTGCTAGTCAAGCTTCTTCTGTCCTACCAGCTGAATTCCCGATTAGGACTGTCTTCATCTTGCTCTCTTGTGAGACAATCTCTCCAATCTAGATCCGCTTGTGTTGTTGAAGTTTCTGTACCTGGCTGTAATGAGGCTACTGACACCCCCCCTCCCAACCCCCACGTGCAACTCCCAACCTGGAAGACCAGGGTACCAATTTCTGTCTCCCACCCCCGCCCCCAAAACTGCCTACTTAAACTTGGAGGAAAAATTAAAAAATAGAAAAAAATGGTATGTAAGAAGCTTTACGTGATAAGTGGACGACACAGACTAAACGACGTTTCGGCCAATAGGCCTTCAGCAGGAACAAACAAAAATAAACACACACACACACACACACAACTAATAACGAAACAACCAAACAAAAACAATCGAAATGTGTTAAAGAAATCAAAATTGTCTATCCTGTGTGTAAACCGAAGTCAAAACGAAAAGGAAATAGCAACCAAGTGCGGCTGTCGTGAACGTACAGAAACGTGCAGAAATGTGCGCAAATGCACACAGAACCAGAGGAGTTCACACAGGGGTCAGTGTGCAAATATTTAGTGAAGTTTCACATTCAGCTTTACTACAGCTTCGCATTTGTATGCCTTAACCCTCTACTTACAACTTGCCCTGCTGGACCTACCAGGAGTAAAACTCCCTCTGGCATAGATCTTAGGGGGGTCGGGGTACACAAGCCGTCACACCATGACAATGTCAATGTTATTTAGTTAGCAACAGATACATTTTTGGCTTGGTATATGTTATGTGTTTTTTTTTCTGAATTCAGTATTATATTCATTGTACTGTGATTACAAACCACCTTCTTATTAAAGTTTGTTTCTTTAAAACTAAAGTTAATTTGCTTTAAAATGGCAAATATCAATGTTAGTGGCCAAACATAGAACTTGTGTGTTTAGAGTAATCATCAAGACAACATCGCGTTGGTGCTTGTTGCCTAAGCAGAATTTGCATAAGCCTCATGCAACGTTCTTATTATCTTTTGCTACTCTTGGCTATTTTATATGTTTTCATTGGAAATAAACCTAATCATGGAAACAGAAATGCATTAGTGATTAAATCAGACCTAAACATAAAACAGAGAGAAAGGTAATTGAACTGAAAAAAAATGACAAAACAATGAAGTCTGAAAGTGGCATGCGTGTCCTGGATTTGGCTACTCAATACGGTATGACGAAATAACTATCGCGTCCATTAGAATGAATTTTTAAAAAAGAAATAAAAGGGTTATTGTGATGAGAGGGGTGGCTGTTCTTGATATGAATCAAATATTGTTACGGAGGTTGAAGCAAATAGTCATCAGCGGCCTGGAACAAATTAGTCACAATGACATACTTCTTTGATTTACAAATAAAACAACTGTGATTCACTCTTGCCCACTCTCCAACTGATTCCTGGAATGAATTCCGTATGAAGAGCAAGTTTACACTGCATGTGTGTGTTCGATTTGTGAGTTTTACGATTAGCCAATCACAATTCACACACACACACAATAAAACCTCATCCATCTACATATCTAAAAATCCCTCATCGCGGCTCTTTACTATGTCAAATGTTCAATGGGTTGAGGTAAAGTAGGAAGGGCGTAGTTGAGAAAGTTCTAGGAGAAAGGAGTTAGAGAGGATGGAATTGAGAAAGTGTGGGGAGGGAGGGTGACTAGAGGAAGGTCTCGAAGGACGATCCATGAAAGAGAGAGAAGCGCAGAGTAATAAAGAGAGGGTGGCGCGGGGTGGAGTGAGTGAGGTGTTGGGGACGAGCGAGCTGGCGAGGATGAGCAGGGAAGATATGGTTGGGGAAGTGCTGGGAGAACGTTTAAAAACGAACGCTGTTTATGAACAGACGCCTAGAACCCTAAAGCTTTTTTTTTTTTACATCTGTGCAACAGAGAGGGGGGGGGGGGAGAGAATGCTATCAACGATGTTCTCAAATGAAGCAGCCACACGTTCCGGAACTAACAGCCATAAGCACAGGCAGCATCGCGTAGATCACTGGACTCGCATTAAAAGTTCCTAGTCGGCGTGTAACGTTTTTATTCTGCATCAAGAGTTCCCAGTAGGAGAGTACAACACTGATGGAACATCAAGAGTTCCAAATATGAGATTACAACACCGGTGAAATATCAAGAGTTCCCAGTATGAGAGTGCAACAACGGTGAAACATCAGTAGTTATCAGTAAAGGAATAAAACACTAGTGATACATCAAGAGTTCCCAGTAGGAATGTACAACACCAGTGATACATCAAGAATTCCCAGTAAGGGAGTACAACACTGGTGATACATCAAGAGTTCCCAGTAGGAAAGTACGCCAATGGTGATACATCAAGAGTTCCCAGTAGGAAAGTACAACACTGGTGATATATCAAGAGTTCCCAGTAGGAAAGTACAACAATGATGATACATCAAGAGTTCCCAGTATGAAAGTACAACACTGGTGATACATCAAGAGTTCCCAGTAGGAAAGTACAACACTGATGATATATCAAAAATTCCCAGTAAGGGAGTACAACACTGGTGATACATCATGAATTCCCAGTAAGGGAGTACAACACTGGTGATACATCAAGAATTCCCAGTAAGGGAGTATAACACTGGTGATACATCAACAATTCCCAGTAAGGGAGTACAATACTGGTGATACATCAAGAACTCCCAGTAAGGGAGTACAACACTGGTGATACATCAACAATTCCCAGTAAGGGAGTACAACACTGGTGATACATCAGGAATTCCCAGTAAGGGAGTACAACACTGGTGATACATCAAGAATTCCCAGTAAGGGAGTACAACACTGGTGATACATCAAGATTTCCCAGTAAGGGAGTATAACACTGGTGATACATCAAGAATTCCCAGTAAGGGAGTACAGCACTGGTGATACATCAAGAATTCCCAGTTAGGGAATACAACACTGGTGATACATCAAGAATTCCCAGTAAGGGAGTATAACACTGGTGATACATCAAGAATTCCCAGTAAGGGAGTACAGCACTGGTGATACACCAAGAATTCCCAGTAAGGGAGTACAACACTGGTGATACATCAAGAATTCCCAGTAAGGGAGTACAACACTGGTGATACATCAAGAGTTCCAGTAAGGGAGTACAACACTGGTGATACATCAGGAATTCCCAGTAAGGGAGTATAACACTGGTGATACATCAAGAATTCCCAGTAAGGGAGTACAACACTGGTGACACATCAAGAGTTCCCAGTAGGAAAGTACAAGACTGGTGATACATCAAGAGTTCTCAGTAGGTAAGTACAACACTGGTGATACATCAAGAGTTCCCAGTAGGAAAGTACAACACTGGTGATACATCAAAAGTTCCCAGTAGGAAAGTATAATACTGGTGATACATCAAGAGTTCCCAGTAGGAAAGTATAATACTGGTGATACATCAAGAGTTCCCAGTAGGAAAGTGTAACACTGGTGATAAATCAAGAGTTCTCAGAAGAAAGTATAACATTGGTGATACATCAAGGTCTCAGCAGAAAAGTACAACACTGATGAAGTGGCATAATCATGATATTCCAGCTAGCCAATGCGAGTTCTTCGCGTCCTTAACCGGTCCGGGATATGTAAAGATCGAAGCTAAGAAAACGAATAATGTCCACTTGTAGAAACAAAATGTATAACCACGAGTTAGGTGTGGAGAGTGGTCTCTTCAAGTGACAGTGTTTGTTGTACTCGAGCATGATACACTCTCAAGAGGATCACGTTCACTGAACTACTACACGTCACATTTGTCACACCGCTGTCATTACCACTGGCTCTGATGAGTCAATGTTAGTTGTCTAGCACTGTCTGTGTCTGTACTGCACCGATGCTATAGGTTGTTACACATAAACCATATCTGAATAGAGTCATTTATTGGGACATCACTTCTTGGGGCACGCTTGCGGAGGACCACGAAGTCTACTCGGATTCGACAACAGTGCATGGAATTCGTGTTCCCGGCGACGACGGTTACAGCAACCCGGAAGTGCTCATCATGAGCCACTCACCTGTTTTCCTCAAGACACAACACATTCAATAGTATAGAATGCACAATCAAGATAAATACTTTGTCAGTTGCTGCAACTGGGATGTAGCAGATATGGGAATATGCCTGCAGTAACGCCACTCCAGCCTAAACTCCGTGGACAGAAGAGCATCATGAAAGTTGTCGTCATCATCGACGGACAAACATATTACTTTATAATAAACCCCTGTAATTTATTTATTACAGTACCAACTCTCAGCACATCCCGTATTTATTTTAACAATTCATTTATTGCTAACAATTTCCCTGTTTACTTCACATTCTTTAAGTATATTCCATTACTTTACTTTTATTTCAAAAAGAACCTCTACTTTCGAGTATTTGTAAGACTTCCGCATTCCACAACTTTACGTAATAAAGGAGGAAAGCGACAGAAGAGACGGAGTTGTGTGCTGCGAGTAAAGACGAAACGACATAACACAGCATGAGAGAACATTATTCTAGGACTTACAAACACCATCAACAGGATCAGCTTTGTCAATTATGTTCGCGCACAATCTACTTTCCATATCTCTTCCAAAAATAAAAATAACTTCATGAACAGAACTGCTATAACGGAAACAAACTAATGGAAGCTACAACAGGAGCGCAGCACTCACAATGAGACGACAAGAGAAGAGGGGAGTTTTGGGGAGTGGGAGTGGTGGTCGACTTATAGCTGGCCTTAATGTGCCAGGGAGGGAATACACTTATCGCCATGTACACGATGTATGAAGACAAATAGCCAGCCGGCCGCCAGCCTTGCTTTAGATTGTTTCATTTACATCCATTCTGGCATTACGGCTAGGCTCAAGTCATGAAAAATATGTAGACTTTCTTTCCTGGTCATTTCCGTGACGTAAAATTCAGAGTTTTCTGCTCTATCATGTCCCGCAAAACAAAGATTTAAAATGTAAATTTAATTACAATATTTGTTGTTATAAAATTCCAACTTGAATGAGAATTACAATAATAATACAAGGAATATTTTGGCATAGAAACAAATAAGTATAACAATTAAATCATAGTAACTTATTGTACTAGGGCAGTTTGCCCGAGCATTTCTATCCTCTTGTTTTAATATAGAGTATCGGAACACAATGCACAAACTTTGTAATCCCGGCAAGTAATTATCACCCGCGAATATAATTAATAGATAATATACCGTTTCATTTCTTTCTATTAACATAACGCGTTAAGGAGGGCATCATAACACAAGAAAACAATATGGAGATAGACTGCAGTGTAAGTAAAGGTTCCCTCCCTGCCTTGCAAGGTGTATGGTGAACATGGAGTAAGTGACCATATTTTTCCATGACCACATTTTTGACTGATGTGGTCGGTATCTGGGCATGCCGTATTTACTTCCCAGAAAAATCGTTGGTACACAATTGTAGAGGCTGGGTGAACCCGGAGGCTTGTCGAGTGTCAATTCTAGAAGTAGCTCAGTGACAACAAAACCGATCTGCTTGTGTACAAAAAACTCCACAATTATAGTGAATTCACCACGTATATTATTGACATCCTATTCATTCAACAGACATGAAGGAATACACTGCAAATGGAGACTACAATATTCGATAATAAAATCACTCTATAGACGATCCGTATCTCATGATACACACATGACTCTTAACCGTTCACAGTAATGATATCTTGTTGACAATTTCGATCACAAGAATTGCGGGCTTGCAGTTAGCACACAAAAAATCGTTTCTTTTAACATCGTTTTCTCTCTCATAAAGACATCTTTTTCTACTCATCTCTCCCTCTTTATATCTCTCTCTCTCTCTCTCTCTCCTCGTGAAACTTCCAGTCAACTGTAAAATGATAAAGTGTGTATCTTCAAAATTTACTCCAAAGTGTTTATAACGTCATCTTTAATCTACGAAATCTAAAAGCGTCTATAATACCGCGTCTATCACATTTCCTACAAATAGATTACACAAGTGTTCGCCCGCACATCTGCCACACTAAAACAAATGCCACACACTTCAGCTACCCTATGACATTTCTTTTCTTTAAAAATTGTCTACACCACCACAAATCTTTCACAAACCCGCTTTACTCTGACAAAACTTCCCCACAAATCTACAACAAACCCTATATAGTGCGACAATTGTCCATAAATCTCCCACAAATTCGCTGTACTGTGACAAAACTTTACTATAAATCTCCACAAACTCGCTGTACTGTGACAAAACTTTACTATAAATCTCCCACAAACTCGCTGTACTGTGACAAAACTTTACTATAAATCTCCCACAAACCCACCACACTGTGACAAAACTATTATAAATCTCCCACAAACCCGCCACACTGTGACAAAACTTTACTATAAATCTCCCACAAACCCGCCACACTGTGACAAAACTTTACTATAAATCTCCCACAAACCCGCCACACTGTGACAAAACTACCATAAATCTCCCACAAACCCGCCACACTGTGAAAAAACGTTATTATAAATCTCCCACAAGGCCTACCCCCCCCCCTCTCTCTCTCTCTCTCTCTCAGAAGCTAAAGCAGAACAGATTTCCTACCAATAGGCTACTTACTTATCCTAGAAGGGAGATAATCTGCAACCTAAAATTATCCTACTAAGTTGGATGTTTTGGGCCCAAATCGCAAATTATTCTAAATCTCAGCTAAGACAAACGACGTATCCTCCCTCCGTTAGGACTTAACACAATTAGTAGCCAGCAGTAGATAGCACCCTCCACCTGCTGAAATGAGAAGCTGAGTTCCCTCGTTCCGTACAAGTGTTATAAACTGATGGAAGCGCAACGTCTTACCCGACATTGTCAAAGTAAATGTCTATCATGCATGACGTGTCGGCGCTTTGAAAGTAGACTCTTTCAGCGTTTACTCTTTCTAGGCACCAAAGTGATAGGAAACTTTTTTTTACAGAGATTCGCAGCAGAAGGCAATCGGATCATCAGAAGCAGACCCCGTCGAGCTAGTGCTTCGGTCCTTTAGCTCAGGCCCGCCTGAGTCATGACTCCCATGCGTCGACCACCTGCTGCATTGAACTCTAAAGTTTACAATATATTCGGCATGAAATTGCACTTATTCTACACAACTTTCCTAGTCGTATACGGCTTGTCTTAGCTTTAACCCAGCACATGTATGTCCTTATGGTGGTAGCAGTCTAAAAAGGCTTGTATTTAAAACTTCCTTTTATATACACTCGCGTACACGCTGCTTCTTGACATAGCGTAACACGGCACGCAGGAGTAGTTTGGTAACTGATAATAGGTGATAAAGATAGGTCGGAACACCGAACTTCATTTCTTTGAACTGTTGGCATTGTAAAACGCCGACGGTCGATTATGTGATTTCCTATCGCTTATCGTCCCCACCTCGGATATTCCAAGATTAAATTGTTACTCTGCTGTTGACTTACGAGGGAGTGGTCGATGTGTAAATTAGTCGCCTAATCGTTTGAACATCACATTTTTAATGGGATTGTTAATGTCTCGGTTTCGCCAGAGCCAGCATTTTCTGCTGTTTCGGCTGATTCAGCCTTCCTTCCGCTTGTTCGCATTCCGCCATTAATTCATAGCCTCTTTAATGAGTCGTAGAGGGATATAAAGGCCGTGAGTACTCAGGCACTAATTTCCACAGCGTACACGCTGACCTGGAAGAGTGTATATATTGTTACATAGTGTTTTACGTTCAACAAGTGATATCCTTTATATGTTTAAACCAAAATCTGGGCGCCTACCATCCAAGCAGTTGCTTTGATCTGTGCCGCACCTAGAGTATATTTTTAAAAAATACACTGTTGTTAATTCACAAGGTGAGAGCATTTTTTTTTTGGGGGGGGGGGAGGGGGGTGGTTTGATGAAAGTAAGGTATAGAAGAAAATAAAATAATTCAGAAGAAGTTACTGCAATCGTGAAGAATGTACAGGCCATAAGGAGTCTGTCATAAGTCTTTATTCTGGTTATGAAGGAGTAAGGGGAGAAAGTTAAAACCAGGCACATTTAAAGTTCCTCCTTGGAGCACTGAACGTGTGAGGGTCCACTATGGTGCACAGCGCAACCTATTGAACTGAATAGCTGCTCAAACGATTTGTCACAACAATAGATATGTCAGAGGCCAAGGGTCAGGTAAAATCATTGATGTTACAGAAGCTGAAATGTTCGCTTATTAGGTGTCGACTACACATCGAAGGGCTACCATGGAGTGCCATTTTACTCTGTCTATTGTCTTGATTATACATGTTGTCATAGGTTCAAACTTTAGTTTGGACTTGTCTTGTACCGTCCCTGTACAGAAATACACAAGAGAGATTGGTATGACGCTGAATCTAAAATGTCTAGCACAAAATAAGAATCCTGGGCTTTCCAACAACCATCAAGGCGAGAAAATAGAACATGTTTGGGGGAGGGGAGGGGGCGCCACCCCACACGTGACCTACTTTTTCGATCGCCAGCAACACGGACAGTACTATAGCTCGTTTCAAATCATGTGCCCAACTTCAAAACGCTATTACTCTCTAACCGTTTGTTAAAAACTTTTGAAATTTTCCAAATGTTATTAGAATGCAAAAGACCCTTTAAATGTATATTTAACAAATATCTTGCAGCTGCAGTTTTCTTAAAGCGGCGATATTTCTTTGATGTTTGTCAAAATTGTAAATTGTGAAGCCCTAAAGAATAGAAATTACCGTAGTTGCTGGTCTATGATTAATTTTCACTAGGTAAAGGCGTGGCCGTAATGGGGAAATAACCTAATAAGACAAAACACCAGGAGAATTATTGTCTGCTCAGTTCGAGGACGGCTTCGCCGCTGAATGAACGGAAATGGAACGCACAATGCCTCGTGTTTTCTACAAGTGTCTAATTGTGTCAGAAAGCCCACGTGGAATGCGTGCAAAAACGTCAATTGTACCGTGTATGGATTTTTAATCGCTATTTTTAACTTAAAATACTGTAAACATTAAGTTTTGACTACATCAATGGGTCGTTATAAATTTATATAAATCAAATAAGCTACAATAATAACCAAATGTTTTTTTTAATGAAATTAATTCCCTGTTGGGTTCTAATCATTATAACTTTACATCCAAATTTTGAAAAAATTACAAAAAGAGATTAAAAAGATATCGATTTTAAAAGTTGGGCACATGATTTGAAACGAGCTATAGTGTGATAACCTTAGGAAACGATGAAAGGCTTTATCCAAAAAAGAGGATAGTAAGCACGCCCCTACCTCTGTTTCAAGACAAGGCAATTCTTACAGCAAACAATTCTTTCATCCCATCCTATGCTGCTCGTTTGACTCCAGACTACTCTTCCTTTTCCCCAATCTTTCACAAGAAGTGAAATCAAATCATTTTCAATATGAAAGAGCATCATACTGGTGGCGTGTGATAACAGGTTTAGTTTGAAACACGAGTCTTCTATTTCCCAGGTCCTTTTCCTCAATCTTTCACAAGAAGTGAAATGAAATCATTTTCAATATGAAAGAGTATCATACTGGTAGCGTGTGATAACAGGTTTAGTTTGAAACACGAGTCTTCTATTTCCCAGGTCCTTTTCCTCAATCTTTCACAAGAAGTGAAATGAAATCATTTTCAATATGAAAGAGTATCATACTGGTAGCGTGTGATAACAGGTTTAGTTTGAAACACGAGTCTTCTATTTCCCAGGTCTTTCCATGCTCAAGCAGAAGTATATCGACTACGGTGGTGGCTACAACCGACAGGTAGGGGGGAGGGGGAGAAAAACCGCGCCAGAATCTTAGCTCTCTTCCTTCACACGTCGGTGTCCAAACTTATGGCCGGGCTGGCTTATTGTGTGACGATGGAAAGTGTCACACACCATGAAATATGTTAATGGTTTAACACCATTGGTCATAACACAATAACATTGTGGAGATGAACTTCTCTGTCAATGCTTACCGTCATACGAAATATATTTTTTGACATGCCAATTTCCACCATCATTGGAAATTGTACTTCTATTGCTATATAAACTATTTGTAATAACAAGTTAATCAGTATTCAAGCTGTTTAGTTCCGTTAGGTCTCATTAAATCCTACCTACCCTATTGTCTATTCATCTTTCAACCAGACTACGTAAATCCTGGCCACCGTCTTTTTTCGCCATTATTAGAGATCTGTGCAGTGTTTTCTGGCTAGGATTTATGTGTTTAATTTGTATAATTTGTTTGGTATACTAATGAAGGCTTTAGTCGAAACGTAATTTGTCTTGTATTTCTATTAGTTTAGTTCCATACCGTTTGATGTTTATTGATATATTATCATTATTCGAGAATGTACATTTGAAATGCCAGTGCCTAACATTACATATAAGTTACTTCTGTTCAATTATTAGTATTGACTATCGCACCAATGTGTCCTCCTAAAACATGACACTATCTTATACTACAGGAGAGAGCCTATGGTCTATTGATTACTGCACTAACTTCAACCTCAATTGTATTGGTGAGACAACTACCGGTTGGCACAGGTATACAAAAATAGGCACTTGACTGGATGAGTTTGAGATTGTTAATAACGGAAAATGAAGAGCACTGGCTTATCCTACAGCTAAATGTTAAATGACAAATGGCAATATGAATGCCTTACAAGAAAATGATGAACTACTTGACTTTTGTTGCCTGGAACTACATCTTATCCTCCTGCCTTGTCAACTCAGAGTTTCACTTGTATCGGCATCTCCGTCTTGTTATTTCCAAACACATATGTTCAAAGACAACAACCGACAAGATCGATGAAACAACCAGCGACAGGGGACGCCTGAGATCCACTCGCTTCAGTTGATATGTCAGAGCTAAAAAGTGGGAAAACACACTCAATGCGACGTCTAGTCAATTGTGCTACAGAAGATTCTCATGATGTTTATTTCTGAGTCAGAGATCTGCGAACTTTCGTCCTTTTTGAGCATAATACAATGTTGGTGAATGATGAGTAGGAATCTTTATTTGTCGCTTTCTATTGCATGTTATAAGTATTATCAAACCTCCTTTCTTCTTCTCTCTCTCACCACACACACACGCACGTGCGTGTGCGCACACACACACACTAGCAATTTAAATTATGCTAATATAAAATTGGATTTTGTATTTTTTTAAAAAAGTTAATCAAAGTTAAAGTTGTGTTACTGCCTGTCAAAAACAATGCCAAAGCCGTTTGAGTTGAATATTACTAGTGATATGTGCCCCTCATTAACCTGCACCCTACACCCCCACAAGAAAAAAATTGTTAGATATGGCCAGTTACAACCAGTCTTTTTTTCCTTCCCCTACCACCACCCTTTTCAGTGTTCCCTGACACCCTTCTTGACTCTAGTCACAGCTGTTTGTTTCAATCTAATAGTAGCATTTTAGTTACGTATTTCATAATTGTGTCCTGAAACTGAAACATTGTCAACACTAAAAGAAGAAACAAGCGACACCTACCGTCTACTGTATGAAGATGATTTATTCATTTTTAACCAGTTGTACTTCTCCTTTGAATAGATTTTGAATATCCTTTGGAATAGATTTCTTTCTATCCTGACTTGATGATTTATATGATGACTTCGCGTTGTGTTTACTCTCCCTATTCATACTGTTAATATTATTAGGCCGTCTCTTTCTTCCTTGACACATTTCTTAAGCAAATTCTCATCCTTTTAACTTAGATAAACGACAAAGGCTAGTGCTGTACTATCACACGTTTATTTACAAAATAGATGGTTCCTCATTAGATTTATGTTTCATGACTATACAGAGCATCTCTTCATTCTAGGCTACTACCATGTCAATATTACTTGGCGGTGTGGATAACCGCTAAACCACACAATCCTAGAAATTGTATAATACCTCACCGGTTATGTCTTGGCTATCTCTACTCAAGTCCGTGGGCACCCTTCGATCTGTTAAGCTATTCACTTGTTCTAGTCAGGATCTTGCTCGACTATCTTTATCTAGCTAAACTAGTTATCCGCCTTTCTCTCAGCGTGGTTGAGAGTGAGTGTCCATTTCGGTGTCTATCATAGTGCCCTATCTGTGCTCGTCAGTTTAGGCGACTATTATAGTGCCTTTTCGGCGTATATCTGTGCTCTCTTCTGTTTCTCGAGATTGAGATTCCATATTTATATTACGACCACTTCTAGTCTCTGCACTCATGCATCTATTAATAGTATAATTATTTGTTGACCTTCCTATGTCTCCGCATCTGAAGGTATTTTTTTAAAAAACATCATGTCCACACTGTCTGATAGCATTTTTACCTTTCTATCGCCCACGTATGGTCTTAACCTTGGTGTCCGTTATATCGCTTTCTGGAGCTGCCCCAGTTTAATTGTTATGCCAACGCATGGCCTTGACCTTGGTGTCGCCACTGCGTCTAATATTTTACTTTCCACGTTTATACTACAAACTTACCTTCCTAATCGGTCCCGTCTTTCTCCCACTTAAATATTACCCAGAAAGCCATTCTCTTATTCACAATAATCTATATTCCAAAAAACGTATTGTCCACCAACTGCATACTTCTATTTCCCTCATCTTCAGACTATTCAGTTAACACACGTCTCATTAAAAATATTATTCAACTTCCTTCAACTTATTAGCTTTCCCTTCCTTTCTGTATATAAAAAAATATCTTCACAACTCACTCATTTTTGTTTCATTCCTCCCAAGTCTAAAACAAACTCACACTCACTCACTCAAATAGACCACGCAAACACGGTGTAAACGTTAGTATGTACGTCACGGGCTGGTGCCCAGACGAAGTATCACCCAACTCCTGACAGCTCAACCCTTCAAGCTTGTATTACTCCACTCATACATGCAAGCCAGCTGAACGTTATGAGTGGAGTTGAGTGGGTGCTACAGAGACAACGATCGATTCATTGGAGACAACCAAAAGCGAACAGACATTACAGCAGCGAGGATTCTGGGAAAGGGTCGTACAGCGCCTGGAGGTGTGAAACGTCCAACTGGCATTGGGTGCTAGCAACGCAAGCGAAATCAAGCTATCAGGAACTACCTCTTCACGAAAGGAACAAAAGAGATTATTTGCACATATTTCTTTCTTGCTGGATTCCCACAACCACGTCCAAAGCCTGATATGTGCCCATGTATATTGACTTTGATTTCTTTTCTATTAAAATTGTGACTACCTTTTTCTCCTTTCTATACATACATTCTTCTCAAACCTTGACCTACCTTTTCTTATGTCTGTCCATGTATAATACTCAAATCTTACTACTCCTTTCTGATGTGAGTGAGTCCACGTGTTTAAGTCAAATCTGACGTCTCCTGTGTGTCCATGAGTTATAACAGCAGTGAAGATCAATGATAACGACGATACAATAATGAACAATGGATCTCTTATAAAACCATAATGTTGATATTGACAATGATGACAGCAAATATAAAGATGTTGATTTGACAACGATGACGCAAACGCGTGATTAAGACGAAATCTGTGTTAATAAAGCTGAAGACGATAAACAAGACGACTGAAATAAGCCATGAGGCGAGCACAACAATCGTTCACATCAAATTAATCTCAACTTAGCCAATGACACGAAACGAGCACAAGGTGATACTTAACACAAATAACTCACACTTGGATTGTCATATTTCATTATCTCCTGAAGAAAATCTTGGTTCGCATTAAATTATTGTATTTGTGCTGCCGAAATTGAATTGAGGTTTTTTTACGTACTACATTGTCCAGCGTTATGCATCCTTTTCGCAGCGTGGTCAGCTGACAGATCAACTCTTCAGACATGCTATTTATAGACCAGCGATTTTAAACAGCGGCACCCACGAGCACGGAACTCCAGCTCAAGAGTTTCAGTTGATTATTTCTGGCACTGGTGGAGACCGCCTTAATCAAGCTGAGAGGACTACTGTGAAAGGCTAGTGACTCGTCCACAAGTTGGCCGAACCACTCATCATCATCATCATGCACCACGCCGGTGGCTATCGATGACCATCATGTACCTTCACAACTAATCAACTTGTGGCTTCCCCCAAAGACAGGATGTCATAGTGTCGTCTAGTATCTTCTCTCCGTCACATTTTCTCCCTGAAACGTGACAACTGTGTTGTATTCAAGCTATCCCGTATCACACAAACGTGAAGGACGAACTTTGAAATTTTGATTTAGGTTTGCCTGCTTTGGAGAGTTTGTTGCTGATTAAAAGGGCTTTTTCGTTGTATTAGAAGTCATACACACAAAAAGCAATTAACACCGCTATTGTATTAGAACAAACAAAGAGCAATTAACACCGCTATTGTATTAGAACAAACATAGAGGAATTAACACCGCTATTGTATTAGGTGAAAATGAGTTACAAGAAATGTTGGACATTATAGTGAAAGAAAGCAAAAATAAAGGACTCAGCCTTAATAGCAAAAAGACAGAGGTAATGGCAACAACAAAGAAAAAGACATCACCTCAGTGCAAAATAAAGACAAGTGGAACAATATTAAAACAGGTAAATGAATTTAAATATTTGGAAACTTTGTTAACCTCAGACGGAAGATGTACAAAAGAGGTGTGATGCAGAATGGCTCAGGCAAAATCAGCTTTCCAAAAAATGAGGAAGATACTATGCAATCCATTTTTGATACAACAAAAGAAACAAGAAAAAGAGTTCTTAAATGTTACGTACAGCCAGTCTTAACATATGGATGCGAATCATAGACAATAGGACAACAGACAAGAAAATCACTGGAATCTGTAGAAATGTGGTTTTACAGAAGAATGTTGAGAGTACCATGGACAGCTAAGAAGAGTAATGAAGATGTTCTGAGAGAGGTCAAAGCAAAAAGATAGCTAATTTCCAATATTAGGAAGAAACAATCATCATTTTTTGGCCATGTAAAGAGAAGAGAACAACTGGAATATATTGTAACAACTGGAAAAATTGAGGGACGAAGAGATAGAGGGAAGCAAAAAGAAAAGATACCAGACAGCTTAAGAGAATGACTTTGCAGAAAGTCAACAACAGAAATGATAAATAACTGTCGAGATCGAAGGTTGTGAAGAGACATGATCACCTACACCAGCAGGCCGGTACTTGATGATGATGATTGTATTAGGACAAACATAGAGTAATTAACACCGTTATTGTATTAGAACAAACATAGAGCAATCAACTCTGCTATTGTATTAGAACAAACATAGAGCAATTAACACCGCTATTGAATTAGGACAAACAGAGATAAATGAGCAGCACATGACGACACTTCTGTAAAGAAATATATGCAGACGTTAAAGACTATTTTTAAAAAGAAATGTATAACAAGAAATACTCGGCAACCATTAGATATTTAATGAGGGAATAAAGGATACTCATGATAGACTACATAGGACAAGTAATTGTAAATGTTCTCGTTATGGGGGGGGGGGGGGTGTGTAAAGTAAAAGAGAACACAAAGGGAAGACAATCTCCCCTACATTTACAGAACATTTTCATTTCGTAAAATACGGGATCACGGAAGGAAAAATTAAATGAATGAAGAAATTAAAATGGAAATGGTAGAGAATGTGTGAGTGAGTATATGAAAAAAAAAAATGAAATAGAAGAGAGAGAGAGATTGTCTGAGAGAGCAGATGAAAGTCAACGAGAGAGATCACGGCCTGAAGTACAGTGATCGAATTGCCCGCCTCTGCGACAGAATTGAACCTAAGCAGCACGACCACATATTTCAGCCGTTTCATCTTTCATCTCTAACTACAACCTTTGGCAATGGAAGATTGATGTCTCTCCTGGCTATTTATAGAACGAGGCTTACACGAGAATAACCCCCTCTGTGTGCAAGCTTGACGGTCTCTCATTCTCCCAGCAGCCGTCAGCGGTTGCGTGCATATTCTCGCATAACAGCAACGTTTACAATTCACAGTCATACTAGTTTCTCGTAGGTATGATATGAAAAAATAGTAAAAACATGTCACTCCTAGGTATGATATGAAAATTAGTAAAAACATGTCACTCGTAGGTATGATATGAAAATTAGTAAAAACATGTCACTCGTAGGTATGATATGAAAATTAGTAAAAACATGTCACTCGTAGGTATGATATGAAAATTAGTAAAAACATGTCACTCCTAGGTATGATATGAAAATTAGTAAAAACATGTCACTCGTAGGTATGATATGAAAATTAGTAAAAACATGTCACTCGTAGGTATGATATGAAAATTAGTAAAAACATGTCACTCCTAGGTATGATATGAAAATTAGTAAAAACATGTCACTCGTAGGTATGATATGAAAAAATAGTAAAAACATGTCACTCGTAGGTATGATATGAAAAATAGTAACAACATGTCAATCTATTTCTCAACAACCAATAATCGTCAAAACACACACACAAATGCCATTGTTCGTTAATTTAAACAAAAAAAAACAATGTAGTACAAAATTCGTAAACATGTGCAAATGTCTACCGATGTCAACTTTACAAACATGAAAATTTGTTTACCTACATCAATTGATAACTGTTTACCTACAACAGCTGCTAACTATTTACCCACAACAGCTGCTAAATGTTTACCGACATCAATTGCTAACTGTTTACCTACAACAGCCGCTAACTGTTTACCTACAACAGCCGCTAACTGTTTACCTACAACAGTTGCTAACCTCTTTACCTACAACAACCACTAACTGTTTACCTATATAAACTGCTAACCTCTTTACCTACAACCTACAACAACTGCTAACCTCTTTACCTACAACAACCGCTAACTGTTTACCTACAACAACTGCTAACCTCTTTACCTACAACAGCCGCTAACTGTTTACCTACAACAACCGCTAACTGTTTACCTACAACAACTGCTAACTGTTTACCTACAACAGCCGCTAACTGTTTACCTACAACAACCGCTAACTGTTTACCTACAACAACTGCTAACCTCTTTACCTACAACAACCGCTAACTGTTTACCTACAACAACCGCTAACTGTTTACCTACAACAACCGCTAACTGTTTACCTACAACAACTGCTAACCTCTTACCTACAACAACCGCTAACTGCTTACCTACATCAACTGCTTGTCAAATCAATATCCCTACCATCCATCAATACTTACAAATACGCTAAATCAATATCCCTACCATCCATCAATACTTACAAATACGCTAAATCAATATGCCTACCATCCATCAATACTTACAAATACGCTAAATCAATATCCCTACCATCCATCAATACTTACAAATACGCTAAATCAATATGCCTACCATCCATCAATACGTACAAATACGCTAAATCAATATGCCTACCATTCATCAATACTTACAAATACGCTAAATCAATATGCCTACCATCCATCAATACTTACAAATACGCTAAATCAATATCCCTACCATCCATCAATACTTACAAATACGCTAAATCAATATTCCTACCATCCATCAATACTTACAAATACGCTAAGTCAATATGCCTACCATTCATCAATACTTACATGTCAAATCTTTGCGTCTATATACATGCACTGAATAGATTTCAATGCATAAATTCCCGCATCTAAAACTACTACTTGTCCCGCCTGCCCCCCAATGCATGCTTTCATCCACCATCTACTAGTTCACCTCAAAGACTGCCAACTCACATAAAACCCTACACAGCAACTTTCAATCGCGCACCCAGCCATCTTTATGACTATTGATATCTGTAACAATAGGGAGAGAACCCATCCTATACTTCCACTGCACTAGCGATAGTACAGATTGGAAGGCGAATTCTAAAGACAGCTAATTAAGCAAAGCTGCGCAACACGAGGGGCAAGTGATTATTGTCTACTCGAGTCTGTCCCCAGCAATGTCAAGCTAAACGACTTTCTCATCTTTACGTTGTGTGCACTCTTGGCAAAAGACATCTTCTCGGTTATTTCCGTCTTCACAAAGCCATTAACAGTGGTTCTAATTACTGGAATAGACAGACCAACCAACATCAAACAAAGGTAAGGTGGGGGAGGGTTTTGATAGTAAAGAGCATTGATGTTATTGTTTGTTATTGGCCCAACAAGTTGGTAAGATAGGCTGGGTAACAAACAAATATCACATCTGAGTTTTCCTGAGACATGTAGCTTTGCTTTTGACCAGTGATGGCCAGATCCGGCCAGCCTGTCGAGTTTTTTTCCCCGTTGAAGCGTCCACATAAACTACTACAATAAATATCTATCAATAAAAAAGTTCCAATAGATTATAAAAATAATATAAAGGAAATTTTTGAAATAAATAATATAACTCTCAGTTTCTTGGATGAAGAATACCACAAGACCTATGGATTCGTGTGTACACAGATGGATCAGCACAGAATGCAATAAGGAATGGGGGTTCAGCTGCATACATATAGTACGGGAGGCATCGGTAGCCTAGTTGGGAAAACCAATCGACTGGACTACCCACGTTCGGGCAACCCGTGTTCGATTCCCGCTGGGAGCAGTGTGAATTGTACTCGTGGTTGGGGAAAAAAAAATACCCCACGGTCGACCCAGCCGTTGGCACAAATGGGTACCAGAGTATTACCTTGGGAAGGTGAGGAATGTTGCCTCGCATCGTGAGATGCTTGAAGCGACACTATCCAGAAATCGCCGAACATTTCTGGATAGGAGGCCGAGCACATATGGGTAGAAACTCACGTGCTAAGACGTCGGTTCAAGTCTCGTACTTTACCTTTCACCTTTATATAGAGTACCCAAATAACACTGGGGATGAAAATAACATTAGGAAATAAAACTATAATAATATTGAAAATAGCCTAGAGAAACGACAAGAGACCCGTTTAAAACACCAAAATGCAAGACAAGAGGAGACTACACATGAAGTCATGAAAATAACCATTACATAAAGAGAGCTAGAGCTGGCAATATCCAAATTAAAAATGAAAAAGTCACCAGGCAGTGATGAAGTGTCCAATGAGAAGATTAAGAATTTGGAAACTGCAGCTAAAGCAAAACTACTGCAGATATTTACTAATGCAACATTACAATATTTACAACATATTGTATGATATACAACATTTGCTGGACCACAGGTAGAGTGCCATATGCATGGAGAGAAGCAATTATGATACCGTTACTAAAGCCAGGAAAAGATGGTTCAATGACATCCAGCTATAGACCAATCAGCCTTACAAGCTGTTTGTGTAAAATAATGGAACGTATAATCAATCTCAGACTGCAGTGGTACCTGGAAAGTGAAAATCTCCTTGTCCCACAACAAGCAGGCTTTAGACAGTGTTACTCTACCGAAGATGAGGCAACCTATCTTTCCCAGGAAATTGATGATGCGTTTCAAGAAAAGAAACTGGTACTAGCAGCATGGATAGACCTAAAGAAAGCATTTGATAAGGTATAGAAAGAAGGGCTTTTGAAGAAACTGAGAAATTACGGAATAAATGGTAGGATGTACAAATGGGTCAAAGCATACCTGCATAACAGGAGAGCCAGAGTGCAACTGGGTGGTCTTAAGAGTAAGAAGGTAGGTCTTACTGTGCCTGGGCGTTCCACGGGGAGGGGTACTATCTCCAACACTTTTTCTGATCTACATCAATGACCTAGTTACTGTACTACCACATGGCATCAAAGTGGCAATGTACGCAGATGACTTGGTAATGTGGAGCACAGAGGAGTATGCAACAGTGGCCTCCAATTTGTTGCAAAGAGCTATGAATGCACTGAATTCATGGACAAATAGATGGTGTATCAGCATCAATACAGACAAATGCAGTACTACACTTTTCACTCTCTCCCCAAAACAAAAAGCAGGAGCCATCTACATAAACAATGAGCCTGTGAAAGGAGATATACAGGCTACGTATCTTGGAGTTACAATTGATAACAAACTATCTTGGAAACAGTAGATAAATAAGGCAACCCAAAAAGCAAGGATGAAGTTGGCTATTCTAAGAAAGCTATGTGGATCATATATGGAAAAATTAAAAAATAAAAAAATGGTATGTAAGAAGCTTTACGTGACAAGTGGACGACACAGACTAAACAACGTTTCGGCTCAATAGGCCTTCATCAGGAACAAACAATAAAAACACACACACAAAACTGATAACGAAACAACCAAAAAAAACAATCGAAATGTGTTAAAGAAAAACACAACAATAAATAAAACTATCCTGTGAAATCCAAAATAAAATCGTAACCAAGTGCGGCTGTCGTGAACGTCGAAAATCGTGCCAAAAAGTGCGTAAATGTAAACAGAACCAGAGGAGTTAACACAGGGGTCAGTGTGCAAACACAAAGGAGAAAGAATCGAATAGTAGACTGACAGGTGTAAAAAGACGCTAAGAGTGAGATGTCTGAGAGAATATATGTGGATCATATATGTCAGGTCGGGTAATTTTACCTGCTACTGTATGCAGTAAACAGTACAACCTGTGGCTGCCCTGCTACATTGCAGGTAAGCTCAGGAGAGTAAAAGGCTAAGGGAGGGTACCCCGAAGTAAAACAACCCCACTGCCTTGTGGGTGAGGCTTTTTAGTCAAAGGCTAGCGGAGCCAACCGTAAACAAACCGACGGAAGGCAACAGAAAACCACCGTCGTAACTTCTTTCGTACAATCATGAATCGCCAGCTAATTTCCAATATTAGGAAGAAACAAACATCATTTTTTGACCGTGTAATGATATGAGAACAACTGGAATATATTGTAACAACTGGAAAAATTGAGGGACGAAGAGATAGAGGGAAGCAAAGAGAAAAAATACCAGACAGCTTAAGAGAATGGCTTCACAGAAGGTCAACAGAAATGATAAATAACTGTCAAGATCGAAAGTTGTGGAGAGACATGATCATCTACGCCAGGAGACATCGTACTTAATGATGATAATGTGGAACCACGTGTGGTGCGAGTGGAAATATACTCAGTAAAGTTTACCAACAGAGTATACACCCACCTTTAGAATATGGATCGTCCGCATGGTGCGCAGCATAAAACACCACACTGAAAGAGCTGGATAAAGTACAAAATCAGGCACTTAGGTCATCACAGGAGCATTGCAATCAGCATTAATATTGGAGATGGAGAAATTGTGGAGGAAACAAGCACTGAGAGAACGGAGGGACACAAAGGTGCTGATACAGGCAGAAAAATTGTCATGCATGCCGAGACACCCAATGGTGGATCAATTCCAAAATCTTGCACTGGGACGGCTTAAGAGAAGCAGTTTTATCCACCAAGCCAAGCGTATTTGTCGACAAAAATCAGACATGCCAAGAGTTGTTAACCCCCTACTGCCCATACCTGAACAGACTCCCTGGACAGGGGAATCAGGATTATCAATACAAATACGGACAGAAGTGAAATGAATACTTGACAAAGAAGAACAGTATAGTCTACAGCGTAAAATAATAACTCTTCAGTTTCTTCGATGAAAAATACCCACAAGACCTATGGATTCGTGTGTACATAGATGGATCAGCATAGAATGCAGTAAAGAAGGGGGGGGGGGGGTCAGATGCATACATAGAGTACCCAAATAACACTAGGGATGAAAATAACAGGGAATAAAATTATATGAATAAAATAGCAACAGGGAAATACTGTCACAATCACGATGCAGAAATCCTAGCAATAAAATTGGCAATAGAAAAACTGCTGAACAGTAATCTTAGTCCACAGCCTGTAATGTTTTTGACAGATGCAAGATCAGTACTCCAGGCACTACAATCGAGAAAATTACAACATCTGCAGACCTTATTGACTGAACTCTGCAAAGCATCACAGGGTTGCCCTGCATTGGATCCCATCTCACTGTGGAATACCAGGAAACGAGAAAGCGGATCAGTAGGCAAAGGAAGGTGCAACAAGCACACAACCAGATGCACCGCTTACATACCATCATTAGAAACAGATAATTAAATCAATCAGAGGACCACAAGCCCCAAATGAGGATGCCTTCCATAATATGAATAGATATGAACAAGTTATCATTATACGCCTCAGAACAGGACACAATCGACTCCACAAGTCACATGTACACAAAATTCAAGATCGGCACCTCAACTACTTGTACATGTGGACAGGCTCCCCAGACTGCTGAACACATACTTCAAAACTGTACTGACTATAGTAGACTGAGGAAAATCCATTGGCCGATAGATACAACACTACAGACTAAATGATATGGGCCACTACAAGAATTACAAAAGACAGTAAAAATTTATACAGGAAACGACATTGCAGATATAGGCAATACTTCAGGCGAACGAAAGATAGATAGACAGATATAGATCATTAATTGTCTTGTTACAAATATGTCGTCAAAGTGCAAGCATTATTTATGTTTGACTAAATCGTATCATGTAATTATATGACGATACTCTTAAAGATTGGTCCTCTGGTCGTGGCCTTGGCTATATAATCCAGCCTTTTATCAACCTTAAGTTGGCCACCACTGCTCTTGACGATTCTCAACGGCCCATGGTTGGTGAATGTGCTCAACTATAAGACATTCTATCTTCACATTCTCACACTAGAGATCAGTGGAGAGAAAAAAAAGTATCGATATTGAGACAGCAGTTGATGGGCTAGAATTAACTCATTATTCTATAACTGTAAAGTCAGCACGGTTTAATCTATGTCCTTCCGATCGGTTATTTGTTTACACTCGAGACAAACAATAATAAATGAATACTACCACGAAGGGAAACTTCAGAGGCGACAGATCAGCGAATTGTCTCAGGGGAAGAGGTATGTTTACAACACTCGGGAAAAAAAATTCACAAATAATCAACAACATACAAAAAAAACTAAGAATAATAGACAGCCCGAAGCAGGATTGTACTCGTACTCCTCGACACAGCGCCTTGACACGAGAGCCTATGCATAACGGTACACGGCCAGCTAAGCAACCTCGTTAGCCCGTTTACAGGCACACGTTGGCTGGTGCTCCGCTGTGGACCACAGATCCTGAAGCAAGCAGTCAGCTATGAGTTATGGAATGCTTTCGGTCCAGGTGCCCTAGGGCGTCTTGATTTCAAAAGTAATCAATCAAACGTGTCCTACCGAAAGTAGCTTCAACTACTTTCACAAAACATTCCCCTCCGTCCTAGTCAAATACCTTGCTCTCTTGAAATCGCCCACCAAAAAAGGGGTTTAATAAAATTACCAGCCCATCTGTTTCTATGATCTGTAGGATTAGTCCCCCCCCCTCCCCCCCTCCCTCCACCACCAACAAAATTGTGAATTTAATTGAGAGAAAAAAAAAACGTTCGTATCTCCCACCCTAAAGTCCACCTCCCCTGAAAGCAGTATCCACTGCCCCATTCCTGCAACGAAAACTTGAGGAATATGATACAATATAATAGAACACATAACATGAGAGCAAAAGAACGCAAATTGTATCTCCCTTCGACGCAACAAGGCAAATGAAGAAAGGAAGTTTACCAACGTGTGGAGTAACGACACAAGACAATATCGAAGTTGTAACGGTATGGAAGACAAACGACATAAATCTGAACATACCAGTTAGATAACATAGTATAAACAGAAGAGACTAAGCTGCTGCATAGTGGGACAGGGACAGTCCTCTACCATGAACAGAAACATGTACAGCCATTAACCGCTGCTTGTTAGCATACTTTATTTTAAAGCAATTATAACTAAGGCAGTTAACAAGGATATACAATTTCTTATCATTTTCGTTAGATAGAAGAAGGTGATGTATGTTGTGACGTGTATTTAATAGAGATGCCATCTTTACAACTTTCGGTCAGGGGCATTCGATTTCAGTAGACGGTATATTTGACACAACATAAGTCATATAATAAGCAAATGTTGAGTCTAGGCCTAAACAAATTAAACAATATTAGACAGACGAAAATTTGTTGAAAATATGTTACCCTGAATGGTGATAACCATTCAACTATGCAAATATGTTAATTTCCACAACATATGCATGCCCCTGAACGAGGTGACCGTTCAACTCTCCCAATATGTAACTCCCGCTTCATATTCTCCTGAACAGTTTCTGACGGCCACTGATTTCCGCCCAAAGCTAATATGAGAATGGTGTATCTGTTATCATGATGGAGCCACATTGGCAGCAACGTTTCCCATTATATTATCCTGCCTGCATGGCATTTTCTGCATAAAACAGTACACTAGATTCAATCACTGGAATACCCTCCCCCTCACCTTTCTTCCCTGTCCCTAATGGTGCGTGCGGCTGAAGCGTTCACATGAAAAATGCATCCCTTTCTACGGCAGTTGACTAACCACGTTAACATCACTTTATCACTGCAGATTCTTATCCTGCTTTTCAGAATTTCTGACGTGCTTTTCAGCTCTGCTGCTCGCGTTGTATCTTCCCCACGCCATTTGTAATGTAATATTTGTACAAATATTGTTAAAACACAGCTGAATCAATATATCTGATCTGTTTGCTACGTTCCTATTATCAATGAAAATAAATTATCAAGATGACGATAAAGTTTAAAGTACTTTAATGTATTTCACTGTGAGAAACCAAAACGAAAAGAGCTTACATTTTAAGGATGTTGCTAAAGTACAGTACAAAGTAGATCTTGCATTCCTTCTTTTTCTACTTCTCTATCTTCTCTTACAGACCTATTCGATCGTCGAGGAAGGTACAGAGCTCTAACTCTGGAGCTTGTGGTGGCCTTAGCCATTTTATGCCGTTATTAGTTTCTTTTGATGCTGTAGCTCTGGCTCTTTACTTGTCTCTATGTAGTTCAAGACTGGTTCTATACCGGCTTTCTCTCTCTCTCTCTCTCTCTCATCACCACTCAGGTCTTTTTTTTTAATAAAATCTCATTTTTGTGGTGATTAACTTCCGATCGTGACTTGTCGTGAGTGATCGCGCCTGGACTGATCACGTGACATAGTGAACAATATGTTCCACATAAGATGTTTCTTTGTGCCCATAAGCCCGTTTTTGTTGAAGAAACGTAAATAACTACAGTGTACAGTTTCTTTCTTAATTTGATGTTATTTAATTTGTTTTGTGAAGTTATACAAAAATATGTATTCTTTGTATGTCGTTTATGCAACAACTAGATTTTTGGAGCGTTTCTACTTCTACACATCTTAACCTTCATTTAGAACATACTGGCCAGGGGAGCCTATAACCCAACGTTTAGGCATCCCCACACTGGTACTAATCAAGGGTCTCACACTGGTGTTCTAAAACGGACATATCGGTGATTCTTTACAAAAGAACACGTCTTGACTTTGAGCGTGTTCTATTTTAAGAGCATCTACAGCTTCGTTCATGTAGTATTCTACTCCATTCACGGAATCAGTTTCGTTGCAGTCGAGACATCACTAACTGTCCCATAATTTCTCTAAGCGTATGGAGACTGACAGTTCCTGTAAGGCGTTGATTGTAGATACATCTGCTTTCCCCACTAAGCTCTCCGTAACGACCAAACAATCTCCACACTCATCAGTTTTCTCTCTCTCTCTCTCTCTCTCTCTCTCTCTATATATATATATATATATATATATATATATATATATATCCACCCTTCTTCTCTTCTCTTAAGGAATGAAGAATATGGCGATGTCCTCTTTGTCTAGAATAGGCCACACTCAGCGCCAGAGCTGTCGGCCATTTCATTGACGTTCATAGTAGCGTACTCTGGACAGTACACCAAGTCGCTTAGTTTAGAGCCATCCTGGAGCTGCATAAATTTCTGTCGCAGACTATATGTCAATCTTCTGTAGCATACTTGGCGAGTCCATCACCGAAACAGCGTAATCCACGGTCTGTGTAACCAACCATGCTATCTCCGCCGCTGCTGCTGATTCTGTTTCCATTCTCATACTTGACATCGTAATGCTGCAACAGCCAGATTCCCTAGCCACTTTTCTGTCATATTGGTATGCTACACAACCTCAACCGAAGCGCGACATCGTAATGCTGCAACAGCCAGATTCCCTAGCCACTTTTCTGTCATATTGGTATGCCACACAACCTTGACCGAAGCGCCGTCCAAGATCCGTCAGTGGAGAATAAGGGCCATGATATGATGACAATATTTCGATGGATTTCCTTGTTACGAAATCGTTAGCTCCGGCCAAGTTGCCCATGTAGACAACAAACATCTGAACTAATTGAACAGACAATTATATAATACGTTTTAAGTTCTGATGTTCCTACAAAATTATAACAGATGTGTGTTAAAAGTGGAAGAATGGCGGGTTAGACCTGAGCGATTGTCGGTAAACTTATGTCTTAACATTAAAGGAAAGGAGGGTCTGCCAAAACAGAGGACAAAATATGAAGGGGTAAGGTTTCAAAGGTGGACACGCAACTGTTAAGCACAAAGGTCCACACTTTTCCGATCTTTCTTTCACAAACTCAAATACAAACACACAAGGATAAATATGTAATTTTCGCTTACCGGAACCTGGAAGACATGAACAGTGTCATTCAAGAAAGCAATCCGTATGTTGACATATTTCCCCTTGCGAGGAGACTTTGGGGGTCGGGGGTCACTCATGACCGAATCAGTGTGTGGTGACTAACCTAGCGGCATGGTATGTTCAACTTCCGGTAGGACCTGGTGAAGACAAGCATAACATTTTAACCATATAAAAACATATTAAATTACAGATTCATAGACGCAACATCCACACAAAAAAATGGCTATGGGTGTATAGACAAGCAAAAACACTCTGTGATGAAGATTTGCGTACATCAGGTGAGTAAATATTATTTCCGTAACATATCACTGAATAAACGACCCCAGCGTCACCACATTATTTAAGTTAATGAAGCAATGAAACCAGAAACAACGTAGCTGCGTACAAACTGCCATGACCAACAAATGAGACCAATAGCTGTACACTCGTCTGGCTAATCCGTCATCAAGCGAGTAACAGCAGCTAAAGCAGGGAGACTATTCTGTCACTGAAACCATTAGCAGGCCTGGAAGAAGTTCAAGGAAAGCTGTCCTGCGCGCAAACCAAAATGACACAGGAAAACGGCAAATGACACCCAAAAGAGCCAGTAGCGTTAATCTAATGCACAAACTATGACCTTCTAATTGATCAAACATAATGGTGGTAGAATAATGTCAATGTCAGCTGAAATTAGCATTTGTGCCAGCCACTTAATTCTTTCCCACATTCACAAGCACAAAACCTAGATAAGGGCTCTATTTTATTCTATTTATAATTATATGTCATGGGGTGGGGAGGGGACAAGAAAGCTCGCTATTTAAAACTATCATAACGGCATCATCTTGATGGCCACTTATGTACTTCCATACTCCAGCTCGCCTACAAAATCTCGTCAAACACTGCAGACATTATAATTTGTCCAGAAAGCATAGCAGTATACCCACGTTGTCAAACAAAGCTGGAACGTATGGAGCGCCGTGCAGTGATGTTGACAATTGTATACTTCATTTATTTGCTCTCCCTTTTATATTGTATGCTACTCACTGATATACAGTGTCTTACTCATCAATCATATTGAACTGTAGTGTATGGTATATTTAAGACCTTCCACATTGTATAATATATGTTGCAAATATTAAAAATGTAATGGTACTCATTTACAACAATTTCTACAGTATGTTGTACCGTACAACATTCCCCTATATAACGTATTGCACAGTATAGTTTATTGTTCTCCTTGCTACTGATAAAAGCACAGTTTACTATTCCTCATATTGCACTTTTATTAACTGGGTTTTTTTTAAGCATGATCAACACGGTGTCACTATTTATTCACAAGTTTAATGTTTTACTGTAATTTATAGCCTTAATTAGGTGTAGCTGGTTCTGACACATATACAGTGGAAGGAACCACACTGTCCATACACAATCAGTTCTAGGAATCTGTTACAATATCAACTTGTACCAATACTGAATAACATGTTTCTAAAGAAATAATTTCAATTTTATTAATTCATCAGCTTTTGATAGAGTACACCACAAACAACTTATAGAATGCCTAAAAGAGATACATCTAGATGACATGGACATACGACTAATACGTAATCTATACTGGGAGCAAACAGCAATAATAAAATATAGCAAAGAGAACTCTACACCCATTGATATAAAAAGAGGAGTAAGACAGGGATGCATCCTATCACCAAGCTTGTTCAATCCATACACTGAGCAAATCTTTAAAAACATCATAGAGATGCCAGGCCTACACATTAATGGAAAGATAATCAATAATCTAAGACATGCTGATGATACTGTACTACTAGCAGAAAATCCTAAAGATCTACAACAATTATTTAATGAAATAAACATGATAAGCAAAAAATATTGACTAGATATGAGTATCAAAAAGACTAAAACTACGACCATAAACAAAGAAAATACTCAAAACCCACAAGTGGATATCAAAATTGAAGGAATAGACCTGGAGACAGTTCAGAACTACAACTACCTTGGACATACTATAACCAGTGATGGAAAATGTACAACTGAAATAAACAAAAAAATAGGAATGGCAAAAAGTAATTTTAATGTCATGAAGAACATACTAACATCAAAACAAATAACACCAGGGCTAAAACTAAGAATAGCAAAATGTTATGCCTTCTCAACATTCCTATAGGATGCAGAAATATGGACATTAGACAAGAAAACAGCACAGAGAATTAAAGCCTTTGAAATGTGGATATATAGAAGAATAGGTAGAATTGGATGGAAGAAAAAGAAAACAAACGATGATGTCTTAAAACAACTAAAAATGAAAAGAGAACTACTAAACACAATTCAAACAAGACAAATGCGATTTTTGGGTCATGTTAAGACACAACAGCTTTTTAAAAATAATCCTGGAGGGGAAAATACAAGGTAAAAGAGGCACAGGCAGACCAAGACTAAATTGGACGAGTAACATCAAAAGATGGACAAACCAGCACCATCAAAGCAAGAGACAGAGCAGAATGGCGCTCCATGGTAACCAACCTTCAATGCGGAGATGGCACTCGATGTTGATGATGAAATATCCGATGATTGTTTATTTAAACTCACAATATTTACTATAATAATAATACACATTACTTAATATTTAAAATTATGCATAAAAACCATATAAATAATAAATGTACATCAAATATTTAACATATAAATGTAACTACCCTTCGCCTGTCCTAAAGACAGCGGGTTAGTTAAGTGAAAGGTGGAGAGAAGGGGATGATGTTGTTAAGAAGTGATGTCACACAACTCCAGGTAACAATTTTGGCAACCTTTTTTCTGTTTAGTTTCTGTTAACTAGAAGATGATTGGATTCAGGAAGATGCTTAGACTTAGCGTTTATTAAATACAAACATGTCCGTCATGTAAAAAAAAAAATAGTATATTTTTTAAAGCGTAAAATAAAGCAGAAAGTAAAATTCTCCGACGCTACATTTTGCACTGAAAAAAAAGTTAAATTTCTAATTATATTCGTAAAAGTTGTACGAATATAGACGCGCGAATTCTGGGGTCCCACTGTACAATATATTGCTATCATCAGTTTATAGTCATAAGCTTTGCTTTATTTGTACTGCTGGCAAGCAGTTCGACACCTGTTATATCCTCACGTTTGACAAGCGTGCGATGGAAATGCCAAAGGTAGAAAAACGATCGCCCAGCAAGTAATAGAGTTAGCTTTAGATGTCAAGTTACAAGTAGCGCCTTTAATTCCCAGAAAAATCTATGGTACCCATTTTTTGAGGCTGAGTGAACCCCGGAGCTTTGTCGTTCCGAAAAAAATCCGCAACTTCTGTTAATCGACCCGGGACCGGGACCCTTCTCAGAAAGCAAGTATCTTAACCACTCAGCCACCGAGGCTTCTCTTTTTTTGGATGTACTGGCAGGAGTAAATACTTGTACGGAGAATTAACAGATAAGACACAGATCAAGCGGACGGCCAAGTCTTTCTATATATATATATATTAATGTGCTAGAATCGAGGACAGGCGAGGAAATTCATAACTGAGTGTATGAATAGCTCAAGTCCCATAAGGCCCTATAAATATGGAGACGCTAAGCAAGAGAGAATAAACAAAAAAAAAAAAAAAACATGGAAATAAAAGCGCGCAGAAGCAACTAAAAATTAGAGTGTGTGTGTGTGTGGGTGGGTGGGGGGGGGAAGAACACCTAAAGCCAAAATATAGCTGGCTGTGATGTTGAAATGATCTTGAAGAGAATACAGAAAACGAAAGATACGATTAATGTGCATATATGGAGGAGTGGACAATTCTTAGCTGTGTATGATTTCCAAATGAGGGTGCGCCTCGGGACATTCAGCGCACGTGCAAGAAGGAATATTTTTACACATGGAGCACAAAGATGTGTTCCAAGGAAACGTGTAAGTCGACTGGGGTCATATGCACATATTTGTTTTCCTTCGTTCGCACTCGATATAACGTTGTATATGCTGTGTTGCGTTGAGAGGTTGTGTGTCTGGCAATTATAGTTGAATAGTGTGGCTACCAGGGTCCTCACGGAGGGAAAGGAATACAGCCACTGATATCTGCATTACATCTTGTAAGAGACGACTAAGGAGGATTGGAATCCTCGCCGGTGTAGTGAGTAGGACGTGCACGGAGCGGCCTTGTCAATAGAATTTACTTATGCATGTTGGGAAATACTGTGACAAGTGGTGGAGCGGATATGGGACATTCCTGACTGCAATGAGATAGGTCCCATGGATAGAATAGAAAAGAATAGTTGAATGAAGCGGTATAGCAAATACATTTAGATATGGAGATAAAAGCAGTGACAACACACAACTACAGAACTAGAAGACAGCTGTAAGATGTAAGGAAAAGCAGCAAACATTGGTGAGGAGAATAAATGTGAGAGCAAAGAATGACGCGTCTGTGCTGTAAGAGATACGATAGCAAACAGCGACACAAGTATTGGCGTAAGCAGTTAGAAATCACCAATGTTTATCACAATATGTGTGGCCTCCTAGAAAAGTAATAACAAGAGCCCACATTTAGAATGAATGATTCAACCAGTAGTTGCACACACCCTTTTCCTAGATACTATTAGATTGTATTAGATACCTTTATATCGAAAATAACAGACAACTACAGCCTTTCTCCCCAAATCTTCCATCTACACATTGAGGTTCATGGTGACAGATTCAGACCAGATAAATGTCCAACTTTTAAAATGTGTGCTTGTTCATTGTATTGCTAGGACACACACACACACACGCACGCACGCACGCACGCACGCACGCACGCACGCACGCACGCACGCACGCACGCACACACACACACACACACACACACACAAAGGAAAGAAAGATTATCTATGTAAAAAGGATCATAGCCGAGCTCCAAGGCAGCATTTCTTTTCTTTTTTTTTTTACCTCTCTCTCTCTTTTTCTCTAATTCTCCATCAAATACATAACAAACGTCCCGGACTTTACACACATTTGATGTATGCTTGATTGATTAATTGATTCAATGACAGATTGACGCACTGCGACTGAGAGACACACACGGCAACACATCTATGTCTGCAGGTAGACGACGGACAATTGCTAGGCAGGATTGCAAAAGTTCGTATGTGTAAGATCCTCATGTCAAGAAATAATGTTACAGGCGCCGGAGAAAGAATGGAATTTTTTGTTGGGATACTTGAACTGTGCCTTGAGGAGAGCAGGTACTATGAGAGATGAGCACAGATACCGTGACTCACTGAGTGATAACACTATAGAGGACTGCAAATCTCCACCATAGATCCACCTTGATATTTCTCTCACTGACTGATAACACTATAGAGAGAACTGCAAGTTTCCTCAATAGATCCACCTTGATATTTCTCTCACTGAGTGATAACTCTATAGAGGACTGCAAATCTCCACAATAGATCCACCTTGACATTTCTCTCACTGAGTGACAACTCTATAGAGGACTGCAAATCTCCACAATAGATCCACCTTGACATTTCTCTCACTGAGTGACAACTCTATAGAGGACTGCAAATCTCCACAATAGATCCACCTTGACATTTCTCTCACTGAGTGACAACTCTATAGAGGACTGCAAATCTCCACAATAGATCCACCTTGACATTTCTCTCACTGAGTGACAACTCTATAGAGGACTGCAAATCTCCACAATAGATCCACCTTGACATTTCTCTCACTGACTGATAACACTATAGAGAGAACTGCAAGTTTCCTCAATAGATCCACCTTGACATTTCTCTCACTGACTGATAACACAATAGAGAGAACTGCAAGTCTCCTCAATAGATCCACCTTGACATTTCTCTCACTGAGTGATAACTCACAACACAAAACTTAGGCTATTCAAATCAAATGTACTATCAACCCTTACGTATGCGTGTGAAAGCTGGAAAACAACAAGAGATATAGAAACAAAGTTGAACGCATTCGAAAATAAATGTCTAAGGAAAATACTTGGTATAGAATGGAACGAATTCAAAACAAACGAGGAAATTAGAGAAATCGCCAATCAACCACTAATATCTTCAGTAATAAAGAAAAGACGATGGTCATACGTTGGACATGTGATGAGAAGAGATAATAATCGAATAGCAAAGCAAGCCCTCATATGGGAAACAACAGGTAAAAGAAAAAGAGGAAGACCCAGGGAGACACTGAGAAGAACATTGATGAGAGAGGCAAGAGCAGCAGGAATCGGCTCCATCAATGAGATAGAACTGCTTGCACAGAACAGAGACAGATGGCGAGATTTGATAAAATATCTTTAAAAGAAAACTGCTAGAACAAAAATTCATATAGGAGAAGGTGTATCTTGGTCTACGCCCTATGGGCCGGTTACGGCTCGAAAGGTCAATAGATAGATAGATAGTGATAACTCTATAGAGGACTGCAAATCTCCACAATAGATCCACCTTGACATTTCTCTCACTAAGTGATATAACACTATAGAGAGAACTGCAAGTCTCCACAATAGATCCACCTTGACATTTCTCTCACTAAGTGATATAACACTATAGAGAGAACTGCAGGTCTCCTCAATAGATCCACCTTGACATTTCTCTCGCTGACTGATAACACTATAGAGAGAACTGCAAGTCTCCTCAATAGATCCACCTTGACATTTCTCTCACTGACTGATAACACTATAGAGAGAACTGCAAGTCTCCTCAATAGATCCACCTTGACATTTCTCTCACTGAGTGATAACTCTATAGAGGACTGCAAATCTCCACAATAGATCCACCTTGACATTTCTCTCACTAAGTGGTATAACACTATAGAGAGAACTGCAAGTATCCATAATAGATCCACCTTGACATTTCTCTCACTAAGTGATATAACACTATAGAGAGAACTGCAGGTCTCCTCAATAGATCCACCTTGACATTTCTCTCGCTGACTGATAACACTATAGAGAGAACTGCAAGTCTCCTCAATAGATCCACCTTGACATTTCTCTCACTGACTGATAACAAAAACTATAGAGAGAACTGCAAGTCTCCTCAATAGATCCACCTTGACATTTCTCTCACTGAGTGATATAACACTATAGAGAGAACTGCAAGTCTGCACAATAGATCCACCTTGACATTTCTCTCACTGAGTGATATAATACTATAGAGAGAACTGCAAGTCTCCTCAATAGATCCACCTTGACATTTCTCTCATTGAGTGATATAAGACTATAGAGAGAACTGCAAGACTCCACAATAGATCCACCTTGATATTTCTCTCATTGAGTGATATAACACTATAGAGAGAACTGCAAGACTCCACAATAGATCCACCTTGATATTTCTCTCACTGAGTGATATAACACTATAGAGAGAACTGCAAGTCTCCACAATAGATCCACCTTGACATTTCTCTCATTGAGTGATATAAGACTATAGAGAGAACTGCAAAACTCCACAATAGATCCACCTTGATATTTCTCTCATTGAGTGATATAACACTATAGAGAGAACTGCAAGACTCCACAATAGATCCACCTTGATATTTCTCTCATTGAGTGATATAACACTATAGAGAGAACTGCAAGACTCCACAATAGATCCACATTGATATTTCTCTCACTGAGTGATATAACACTATAGAGAGAACTGCAAGTCTCCACAATAGATCCACCTTCATATTTCTCTGTGTTCTGTCGCTGATCTTTTATTGCTAGCAAAAACATCGTGAAACATACCAAAACAAACAAAAATGATTACAAAAAAAAAAAAAACATAACATGATACTCTTTAGTTCTATTTACCGACATACCTTCAATAATGACACCTACATAGGATCACGTTTTGGCCGATATAAAACATATTATGTTTACATAAGTGTGCACCTTGTTCTACAAGAGCCGCGATAGCTCAGTGGTTAGTGAAATGGACTACAAAGGACAAGAGGTAGGGTTCTATCCCAATCGACGGCTTCTGGGTTCACCCAGCCTTTAATGGGTACCGGATATTTTTCTGGGGAAAGTAAAGCGGCACGGACGTAATACCGACCACATTACCCCAAAAATCATGTGCCGAAGGTCTGTACAATTTATGGTCACTAACACCATATTCCCTATACTCCTCTTGGCGTGACGGGGGTACTTTACTTTTTTTTTTGTTCTACATAGAAACATGTCCTGTTCAATATGGAAATACCCTAGTTCTGTATCTGAACATATGTTTTTGGTATTAATATTTGTTGCTCTCGACAGGGGAATGCCGTGTTCTCCTTTAATGTTAAAGGATAGTGTCCACTAGTACTCGGATCTCTTCCCTGGCCATGCATGAAGATCTGAGCACATGACAGCATTAAATAATGCCCCTGTAGCTATTTCAGAAAGTTGATTAACTTTAATGATGACAGGAAATTTACGGAGTAATTCTATTTGTTTGCCCCTGGAGAGGTATTCGGGTTTTTCTTTTCGATGCTCAAGCGCCAAGGGTTCTTTCACGTACTCAAATTGAACACAAAACCACACCTTGAACTGAAGACAGGACGACAAACTGTGCTGTTCCTTATCACTGAACCGATCGCGGAGAAACATGGGCACAGGAAGTGATGATCCCTTGACTCTAAACTTATGTCTAGAAAAGATCAGCATAACCTGCAGGTGATGCATGTAACGAGCATAGTGAAGCCTGCCTTTGCAGCAGCTACATTATTTTGGATATGTCCGTGGTCGCTAATTATGTCCCACATTAATGCTCTGAGTTATTTATTTCTAACTCCAGACCTGGTAGCACAAAATCTACGGACACCCCAAAATGTCTGTGTCCGTCAACAAGTATTCAACACTAGGTCAGGCTTAAATAATGACAAATATTTCGGACTCATTTTATGACATATTGTAATTATTTGATGACGAAAGGGAAAAAGAAACAAATGATAAAAAGTATGTCAGGCTATACAATCTTAAAATCAGACGTGGAAAAAGCTATAAAAACAATGAAAAAGTGAAAATCTGCAAGACCTGACAACATACAGATAGAGATGATAAAGGCACTAAGTTTTGGGCATTGAAATGATCACAGACATATGCAACAACATATATATACCATACAGGATATGTACCAAATGAACTAAAAATATCAACTTTCAATGCATTGCCTAAAAAGAATGGTGCAGTTGAATGCGGTGATTTTAGAACAATAAGCCTAATGAGCCAGGTAACAAACATTTTACTAAAAGTTATACAGGGAAGGATTCAGAATAAAATCAAAATGGAATTAGAAGAACAACAATTTGGATTTAGGGAAAACAGTGGGGCAAAAGAAGCCATATTCAGCATTAGGACATTAATCGAAAAGTAAACAGAATTAAACTAACCAATATATGCCTGCTTCATAGACTACACCAAAGTTATTGATAGAATACACCGTAAACAACTTATTTGAATACATAAAAGATATAAATCTGGACGACACAGACATACGACTAATATGCAATTTATTCTGGTAGCAAACAGCAATAATAAAATATAACAAAGAGAAATATACACCTATTGATATACATTGGATATTGTTTTAAAAAATGTAAAATTCAATGCACAAAAATTAGAGTAGTTGGAACATTCAAATACTTGCGGAAAATCTAGGGCGATCCCTCGTTTAGAAGAAAGACGCTAAACTAGGACACTACCTAGACATGTAACAGCTTAATGAAATAAAAAATGGTGCTGATCAAGAATATCGAGTCTTCGAAAGGGTGTGAAGAGCTTCAACTATACAGCACTAAAATGTAGCACATGACAGAAAAAGGCGCCGGGATGCTCATTCTGTCTATGATTACCCTCTCTTGCTATTCCAACATAACTTTTATTTGGCATTTGGCTGAACCAAAAGGAGCATGTCACATAAACGAACCAAGCCATTGTCCACAATTATAAGAGGCTCAAACGGTGGGGGGAACGACTGGGTGATCTAGAGGTAAGATGTCGGTCTCTGGACAAGAAGGTTCCGGGCTTGATACCCACCAGAGGTGGTGGGAAAACAAGAATAAATTAATTAATCCGTGACTTTATTACCCTGCCCTGGTCTCTGGGTGTTGAGATCCGATGTCTCGCCGTCTCGGAAAACGGCGAATAACAAAAGGTCCCGCGTGCATTCTGCGCATGTTAAAGAACACTTGGCTGTTAAAAATAAAAATAAAAAGAGTAGACCGAAAAAGATCGCTACCCGTGAAGAGGAACAAATTATCTACCCAAAAACGTTAAATCTCTCCACGATAATAACAGGAGAGTGCCTCTAAAATAGGAGAATATCTGTCAGTATGGCGGGGGATGCCTGAGCACACAGCTGTCGATGTGACAAAAATAGGAAGTGATATTCGCGGAAAATTCAGTCTCGTGGGACTTCGCCAGAGATATAAATAAAGCTAGTGAACGCAAACAAACATAAGGCTCAGACACTTCATATCATCAACATCCATCGTCACGTGTTAACTTGAGATAACAACAAGAAATACTCGTTGTTGTTAATACAAACATTTAGGGGTGTTATGAATCCAGCGATTAGTAACAAAATCGTGTGTCATTCTTTCCTAGAAATCTCTCATAGAACTAGTATAAACAATTATGTTCGTAACCAAAAGGAAAACGTTTTGAGCAGTCCAGCAATCTGATAATGGGAAACGCAGGTTAAAATCTAAGCTTCTTACACCTTTAAAAACATGTTTTCGGTACACAGACAAAAACAGCCAATACACCAAAAAAACTAGGAGTATTGCAAAATGCACTTGATGCGATGATAATAGGCGGGTATGTAAGCGTTTGGTGAAAAGGACACATATCGATTTATAAGAAATCTTCATGCGTCACAGTTCCACCTTAGTTCTATTTAGCTACCTCTGTAGGCAGACATTTTCTCATCTCTCTCTTTCTTTCTCTCTTTCTCACTCTCCATGAACTACAAGACTCGTCCCATCTATCAATTCATTCGCCTATCCTATCCATCATCTCTCTCATCTTATCTAGTTCTACGATCTACCAAATACACACAAAAAGACAAAGAATCAACATAGGCATATGCAGAGAATAAAAACAAACGAAACCTAGAAAGACAAATGTAATTAAGGAAATAAAAGAGATGTATTTTAGCCAGCCAAACGTCATAATGGTATTTAAAAAAAACAAAAAACAAATGGAATATAGTTTATGAAAATCGGTGGAAGACATTGCCTTCCTACACTTAACATTCAATGAACCAGGAAACTAGCTAATACTACTAGCTAAAAGGCCCAAACTAGTTAATAGCTAAGGGATAGCTAAGAAGTTGATCATCTAGTGTATGAGAGAACTAAGAGGCAAACATGATCATCTAGTGTATGAGGGAACTAAGAGGAAAACATGATCATCTAGTGTATAAGGGAACTAAGAGGGAAACATGATCATCGAGTGTATGAGAGAACTAAGAGGCAAACATGATCATCTAGTGTATGAGAGAACTAAGAGGAAAACATGATCATCGAGTGTATGAGAGAACTAAGAGGAAAACATGATCATCGAGTGTATGAGAGAGCTAAGAGGAAAACATGATCATCGAGTGTATGAGAGAACTAAGAGGAAAACATGATCATCGAGTGTATGAGAGAACTAAGAGGAAAACGTGATCATCGAGTGTATGAGAGAACTAAGAGGAAAACATGATCATCTAGTGTATGAGAGAACTAAGAGGAAAACATGATCATCGAGTGTATGAGGGAACTAAGAGGGAAACATGATCATCGAGTGTATGAGGGAACTAAGAGGGAAACATGATCATCGAGTGTATGAGGGAACAAAGAGGAAAACATGATCATCTAGTGTATGAGAGAACTAAGAGGAAACTTGATCATCTAGTGTATGAGGGAACTAAGAGGAAACATGATCATCGAGTGTATGAGAGAACTAAGAGGAAAACATGATCATCGAGTGTATGAGAGAACTAAGAGGGAAACATGATCATCTAGTGTATGAGAGAACAAAGAGGCAAACATGATCATCGAGTGTATGAGAGAACTAAGAGGCAAATATGATCATCGAGTGTATGAGAGAACTAAGAGGCAAACATGATCATCTAGTGTATGAGGGAACTAAGAGGAAAACATGATCATCGAGTGTATGAGAGAACTAAGAGGCAAACATGATCATCGAGTGTATGAGAAAACTAAGAGGCAAACATGAACATCGAGTGTATGAGAGAACTAAGAGGCAAACATGATCATCGAGTGTATGAGAGAACTAAGAGGAAACATGATCATCGAGTGTATGAGGGAACTAAGAGGAAACATGATCATTGAGTGTATGAGGGAACTAAGAGGAAACATGATCATCGAGTGTATGAGAGAACTAAGAGGAAACATGATCATCGAGTGTATGAGGGAACTAAGAGGAAACATGATCATCGAGTGTATGAGAGAACTAAGAGGAAACATGATCATCGAGTGTATGAGAGAACTAAGAGGCAAACATGATCATCGAGTGTATGAGAGAACTATGAGGAAAACATAATCATCTAGTGTATGAGGGAACTAAGAGGAAAACATGATCATCTAGTGTATGAGGGAACTAAGAGGGAAACATGATCATCGAGTGTATGAGAGAACTAAGAGGCAAACATGATCATCTAGTGTATGAGAGAACTAAGAGGAAAACATGATCATCGAGTGTATGAGAGAACTAAGAGGAAAACATGATCATCGAGTGTATGAGAGAACTAAGAGGAAAACATGATCATCGAGTGTATGAGAGAACTAAGAGGAAAACATGATCATCGAGTGTATGAGAGAACTAAGAGGAAAACGTGATCATCGAGTGTATGAGAGAACTAAGAGGGAAACATGATCATCGAGTGTATGAGAAAACTAAGAGGAAAACATGATCATCGAGTGTATGAGAGAACTAAGAGGAAAACATGATCATCAAGTGTATGAAGGAACTAAGAGGGAAACATGATCATCGAGTGTATGAGGGAACTAAGAGGGAAACATGATCATCGAGTGTATGAGGGAACTAAGAGGAAAACATGATCATCTAGTGTATGAGAGAACTAAGAGGAAACATGATCATCTAGTGTATGAGGGAACTAAGAGGAAAACATGATCATCTAGTGTAAGAGAGAACTAAGAGGAAACATGATCATCTAGTGTATGAGAGAACTAAGAGGAAAACATGATCATCGAGTGTATGAGAGAACTAAGAGGGAAACATGATCATCGAGTGTATGAGGGAACTAAGAGGCAAACATGATCATCGAGTGTATGAGGGAACTAAGAGGAAAACATGATCATCGAGTGTATGAGGGAACTAAGAGGCAAACATGATCATCGAGTGTATGAGAGAACTAAGAGGCAAACATGATCATCGAGTGTATGAGGGAACTAAGAGGCAAACATGATCATCGAGTGTATGAGGGAACTAAGAGGCAAACATGATCATCGAGTGTATGAGGGAACTAAGAGGCAAACATGATCATCGAGTGTATGAGGGAACTAAGAGGCAAACATGATCATCGAGTGTATGAGGGAACTAAGAGGCAAACATGATAATCAAGTGTATGAGGGAACTAAGAGGAAAACATGATCATCGAGTGTATGAGGGAACTAAGAGGCAAACATGATCATCGAGTGTATGAGGGAACTAAGAGGCAAACATGATCATCGAGTGCATGAGGGAACTAAGAGGCAAACATGATCATCGAGTGTATGAGAGAACTAAGAGGGAAACATGATCATCTAGTGTATGAGGGAACTAAGAGGAAAACATGATCATCGAGTGTATGAGAGAACTAAGAGGCAAACATGATCATCGAGTGTATGAGAAAACTAAGAGGCAAACATGATCATCGAGTGTATGAGAGAACTAAGAAGCAAACATGATCATCGAGTGTATGAGAAAACTAAGAGGAAACATGATCATCGAGTGTATGAGGGAACTAAGAGGAAACATGATCATTGAGTGTATGAGGGAACTAAGAGGAAACATGATCATCGAGTGTATGAGAGAACTAAGAGTAAACATGATCATCGAGTGTATGAGGGAACTAAGAGGAAACATGATCATCGAGTGTATGAGAGAACTAAGAGGAAACATGATCATCGAGTGTATGAGAGAACTAAGAGGCAAACATGATCATCGAGTGTATGAGAGAACTAAGAGGAAAACATGATCATCGAGTGTATGAGGGAACTAAAAGGCCAACATGATCATCGAGTGTATGAGGGAACTAAAAGGCCAACATGATCATCGAGTGTATGAGGGAACTAAAAGGCCAACATGATCATCGAGTGTATGAGGGAACTAAGAGGCCAACATGACCATCGAGTGTATGAGGGAACTAAGAGGCAAACATGACCATCGAGTGTATGAGGGAACTAAGAGGAAACATGACCATCGAGTGTATGAGGGAACTAAGAGGCAAACATGACCATCGAGTGTATGAGGGAACTAAGAGGAAACATGATCATCGAGTGTATGAGGGAACTAAGAGGCAAACATGACCCACGGGTGTATGAGGGAACTAAGAGGAAACATGATCATCGAGTGTATGAGGGAACTAAGAGGCCAACATGATCATCGAGTGTATGAGGGAACTAACTAAGAGGCCAACATGATCATTGAGTGTATGAGGGAGCTAAGAGGCAAACATGATCATCGAGTGTATGAGGGAACTAAGGAGCAAACATGATCAGCAAAAACTATCATCGAGTGTATAAGGGAACTAAGGAGCAAACATGATCATCGAATGTATGAGTGAACTAATGAGCAAACATGATCATCGAATGGATGAGGGAACTAAGGAGCAACCATGATCATCGAATGTATGAGGGAACTAAGGAGCAAACATGATCATCGAGTGTATGAGGGAGCTAAGAGGCAAACAGGATCATCGAGTGTATGAAGCAACTAAGGAGCAAACATGATCATCGAGTATATAAGGGAACTAAGATGCAAACATGATCATCGAGTGTATGAGGGAACTAAGGAGCAAACATGATCATCGAATGTATGAGGGAACTAAGGAGCAACCATGATCATCGAATGTATGAGGGAACTAAGGAGCAAACATGATCATCGAGTGTATGAGGGAACTAAGGAGCAAACATGATCATCGAGTGTATGAGAGAACTAAGGAGCAACCATGATCATCGAATGTATGAGGGAACTAAGGAGCAAACATTAGCATCGAGTGTATGAGGGAACTAAGGAGCAAACATGATGGAGTGTATGAGGGAACTAAGGAGCAAACATGATCATCGAGTGTATGAGGGAACTAAGGAGCAAACATGATCGAGTGTATGAGGGAACTAAGGAGCAAACATGATCATCGAGTGTATGAGGGAACTAAGAGGAAAACATGATCATCTAGTGTATGAGAGAACTAAGAGAATTGATCATCTAGTGTATGAGGGAACTAAGAGGAAACATGATCATCGAGTGTATGAGAGAACTAAGAGGAAAACATGATCATCGAGTGTATGAGAGAACTAAGAGGAAACATGATCATCTAGTGTATGAGAGAACTAAGAGGAAAACATGATCATCGAGTGTATGAGAGAACTAAGAGGCAAATATGATCATCGAGTGTATGAGAGAACTAAGAGGGAAACATGATCATCTAGTGTATGAGGGAACTAAGAGGAAAACATGATCATCGAGTGTATGAGAGAACTAAGAGGCAAACATGATCATCGAGTGTATGAGAAAACTAAGAGGCAAACATGAACATCGAGTGTATGAGAGAACTAAGAGGCAAACATGATCATCGAGTGTATGAGAGAACTAAGAGGAAACATGATCATCGAGTGTATGAGGGAACTAAGAGGAAACATGATCATTGAGTGTATGAGGGAACTAAGAGGAAACATGATCATCGAGTGTATGAGAGAACTAAGAGGAAACATGATCATCGAGTGTATGAGGGAACTAAGAGGAAACATGATCATCTAGTGTATGAGAGAACTAAGAGGAAACATGATCATCGAGTGTATGAGAGAACTAAGAGGCAAACATGATCATCGAGTGTATGAGAGAACTAAGAGGAAAACATAATCATCTAGTGTATGAGGGAACTAAGAGGAAAACATGATCATCTAGTGTATGAGGGAACTAAGAGGGAAACATGATCATCGAGTGTATGAGAGAACTAAGAGGCAAACATGATCATCTAGTGTATGAGAGAACTAAGAGGAAAACATGATCATCGAGTGTATGAGAGAACTAAGAGGAAAACATGATCATCGAGTGTATGAGAGAACTAAGAGGAAACATGATCATCGAGTGTATGAGAGAACTAAGAGGAAACATGATCATCGAGTGTATGAGGGAACTAAGAGGCAAACATGATCATCGAGTGCATGAGGGAACTAAGAGGCAAACATGATCATCGAATGTATGAGGGAACTAAGAGGAAAACATGATCATCGAGTGTATGAGAGAACTAAGAGGAAACATGATCATCTAGTGTATGAGAGAACTAAGAGGCAAACATGATCATCGAGTGTATGAGGGAACTAAGAGGGAAACATGATCATCGAGTGTATGAGAGAACTAAGAGGAAACATGATCATCGAGTGTATGAGAGAACTAAGAGGAAAACATGATCATCGAGTGTATGAGAGAACTAAGAGGGAAACATGATCATCTAGTGTATGAGAGAACTAAGAGGCAAACATGATCATCGAGTGTATGAGAGAACTAAGAGGCAAACATGATCATCGAGTGTATGAGAGAACTAAGAGGGAAACATGATCATCTAGTGTATGAGGGAACTAAGAGGAAAACATGATCATCGAGTGTATGAGAGAACTAAGAGGCAAACATGATCATCGAGTGTATGAGAAAACTAAGAGGCAAACATGATCATCGAGTGTATGAGAGAAATAAGAGGCAAACATGATCATCGAGTGTATGAGAGAACTAAGAGGAAACATGATCATCGAGTGTATGAGGGAACTAAGAGGAAACATGATCATTGAGTGTATGAGGGAACTAAGAGGAAACATGATCATCGAGTGTATGAGAGAACTAAGAGTAAACATGATCATCGAGTGTATGAGGGAACTAAGAGGAAACATGATCATCGAGTGTATGAGAGAACTAAGAGGAAACATGATCATCGAGTGTATGAGAGAACTAAGAGGCAAACATGATCATCGAGTGTATGAGAGAACTAAGAGGAAAACATGATCATCGAGTGTATGAGGGAACTAAAAGGCCAACATGATCATCGAGTGTATGAGGGAACTAAAAGGCCAACATGATCATCGAGTGTATGAGGGAACTAAAAGGCCAACATGATCATCGAGTGTATGAGGGAACTAAGAGGCCAACATGACCATCGAGTGTATGAGGGAACTAAGAGGCAAACATGACCATCGAGTGTATGAGGGAACTAAGAGGAAACATGACCATCGAGTGTATGAGGGAACTAAGAGGCAAACATGACCATCGAGTGTATGAGGGAACTAAGAGGAAACATGATCATCGAGTGTATGAGGGAACTAAGAGGCAAACATGACCCACGGGTGTATGAGGGAACTAAGAGGAAACATGATCATTGAGTGTATGAGGGAACTAAGAGGCCAACATGATCATCGAGTGTATGAGGGAACTAACTAAGAGGCCAACATGATCATTGAGTGTATGAAGGAGCTAAGAGGCAAACATGATCATCGAGTGTATGAGGGAACTAAGGAGCAAACATGATCAGCAAAAACTATCATCGAGTGTATAAGGGAACTAAGGAGCAAACATGATCATCGAATGTATGAGTGAACTAATGAGCAAACATGATCATCGAATGGATGAGGGAACTAAGGAGCAACCATGATCATCGAATGTATGAGGGAACTAAGGAGCAAACATGATCATCGAGTGTATGAGGGAGCTAAGAGGCAAACAGGATCATCGAGTGTATGAAGCAACTAAGGAGCAAACATGATCATCGAGTATATAAGGGAACTAAGATGCAAACATGATCATCGAGTGTATGAGGGAACTAAGGAGCAAACATGATCATCGAATGTATGAGGGAACTAAGGAGCAACCATGATCATCGAATGTATGAGGGAACTAAGGAGCAAACATGATCATCGAGTGTATGAGGGAACTAAGGAGCAAACATGATCATCGAGTGTATGAGAGAACTAAGAAGCAACCATGATCATCGAATGTATGAGGGAACTAAGGAGCAAACATTATCATCGAGTGTATGAGGGAACTAAGGAGCAAACATGATCGAGTGTATGAGGGAACTAAGGAGCAAACATGATCATCGAGTGTATGAGGGAACTAAGGAGCAAACATGATCGAGTGTATGAGGGAACTAAGGAGCAAACATGATCATCGAGTGTATGAGGGAACTAAGAGGAAAACATGATCATCTAGTGTATGAGAGAACTAAGAGAATTGATCATCTAGTGTATGAGGGAACTAAGAGGAAACATGATCATCGAGTGTATGAGAGAACTAAGAGGAAAACATGATCATCGAGTGTATGAGAGAACTAAGAGGAAACATGATCATCTAGTGTATGAGAGAACTAAGAGGAAACATGATCATCGAGTGTATGAGAGAACTAAGAGGCAAATATGATCATCGAGTGTATGAGAGAACTAAGAGGGAAACATGATCATCTAGTGTATGAGGGAACTAAGAGGAAAACATGATCATCGAGTGTATGAGAGAACTAAGAGGCAAACATGATCATCGAGTGTATGAGAAAACTAAGAGGCAAACATGAACATCGAGTGTATGAGAGAACTAAGAGGCAAACATGATCATCGAGTGTATGAGAGAACTAAGAGGAAACATGATCATCGAGTGTATGAGGGAACTAAGAGGAAACATGATCATTGAGTGTATGAGGGAACTAAGAGGAAACATGATCATCGAGTGTATGAGAGAACTAAGAGGAAACATGATCATCGAGTGTATGAGGGAACTAAGAGGAAACATGATCATCGAGTGTATGAGAGAACTAAGAGGAAACATGATCATCGAGTGTATGAGAGAACTAAGAGGCAAACATGATCATCGAGTGTATGAGAGAACTAAGAGGAAAACATAATCATCTAGTGTATGAGGGAACTAAGAGGAAAACATGATCATCTAGTGTATGAGGGAACTAAGAGGGAAACATGATCATCGAGTGTATGAGAGAACTAAGAGGCAAACATGATCATCTAGTGTATGAGAGAACTAAGAGGAAAACATGATCATCGAGTGTATGAGAGAACTAAGAGGAAAACATGATCATCGAGTGTATGAGAGAACTAAGAGGAAAACATGATCATCGAGTGTATGAGAGAACTAAGAGGAAAACATGATCATCGAGTGTATGAGAGAACTAAGAGGAAAACGTGATCATCGAGTGTAAGAGAGAACTAAGAGGGAAACATGATCATCGAGTGTATGAGAAAACTAAGAGGAAAACATGATCATCGAGTGTATGAGAGAACTAAGAGGAAAACATGATCATCAAGTGTATGAGGGAACTAAGAGGGAAACATGATCATCGAGTGTATGAGGGAACTAAGAGGGAAACATGATCATCGAGTGTATGAGGGAACTAAGAGGAAAACATGATCATCTAGTGTATGAGAGAACTAAGAGGAAACATGATCATCTAGTGTATGAGGGAACTAAGAGGAAAACATGATCATCGAGTGTATGAGAGAACTAAGAGGAAAACATGATCATCTAGTGTAAGAGAGAACTAAGAGGAAACATGATCATCTAGTGTATGAGAGAACTAAGAGGAAAACATGATCATCGAGTGTATGAGAGAACTAAGAGGGAAACATGATCATCGAGTGTATGAGAGAACTAAGAGGAAAACATGATCATCTAGTGTATGAGAGAACTAAGAGGCAAACATGATCATCGAGTGTATGAGAGAACTAAGAGGCAAACATGATCATCGAGTGTATGAGAGAACTAAGAGGGAAACATGATCATCGAGTGTATGAGAGAACTAAGAGGAAAACATGATCATCGAGTGTATGAGAGAACTAAGAGGGAAACATGATCATCGAGTGTATGAGGGAACTAAGAGGCAAACATGATCATCGAGTGTATGAGGGAACTAAGAGGAAAACATGATCATCGAGTGTTTGAGGGAACTAAGAGGCAAACATGATCATCGAGTGTATGAGAGAACTAAGAGGCAAACATGATCATCGAGTGTATGAGGGAACTAAGAGGCAAACATGATCATCGAGTGTATGAGGGAACTAAGAGGCAAACATGATCATCGAGTGTATGAGGGAACTAAGAGGCAAACATGATCATCGAGTGTATGAGGGAACTAAGAGGCAAACATGATCATCGAGTGTATGAGGGAACTAAGAGGCAAACATGATCATCGAGTGTATGAGGGAACTAAGAGGCAAACATGATCATCGAGTGTATGAGGGAACTAAGAGGAAAACATGATCATCGAGTGTATGAGAGAACTAAGAGGAAACATGATCATCTAGTGTATGAGAGAACTAAGAGGCAAACATGATCATCGAGTGTATGAGGGAACTAAGAGGGAAACATGATCATCGAGTGTATGAGAGAACTAAGAGGAAACATGATCATCGAGTGTATGAGAGAACTAAGAGGAAAACATGATCATCGAGTGTATGAGAGAACTAAGAGGGAAACATGATCATCTAGTGTATGAGAGAACTAAGAGGCAAAACATGATCATCGAGTGTATGAGAGAACTAAGAGGCAAACATGATCATCGAGTGTATGAGGGAACTAAGAGGGAAACATGATCATCTAGTGTATGAGGGAACTAAGAGGAAAACATGATCATCGAGTGTATGAGGGAACTAAGAGGCAAACATGATCATCGAGTGTATGAGAAAACTAAGAGGCAAACATGATCATCGAGTGTATGAGAGAACTAAGAGGCAAACATGATCATCGAGTGTATGAGAGAACTAAGAGGAAACATGATCATCGAGTGTATGAGGGAACTAAGAGGAAACATGATCATTGAGTGTATGAGGGAACTAAGAGGAAACATGATCATCGAGTGTATGAGAGAACTAAGAGTAAACATGATCATCGAGTGTATGAGGGAACTAAGAGGAAACATGATCATCGAGTGTATGAGAGAACTAAGAGGAAACATGATCATCGAGTGTATGAGAGAACTAAGAGGCAAACATGATCATCGAGTGTATGAGAGAACTAAGAGGAAAACATGATCATCGAGTGTATGAGGGAACTAAAAGGCCAACATGATCATCGAGTGTATGAGGGAACTAAAAGGCCAACATGATCATCGAGTGTATGAGGGAACTAAAAGGCCAACATGATCATCGAGTGTATGAGGGAACTAAGAGGCCAACATGACCATCGAGTGTATGAGGGAACTAAGAGGCAAACATGACCATCGAGTGTATGAGGGAACTAAGAGGAAACATGACCATCGAGTGTATGAGGGAACTAAGAGGCAAACATGACCATCGAGTGTATGAGGGAACTAAGAGGAAACATGATCATCGAGTGTATGAGGGAACTAAGAGGCAAACATGACCCACGGGTGTATGAGGGAACTAAGAGGAAACATGATCATCGAGTGTATGAGGGAACTAAGAGGCCAACATGATCATCGAGTGTATGAGGGAACTAACTAAGAGGCCAACATGATCATTGAGTGTATGAGGGAGCTAAGAGGCAAACATGATCATCGAGTGTATGAGGGAACTAAGGAGCAAACATGATCAGCAAAAACTATCATCGAGTGTATAAGGGAACTAAGGAGCAAACATGATCATCGAATGTATGAGTGAACTAATGAGCAAACATGATCATCGAATGGATGAGGGAACTAAGGAGCAACCATGATCATCGAATGTATGAGGGAACTAAGGAGCAAACATGATCATCGAGTGTATGAGGGAGCTAAGAGGCAAACAGGATCATCGAGTGTATGAAGCAACTAAGGAGCAAACATGATCATCGAGTATATAAGGGAACTAAGATGCAAACATGATCATCGAGTGTATGAGGGAACTAAGGAGCAAACATGATCATCGAATGTATGAGGGAACTAAGGAGCAACCATGATCATCGAATGTATGAGGGAACTAAGGAGCAAACATGATCATCGAGTGTATGAGGGAACTAAGGAGCAAACATGATCATCGAGTGTATGAGAGAACTAAGGAGCAACCATGATCATCGAATGTATGAGGGAACTAAGGAGCAAACATTATCATCGAGTGTATGAGGGAACTAAGGAGCAAACATGATCATCGAGTGTATGAGGGAACTAAGGAGCAAACACGATCATCGAGTGTATGAGGGAACTAAGGAGCAAACATGATCGAGTGTATGAGGGAACTAAGGAGCAAACATGATCATCGAGTGTATGAGGGAACTAAGAGGAAAATATGATCATCTAGTGTATGAGAGAACTAAGAGGAAACATGATCATCTAGTGTATGAGGGAACTAAGAGGAAAACATGATCATCGAGTGTATGAGAGAACTAAGAGGAAAACATGATCATCTAGTGTATGAGAGAACTAAGAGGAAACATGATCATCTAGTGTATGAGAGAACTAAGAGGAAAACATGATCATCGAGTGTATGAGAGAACTAAGAGGGAAACATGATCATCGAGTGTATCAGAGAACTAAGAGGAAAACATGATCATCTAGTGTATGAGAGAACTAAGAGGAAACATGATCATCGAGTGTATGAGAGAACTAAGAGGCAAACATGATCATCGAGTGTATGAGAGAACTAAGAGGGAAACATGATCATCGAGTGTATGAGAGAACTAAGAGGAAAACATGATCATCGAGTGTATGAGAGAACTAAGAGGGAAACATGATCATCGAGTGTATGAGAGAGCTAAGAGGAAAACATGATCATCGAGTGTATGAGAGAACTAAGAGGAAAACATGATCATCGAGTGTATGAGAGAACTAAGAGGAAAACGTGATCATCGAGTGTATGAGAGAACTAAGAGGAAAACATGATCATCTAGTGTATGAGAGAACTAAGAGGAAAACATGATCATCGAGTGTATGAGGGAACTAAGAGGGAAACATGATCATCGAGTGTATGAGGGAACTAAGAGGGAAACATGATCATCGAGTGTATGAGGGAACTAAGAGGAAAACATGATCATCTAGTGTATGAGAGAACTAAGAGGAAACTTGATCATCTAGTGTATGAGGGAACTAAGAGGAAACATGATCATCGAGTGTATGAGAGAACTAAGAGGAAAACATGATCATCGAGTGTATGAGAGAACTAAGAGGGAAACATGATCATCTAGTGTATGAGAGAACTAAGAGGCAAACATGATCATCGAGTGTATGAGAGAACTAAGAGGCAAATATGATCATCGAGTGTATGAGAGAACTAAGAGGGAAACATGATCATCTAGTGTATGAGGGAACTAAGAGGAAAACATGATCATCGAGTGTATGAGAGAACTAAGAGGCAAACATGATCATCGAGTGTATGAGAAAACTAAGAGGCAAACATGATCATCGAGTGTATGAGAGAACTAAGAGGCAAACATGATCATCGAGTGTATGAGAGAACTAAGAGGAAACATGATCATCGAGTGTATGAGGGAACTAAGAGGAAACATGATCATTGAGTGTATGAGGGAACTAAGAGGAAACATGATCATCGAGTGTATGAGAGAACTAAGAGGAAACATGATCATCGAGTGTATGAGGGAACTAAGAGGAAACATGATCATCGAGTGTATGAGAGAACTAAGAGGAAACATGATCATCGAGTGTATGAGAGAACTAAGAGGCAAACATGATCATCGAGTGTATGAGAGAACTAAGAGGAAAACATAATCATCTAGTGTATGAGGGAACTAAGAGAAAACATGATCATCTAGTGTATGAGGGAACTAAGAGGGAAACATGATCATCGAGTGTATGAGAGAACTAAGAGGCAAACATGATCATCTAGTGTATGAGAGAACTAAGAGGAAAACATGATCATCGAGTGTATGAGAGAACTAAGAGGAAAACATGATCATCGAGTGTATGAGAGAACTAAGAGGAAAACATGATCATCGAGTGTATGAGAGAACTAAGAGGAAAACATGATCATCGAGTGTATGAGAGAACTAAGAGGAAAACGTGATCATCGAGTGTATGAGAGAACTAAGAGGGAAACATGATCATCGAGTGTATGAGAAAACTAAGAGGAAAACATGATCATCGAGTGTATGAGAGAACTAAGAGGAAAACATGATCATCAAGTGTATGAGGGAACTAAGAGGGAAACATGATCATCGAGTGTATGAGGGAACTAACAGGGAAACATGATCATCGAGTGTATGAGGGAACTAAGAGGAAAACATGATCATCTAGTGTATGAGAGAACTAAGAGGAAACATGATCATCTAGTGTATGAGGGAACTAAGAGGAAAACATGATCATCGAGTGTATGAGAGAACTAAGAGGAAAACATGATCATCTAGTGTATGAGAGAACTAAGAGGAAACATGATCATCTAGTGTATGAGAGAACTAAGAGGAAAACATGATCATCGAGTGTATGAGAGAACTAAGAGGGAAACATGATCATCGAGTGTATGAGAGAACTAAGAGAAAACATGATCATCTAGTGTATGAGAGAACTAAGAGGCAAACATGATCATCGAGTGTATGAGAGAACTAAGAGGCAAACATGATCATCGAGTGTATGAGAGAACTAAGAGGGAAACATGATCATCGAGTGTATGAGAGAACTAAGAGGAAAACATGATCATCGAGTGTATGAGAGAACTAAGAGGGAAACATGATCATCGAGTGTATGAGGGAACTAAGAGGCAAACATGATCATCGAGTGTATGAGGGAACTAAGAGGAAACATGATCATCGAGTGTATGAGGGAACTAAGAGGCAAACATGATCATCGAGTGTATGAGAGAACTAAGAGGCAAACATGATCATCGAGTGTATGAGGGAACTAAGAGGCAAACATGATCATCGAGTGTATGAGGGAACTAAGAGGCAAACATGATCATCGAGTGTATGAGGGAACAAAGAGGCAAACATGATCATCGAGTGTATGAGGGAACTAAGAGGCAAACATGATCATCGAGTGTATGAGGGAACTAAGAGGCAAACATGATAATCAAGTGTATGAGGGAACTAAGAGGAAAACATGATCATCGAGTGTATGAGGGAACTAAGAGGCAAACATGATCATCGAGTGTATGAGGGAACTAAGAGGCAAACATGATCATCGAGTGTATGAGGGAACTAAGAGGCAAACATGATCATCGAGTGTATGAGGGAACTAAGAGGAAAACATGATCATCGAGTGTATGAGAGAACTAAGAGGAAACATGATCATCTAGTGTATGAGAGAACTAAGAGGCAAACATGATCATTGAGTGTATGAGGGAACTAAGAGGGAAACATGATCATCGAGTGTATGAGAGAACTAAGAGGAAACATGATCATCGAGTGTATGAGAGAACTAAGAGGAAAACATGATCATCGAGTGTATGAGAGAACTAAGAGGGAAACATGATCATCTAGTGTATGAGAGAACTAAGAGGCAAACATGATCATCGAGTGTATGAGAGAACTAAGAGGCAAACATGATTATCGAGTGTATGAGAGAACTAAGAGGGAAACATGATCATCTAGTGTATGAGGGAACTAAGAGGAAAACATGATCATCGAGTGTATGAGAGAACTAAGAGGCAAACATGATCATCGAGTGTATGAGAAAACTAAGAGGCAAACATGATCATCGAGTGTATGAGAGAACTAAGAGGCAAACATGATCATCGAGTGTATGAGAGAACTAAGAGGAAACATGATCATCGAGTGTATGAGGGAACTAAGAGGAAACATGATCATTGAGTGTATGAGGGAACTAAGAGGAAACATGATCATCGAGTGTATGAGAGAACTAAGAGGAAACATGATCATCGAGTGTATGAGGGAACTAAGAGGAAACATGATCATCGGGTGTATGAGAGAACTAAGAGGAAACATGATCATCGAGTGTATGAGAGAACTAAGAGGCAAACATGATCATCGAGTGTATGAGAGAACTAAGAGGAAAACATGATCATCGAGTGTATGAGGGAACTAAAAGGCCAACATGATCATCGAGTGTATGAGGGAACTAAAAGGCCAACATGATCATCGAGTGTATGAGGGAACTAAAAGGCCAACATGATCATCGAGTGTATGAGGGAACTAAGAGGCCAACATGACCATCGAGTGTATGAGGGAACTAAGAGGCAAACATGACCATCGAGTGTATGAGGGAACTAAGAGGAAACATGACCATCGAGTGTATGAGGGAACTAAGAGGCAAACATGACCATCGAGTGTATGAGGGAACTAAGAGGAAACATGATCATCGAGTGTATGAGGGAACTAAGAGGCAAACATGACCCACGGGTGTATGAGGGAACTAAGAGGAAACATGATCATCGAGTGTATGAGGGAACTAAGAGGCCAACATGATCATCGAGTGTATGAGGGAACTAACTAAGAGGCCAACATGATCATTGAGTGTATGAGGGAGCTAAGAGGCAAACATGATCATCGAGTGTATGAGGGAACTAAGGAGCAAACATGATCAGCAAAAACTATCATCGAGTGTATAAGGGAACTAAGGAGCAAACATGATCATCGAATGTATGAGTGAACTAATGAGCAAACATGATCATCGAATGGATGAGGGAACTAAGGAGCAACCATGATCATCAAATGTATGAGGGAACTAAGGAGCAAACATGATCATCGAGTGTATGAGGGAGCTAAGAGGCAAACAGGATCATCGAGTGTATGAAGCAACTAAGGAGCAAACATGATCATCGAGTATATAAGGGAACTAAGATGCAAACATGATCATCGAGTGTATGAGGGAACTAAGGAGCAAACATGATCATCGAATGTATGAGGGAACTAAGGAGCAACCATGATCATCGAATGTATGAGGGAACTAAGGAGCAAACATGATCATCGAGTGTATGAGGGAACTAAGGAGCAAACATGATCATCTAGTGTATGAGGGAACTAAGAGGGAAACATGATCATCGAGTGTATGAGAGAACTAAGAGGCAAACATGATCATCGAGTGTATGAGAGAACTAAGAGGAAAACATGATCATCGAGTGTATGAGAGAACTAAGAGGAAAACATGATCATCGAGTGTATGAGAGAACTAAGAGGAAAACATGATCATCGAGTGTATGAGAGAACTAAGAGGAAAACATGATCATCGAGTGTATGAGAGAACTAAGAGGAAAACGTGATCATCGAGTGTATGAGAGAACTAAGAGGGAAACATGATCATCGAGTGTATGAGAAAACTAAGAGGAAAACATGATCATCGAGTGTATGAGAGAACTAAGAGGAAAACATGATCATCAAGTGTATGAGGGAACTAAGAGGGAAACATGATCATCTAGTGTATGAGAGAACTAAGAGGAAAACATGATCATCGAGTGTATGAGAGAACTAAGAGGGAACATGATCATCGAGTGTATGAGAGAACTAAGAGGAAAACATGATCATCTAGTGTATGAGAGAACTAAGAGGAAAACATGATCATCGAGTGTATGAGAGAACTAAGAGGCAAACATGATCATCGAGTGTATGAGAGAACTAAGAGGGAAACATGATCATCGAGTGTATGAGAGAACTAAGAGGAAAACATGATCATCGAGTGTATGAGAGAACTAAGAGGGAAACATGATCATCGAGTGTATGAGGGAACTAAGAGGCAAACATGATCATCGAGTGTATGAGGGAACTAAGAGAAAACATGATCATCGAGTGTATGAGGGAACTAAGAGGCAAACATGATCATCGAGTGTATGAGAGAACTAAGAGGGAAACATGATCATCTAGTGTATGAGGGAACTAAGAGGAAAACATGATCATCGAGTGTATGAGAGAACTAAGAGGCAAACATGATCATCGAGTGTATGAGAAAACTAAGAGGCAAACATGATCATCGAGTGTATGAGAGAACTAAGAGGCAAACATGATCATCGAGTGTATGAGAGAACTAAGAGGAAACATGATCATCGAGTGTATGAGGGAACTAAGAGGAAACATGATCATTGAGTGTATGAGGGAACTAATAGGAAACATGATCATCGAGTGTATGAGAGAACTAAGAGGAAACATGATCATCGAGTGTATGAGGGAACTAAGAGGAAACATGATCATCGAGTGTATGAGAGAACTAAGAGGAAACATGATCATCGAGTGTATGAGAGAACTAAGAGGCAAACATGATCATCGAGTGTATGAGAGAACTAAGAGGAAAACATGATCATCGAGTGTATGAGGGAACTAAAAGGCCAACATGATCATCGAGTGTATGAGGGAACTAAGAGGCCAACATGACCATCGAGTGTATGAGGGAACTAAGAGGCAAACATGACCATCGAGTGTATGAGGGAACTAAGAGGAAACATGACCATCGAGTGTATGAGGGAACTAAGAGGCAAACATGACCATCGAGTGTATGAGGGAACTAAGAGGAAACATGATCATCGAGTGTATGAGGGAACTAAGAGGCAAACATGACCCACGGGTGTATGAGGGAACTAAGAGGAAACATGATCATCGAGTGTATGAGGGAACTAAGAGGCCAACATGATCATCGAGTGTATGAGGGAACTAAGAGGCCAACATGATCATTGAGTGTATGAGGGAGCTAAGAGGCAAACATGATCATCGAGTGTATGAGGGAACTAAGGAGCAAACATGATCAGCAAAAACTATCATCGAGTGTATAAGGGAACTAAGGAGCAAACATGATCATCGAATGTATGAGTGAACTAATGAGCAAACATGATCATCGAATGGATGAGGGAACTAAGGAGCAACCATGATCATCGAATGTATGAGGGAACTAAGGAGCAAACATGATCATCGAGTGTATGAGGGAGCTAAGAGGCAAACAGGATCATCGAGTGTATGAGGCAACTAAGGAGCAAACATGATCATCGAGTATATAAGGGAACTAAGATGCAAACATGATCATCGAGTGTATGAGGGAACTAAGGATCAAACATGATCATCGAATGTATGAGGGAACTAAGGAGCAAACATGATCATCGAGTGTATGAGGGAACTAAGGAGCAAACATGATCATCGAGTGTATGAGAGAACTAAGGAGCAACCATGATCATCGAATGTATGAGGGAACTAAGGAGCAAACATTATCATCGAGTGTATGAGGGAACTAAGGAGCAAACATGATCATCGAGTGTATGAGGGAACTAAGGAGCAAACATGATCATCGAGTGTATGAGGGAACTAAGGAGCAAACATGATCGAGTGTATGAGGGAACTAAGGAGCAAACATGATCGTCGAGTGTATGAGGGAACTAAGGAGCAAACATGATCATCGAGTGTATGAGGGAACTAAGGAGCAAACATGATCATCGAGTGTATGAGGGAACTAAGGAGCAAACATGATCATCGAGTGTATGAGGGAACTAAGAGGAAACATGATCATCGAGTGTATGAGAGAACTAAGAGGAAACATGATCATCGAGTGTATGAGAGAACTAAGAGGAAACATGATCATCGAGTGTATGAGAGAACTAAGAGGCAAACATGATCATCGAGTGTATGAGAGAACTAAGAGGAAAACATGATCATCGAGTGTATGAGGGAACTAAAAGGCCAACATGATCATCGAGTGTATGAGGGAACTAAAAGGCCAACATGATCATCGAGTGTATGAGGGAACTAAAAGGCCAACATGATCATCGAGTGTATGAGGGAACTAAGAGGCCAACATGACCATCGAGTGTATGAGGGAACTAAGAGGCAAACATGACCATCGAGTGTATGAGGGAACTAAGAGGAAACATGACCATCGAGTGTATGAGGGAACTAAGAGGCAAACATGACCATCGAGTGTATGAGGGAACTAAGAGGAAACATGATCATCGAGTGTATGAGGGAACTAAGAGGCAAACATGACCCACGGGTGTATGAGGGAACTAAGAGGAAACATGATCATCGAGTGTATGAGGGAACTAAGAGGCCAACATGATCATCGAGTGTATGAGGGAACTAAGAGGCCAACATGATCATTGAGTGTATGAGGGAGCTAAGAGGCAAACATGATCATCGAGTGTATGAGGGAACTAAGGAGCAAACATGATCAGCAAAACTATCATCGAGTGTATAAGGGAACTAAGGAGCAAACATGATCATCGAATGTATGAGTGAACTAATGAGCAAACATGATCATCGAATGGATGAGGGAACTAAGGAGCAACCATGATCATCGAATGTATGAGGGAACTAAGGAGCAAACATGATCATCGAGTGTATGAGGGAGCTAAGAGGCAAACAGGATCATCGAGTGTATGAGGCAACTAAGGAGCAAACATGATCATCGAGTATATAAGGGAACTAAGATGCAAACATGATCATCGAGTGTATGAGGGAACTAAGGAGCAACCATGATCATCGAATGTATGAGGGAACTAAGGAGCAACCATGATCATCGAATGTATGAGGGAACTAAGGAGCAAACATGATCATCGAGTGTATGAGGGAACTAAGGAGCAAACATGATCATCGAGTGTATGAGAGAACTAAGGAGCAACCATGATCATCGAATGTATGAGGGAACTAAGGAGCAAACATTATCATCGAGTGTATGAGGGAACTAAGGAGCAAACATGATCATCGAGTGTATGAGGGACTAAGGAGCAAATATGATCATCGAGTGTATGAGGGAACTAAGGAGCAAACATGATCGAGTGTATGAGGGAACTAAGGAGCAAACATGATCATCGAGTGTATGAGGGAACTAAGAGGAAAACATGATCGTCTAGTGTATGAGAGAACTAAGAGGAAACATGATCATCTAGTGTATGAGGGAACTAAGAGGAAAACATGATCATCGAGTGTATGAGAGAACTAAGAGGAAAACATGATCATCTAGTGTATGAGAGAACTAAGAGGAAACATGATCATCTAGTGTATGAGAGAACTAAGAGGAAAACATGATCATCGAGTGTATGAGAGAACTAAGAGGGAAACATGATCATCGAGTGTATGAGAGAACTAAGAGGAAAACATGATCATCTAGTGTATGAGAGAACTAAGAGGCAAACATGATCATCGAGTGCATGAGAGAACTAAGAGGAAAACGTGATCATCGAGTGTATGAGAGAACTAAGAGGGAAACATGATCATCGAGTGTATGAGAGAACTAAGAGGAAAACATGATCATCGAGTGTATGAGAGAACTAAGAGGGAAACATGATCATCGAGTGTATGAGGGAACTAAGAGGCAAACATGATCATCGAGTGTATGAGGGAACTAAGAGGAAAACATGATCATCGAGTGTATGAGGGAACTAAGAGGCAAACATGATCATCGAGTGTATGAGAGAACTAAGAGGCAAACATGATCATCGAGTGTATGAGGGAACTAAGAGGCAAACATGATCATCGAGTGTATGAGGGAACTAAGAGGCAAACATGATCATCGAGTGTATGAGGGAACTAAGAGGCAAACATGATCATCGAGTGTATGAGGGAACTAAGATGCAAACATGATCATCGAGTGTATGAGGGAACTAAGAGGCAAACATGATCATCGAGTGTATGAGGGAACTAAGAGGAAAACATGATCATCGAGTGTATGAGGGAACTAAGAGGCAAACATGATCATCGAGTGTATGAGGGAACTAAGAGGCAAACATGATCATCGAGTGTATGAGGGAACTAAGAGGCAAACATGATCATCGAGTGTATGAGGGAACTAAGAGGCCAACATGATCATTGAGTGTATGAGGGAGCTAAGAGGCAAACATGATCATCGAGTGTATGAGGGAACTAAGGAGCAAACATGATCAGCAAAAACTATCATCGAGTGTATAAGGGAACTAAGGAGCAAACATGATCATCGAATGTATGAGTGAACTAATGAGCAAACATGATCATCGAATGGATGAGGGAACTAAGGAGCAACCATGATCATCGAATGTATGAGGGAACTAAGGAGCAACATGATCATCGAGTGTATGAGGGAGCTAAGAGGCAAACAGGATCATCGAGTGTATGAGGCAACTAAGGAGCAAACATGATCATCGAGTATATAAGGGAACTAAGATGCAAACATGATCATCGAGTGTATGAGGGAACTAAGGAGCAAACATGATCATCGAATGTATGAGGGAACTAAGGAGCAACCATGATCATCGAATGTATGAGGGAACTAAGGAGCAAACATGATCATCGAGTGTATGAGGGAACTAAGGAGCAAACATGATCATCGAGTGTATGAGAGAACTAAGGAGCAACCATGATCATCGAATGTATGAGGGAACTAAGGAGCAAACATTATCATCGAGTGTATGATGGGAATAAGGAGCAAACATGATCATCGAGTGTATGAGGGAACTAAGGAGCAAACATGATCATCGAGTGTATGAGGAACTAAGGAGCAAACATGATCGAGTGTATGAGGGAACTAAGGAGCAAACATGATCGTCGAGTGTATGAGGAACTAAGGAGCAAACATGATCATCGAGTGTATGAGGGAACTAAGGAGCAAACATGATCATCGAGTGTATGAGGGAACTAAGGAGCAAACATGATCATCGAGTGTATGAAGGAACTAAGGAGCAAACATGATCATCGAGTGTATGATGCAAATTAGATGCAAGCATGATCATCGAGTGTATGATAAAACTAAGAAGCCAAATATTATATGTGAGCCATATTTCTTCTTTCACATACATGAAGCAAATCGACATCCTTATAATAACCAATCCCAATTTTCAAAACACAGTCAGCAAAATGATTTACCTGGGGGCAACTAACAAACAGAAGATAATATACATCAGGATTAAATACATGAAGAAAACAGGTTGGGGAGATTTGAAATATGGCATAGATAATGCGAAATAATGATACCATGTCGATGAAGAAAACCTTCTAACACAAATATGGAAGGAATTAGCTCGAAATACACAAACAACATTTTAGTATAAAGCATTTTGGACCATGAAGCAAAACATAGCATGGGGTGAAAGCGGCCAGCAACTTGTAGCTAACATTTGCGTCAGAATCAGTCAATTCAACCCTAGCTCCTCATGCGGGATAATGGAATCAGACTAATCATCATCAAGTGCCAAGCCTGCTGTTGTAGGTGATCATGTCTCTTTACAACCTTCGATCTCGACAGTTATTTATCATTTCTGTTGTTGACTTTCTGCAAAGTCATTCTCTTAAGCTGTCTGGTATCTTTTCTTTTTGCTTCCTCTATCTCTTCGTTCCTAAATTTTCCCAGTTGTTACAATATATTCCGGCTGTTCCTTCACATTACATGGCCAAAAATGATGATTGTTTCTTCATAATATTGGATATTAGTTCTCTTTTTTTGCTTCGGCCTCTTTCAGAACATTTTCATTTCTCTTCTTAGCTGTCCATGGTATTCTCAACATTCTTCTGTAAAACAACATTTCTACAAACTCCAGTGATTTTCTTGTCTGTTATCCTATTGTTCATGATTCACATCCATATGTTAAGACAGGTCCACATAATGACTAATCGGAGTAGCCAAATTAGTAGGGATCGAAGGCAAACGGTCGGTACTCATAACAAACAGAAAGTTGTATGTGTTGGGCAACGCAGACATCGTAGTTTGTTGTAAATTACAACACTGCGCATTTAGCGCTCATTTAAGAGCGAACGAGTAAGAAGCAACCATCGACTTATATAAACAGTAAATAAGCAAAACACATCTACCTCCCGATGCATCCATCACATACTCTCGCTAAGTCGCTCGCACTGTCTTCCACACTCAGAAAAGCAAGGAAACACCTCACATGTAGACTTTAACCCTCATACCGCTGACCCATTCGCTGTAACCATAGCTATCCCAATAGTACTGGGGAAAAAACAACACACTGGCCACGAACTTAAGCAGAGCCAGACGAGCCCACGAAGCAGAAGTTAACAACAAACACAACAAGTACTTTATCCAACGTCTCTCTCTCTCTCTCTCTCTCTTTCTCTCTCTCTCTCAGTCTCATGTGTGTGTGTGTGTGTGTGTGTGTGTTTAACCAGTCCATTACAGTAAACTGGTACAGTACTAGACTGTGCATGACGCGTGATGGCTTAAGTAGTTACAGCTGTAGTCTAGCTTGAATTAGGTCGGGCCATTAGTCATAGAGAAAAGCTATGTCGCGGGGGTTCTAAATTTTTTATGTTTATTTTTTTTTTATGAAAATGGTAATGGAAAAGTATGAAGAGAGATGATGGTTTGTTGTAAAATACCGTGTAGAGTTAACAACAAAGGACACAAAATTGCGCTTGGAAACCAGTAGCAACAACTGACTATCATTTTCTTGTGTTTTCTGCCCACTTACACTTGAAAGCATTGATTTTCAAGATCTGTATTCTTCTAGATGTGATGGAGTTATTGTGGTGTATATAACACCTTAAGCTGAGAAACAATAATGCTCAGATTCATTTGTGACTTAATTGTTTTTCTCCAGTGATCCCTGATTTCATGAAACTAGCCCTATATAATCAGAGAATAAAACGTGTACCCCGCGCTCAAGTAAGCATTAAAAGAGCCGTTGGCATGTGAAAATTAGAAGAAAATATGCCTGTTTGCCACTGTCACTAATATGAGAACGTGGGCCCCTTTCCAGACAGGCGCTCTCCGCATACAAAGGAGTCAGTATCTGGCTCTATCAGATGGACAAAGTAATGACCTTCACATCTAAATAATGTTGCAGGCTGTAGTATGGTAAAACTCCCCTATAATGACATTTATTACGATGTACCATTTATCCTAAAGCAACATTTTCGGAGACCGTGTTAGTCTATTGTAAGATGTCGGCCTCTGGACTTGAAGCTCCCTTGGAATCACACCTCAAGCGATGGGAATTGTTACTTTTCGATTCTGTAGTCTCTTTGTGGCTTTACCTCCTCCGGTATCTAGTTCTTTTTTTTCTTAATCCTCTGAACTTCAGTCGGAGCATAGGGCCCCCACAAGAGATCTCCCAATTAGGTCTGGAGCAAGCATGGACAGCTCTCGCCAGGACTTGCCAGCCTCTATCAATTCACCAGGTATGGTTTGTTGCCATGCCCCCAATGGCCAGCCTCCTCTTCGTTTGCCAGGTAGTGCCCATGTTAATATTAGGTGAGGATGCTTGGTTCGTTCCATTTATAGAACGTGGCCTAGCCATATCCAACGTCTTCTTTTCACTTCTTGATTGAAGGTGTTAATGCCTGATATTCTGGTGACTTCTTTGTATGTAATGTGTTGATCCAACTGATGTTTAGAATATTTTTAAGACAGCGACCTTCAACAGTATCTGGTTAGTGAGGTCTTATTTATGTAGATCCGGTCCTCTGGGATAACGGCGAAAAAAAATAGGCAGTATTGTGTGTACTCTGTCCACGTAAAAGATCATTGGCAGTTGAAATTCTAAATGAGAAAAAGCCACACACTAAAATGTCTGCTACCAGTGAGATGGTTTAAATTATATAGAAATCTATCCATGCCGAAGACGGATATGTTGGGCTCAAAGACGCGCTACAAACTAGCCACACAATGTCACGCCCATTTAATGTGTGGGTGTTGAAGGAAGATAAGCACAATTTAAACAAGAAAATGTTTCAATTCATCCTAATAAAAGTTACCCTAATTTGTGACTAATTTTAATGTCACGAAGAAGCAAAATGTGATGTCTTCTCAACATTCTTATATGGTGCAGAAACATGGACATTAGACAAAAAACAGAACAGAGAATTAAAGTCTTTGAAATGTGGATATATAGAATAGGTAGAATTGGATGGAAGGAAAAAGAAACAAACGATGAAGTCTTAAAACAACTAAAATGAAAAGATAACTACTAAACACAATTCAAACAAGACAAATGCGATTTTGTGCCATGTTAAAAGACACGGGAGCTGCGATAGCTCAGTGGTTAGAGGACTGGACTACAAAGGACAAGAGGTAGGGTTCTATCCCAACCGACGGCTTCCGGTTCGCCCAGCCTTTAATGGTACCGGATTTTTTTCTGGGAAAGTAAAGCGGCACGGGCGTAATACCGACCACATTACCCCAAAAATCATGTGCCGAAGGCTGTAAAATTTATGGTCACTAACACCATATTCCTTATACGCCACTTGGCGTGAATGAGGTACTTTATTTATTTTATTTTTTTTTAAAGACACAACAGCCTACTAAAAATAATCCTGGAGAGGAAAATACAAGGTAAAAGAGGCACAGGCAGACTAAGACTAACATGGACGAGTAACATCAAAAGACGGACAAACCAGCCTATGACAACCTGCACCATCAAAACAAGAGACAGCCGAATGGCGCTCAATGGTAGCCAACCTTCGATGCGGAGACGGCACTCGATGATGATAATGAATTTGTGACATAAAAAAACCTGACTGAAGGGACAACAAATCTTCGGATGCCTAAATAAATATCATGCAAGAAGGCAAAAGAGAACAATTTGTTGGATGAATAACAGCCAAAACTTTATGGTACTTTAGGTCATATGAAGTGCATGAAACACACACAAATAAACTATAATAAAGACGACTGAGAAACAAAGAAAATACTACAGAGTGTAAAATCATGGCGAGGGAAAAAAAAGACGATAGCGGCAGAAGATCTGGTATAAGCGTTGTGTAGCTTGTCTACTCTAGTTTCTAGACACAAAGTCGAATATTTTACAAGTCAATGACAAGATTTCTCTTTCCTGACCTAGACAGCCTAATTCTATATCGGTCCTTCTCCTGCCAAATCCTCACGACATCTCTCCTTCTCTTAATTTACCTGTTATTCTGGTTTGCATTTCGCCATTTATAAGATGAGTAGCATACATCAATCAATTGTTGAGGCACTTCCACAGAAACTAAAGACTTATATTTCAGATACAGAATTGTAGTATTAAGAGCTGCAGACGTACAGTACTACAAGAACAGTCGTGCTACAAAGTGTTACTAAGTACAAGAAATAATCTAAGAAAAATTCAAACAATAATTTATTCACTTATTGAGTGCCGTCTCCGCATCGAAGGTTGGCTACCATGGTGCGCCACTTCGTTCTGCCTCTTGCTTTGATGGTGCAGGTTGTCATAGGCCGACTTGTCCATCTTTTGATGCTACTCGTCCATGTCAGTTTTCGTCTGCGCTGCCTCTTTTACCTTGTATTTTCCCCTCCAAGATTACTTTTAGTATGTTGCTGTGTATTTTAACATGCCCCAAAAAATCTCATTTGTCTTGTTTAAATTGTGCTTAGTAGTTCTCTTTTCATTTTTAATAGTTTTAAGACGTCATCGTTTGTTTTCTTTTCTTTCCATCCAATTATTCATATTCTTATATAAATCCACATTTCAAAGGCTTCAATTTTCTATTCAGTTCAGGAATGTGTAGAAGATATACCATTTTACTATTCTTAGTTTCGGCCCGGGTGTTATTTGTTTTGATATTAGTATAATTTCATGACATTAAAATTACTTTTTGCCATTCCTATTCTTTTGTTTATTTCAGTTTTACATTTTTCATCACTGATTATAGTATGTCCTAGGTAGTTGTAGTTCTGAACTGTCTCCAGGTCTATTCCTTCAACTTTGATATCCACGTGTGGGTTTTGAATATTATATTTGTTTATGATCACTGTTTTAGTCTTTTTTAATATTCATATCTAATCCATATTTTTTTGCATGTCGTGTTTATTTCATTCAAACAATGAAATGAATGTTCAAGCGTAACGGAAATAAGACTAGACAATATAAAAAACGTTTAGGCCTATAAAGTTGTCATTAGGAAAAAAGGACAAAGTCAAAAACACAATGGATTGCAAAAATAAACAGAAGTAAAATCATGGTTAAATAGGACAAGATGCTTATCTGAAGCATGTTGAGAGAACCCATCAAATAGTCAGCAAGACGGGGGAGACCGACAAGGAAGCTGACTTGGCGCGATCACGTGACAATACGAATGCAGAGAGAAATGGACACAAATATAATCAGCGTTCCAAACGGAGATTTGAACATGGAAGATTAACAAACAACACAATTCACGTAATGAGCTTAGCCATTAGTTGGCAAACTTACTGTGGATTTGTGAACTACACAAAGACTGCTCAACGTTAGGGAGATATTACCGATTCTAAGTGAGACAAACGTCAGGTAAACAAATAGTACATGCACATGCTGATGGTATGCAACATCTGAGGACGAAAACACAATGTTGTAAAATACGGGCACAAATCTGATACTGACACAATGAGGAGTCCCTCGCCACACATTATTGATATACACATCGAAATAATCGTCATGGACTGCTGTATTGGCGCAAAAGAGAAATTATATAATTCTTAGACATGTCACCATTTGTTGTAGAAGAGCTTGTGTATTTTCAGGATCCCAGAGTTATACTAGAGCTGGCAATGCTACCTCGAGTCTCACCAAGCCCGTCGGCTTAGAGAGCAGCTTAAAACAATTTGGATGAGATGTTTGTTGTTTTAGTTCGTACACTGACTCGCTGTACGCCGTGTTTTGTACCTTGTGGTTCAGCTCATTTGTCTTCTAGAACCTTCTTCCCAGTATTTTTAACACACACACACACACACACACAAAGATTGTAATATCCAACCGGAGACCGGCTTGGTGTCCGAACGAAAACAACAAACATCTCATCCAAATTGTTTTAATGATGTGATACAACTAACAACGAACCAGTGCAATGCATATTTCAATGGAGCAATGTCATCAAGGTGAACAACAAGAAGCTCTCACTGAGTTTCTCTACTGCAACATGAAAATAGGGCCACATGTCTCGAAATGATTTCAACATTACAACTGGTCGATGATTCAGCATTACCACAGATCAATGATTTCAACAATACAACTGGTCGATGATTTCAACATTACCACTGGTCGATAATTTCAACAGTACCACTGGTGGATGATTTCAACAGTACCACTGGTGGATAATTTCAACATTACCACTGGTCGATAATTTCAACATTACGACTGGTCGATGATTTCAACATTACGACTGGTCGATGATTTCAACATTACCACTGGTCGATAATTTCAACATTACGACTGCTCGATGATTTCAACATTACCACTGGTCGATGATTTCAACATTACGACGGGTCGATGATTTCAACATTACGACGGGTCGATAATTTCAACATTACGACTGGTCGATAATTTCAACATTACCACTGGTCGATGATTTCGACATTACCACTGGTCGATAATTTCAACATTACCACTAGTCGATGATTTCAACATTACCACTGATCGATGATTTCAACAGTACCACTGGTGGATAATTTCAACATTACCACTGGTCGATAATTCCAACATTACCACTGGTCGTTTCAATGTTACCACTGGTCGATAATTTCAACATTACCACTGGTCGATAATTTCAACATTACCACTGGTCGATAATTTCAACATTACCACTGGTCGATAATTTCAACATTACCACTGGTCGATAATTTCAACATTACCACTGGTCGATAATTTCAACATTACCACTGGTCGATAATTTCAACGTTACCACTGGTCGATAATTTCAATGTTACCACTGGTCGATAATTTCAACATTACCACTGGTCGATGAAGGTGACGACATCTCAGATGTCAATACAACAGAATGCAAAATGCACGGTGTTTCATGTAGAAAATAAACACAAACTAGCCTGCCTGATCCTTTAGCTTCATTGAGAACATGTCAGGCGCAAAACAGATCGGTTGTTTCCGAATGTTCTTCCCTTCTGTGTTTGTTCGAACGTTTTACTCGCCTAATCTTTCATGTCATTAATTACATCTCTCCTTTGACTACTTTCTTCCATCTTTCACTGTAGCTGCTATACACGGTTTAAAAGAATGTAACAACTATATTGACATCTCGTTGCTTTTAGCGCATAGCAATATCTTCAGTAGAATTGTTTTAAATAAGATCAAAACATTGGTAGACAAAAAATTTGAAAGATGCAGGCAGGATTTAGATAAGGTACATCATGGACAGTGGGACACGTAGAGAATCTTTTAAAGAATTGACGGGTGTGTATCAAGGACGTTTATTGTCACACAGCAACGGCCAAATGAAAAGCAAGCTACATGCAGTAAGAAGAAAATTATGCAAAAATAGGAATACAGATTAACACTGATACAAGAAAGATAATGAAATGCAATATCACGTCATAATTCGGTGGATTTAGAAGAAACGTCAACCGAGGAATGGATCACTTTACATACTTGGGCAGCATTATTGATGGGCAGGATGTGCGGGAAGAGAAATGAGTGAATAAGCAATGCAAGACCAGCTTTCAGCAAGCTTAACGAGATATGGGCTGAAAAAACATCACAGGCACCAAGGCTATTTACTACTGACGTTAAAAAAAAAAGTCCTACAGAATCAGGACATTGGTGTTGAATAATATAACTAAACAAAAGATACAAATATGTATAAACAAGTGAGGAAAACTGTGAACATCAGATAGAGGATCATAAATTAAGTTATCTGGGAAAGAACATCACAAACGGCAGTCGAACTACAAATTATGGAAAGAAAATGGACAGGGATTGACATTAACTAAGAAAAACGGATGCCTGCAAAGCAAAAGAGTCACTTCAAAGAATCCACCAAGAAAGAGAAAACCTGGATGGCCCAAGAAGGCACAGAGAAGAGAAATTATGTGGAAGGCATTGAATCTGACCGGAAGAAAATATATATTGTTTTAAACTATCCATGAATTGGGATGAAACAAAGAGACCTTGTCCGTGGACAACGCTCCCAAAGGGGTGTGACTTAATTGATTCATCCACCGATTATAATATGGTTTTGGCCAGACCCGTAGATCTTGTAATTTGCCTGAAACAAAATTTGTTCCTCACAGATGAAATAAGCTCTACGTCGTTTGTGACGATTTTACGAACTTTCTTGTTTGTGATGTGGTCATTGCAAGAGATATCTCGTTTCTGGACATCACTTGACAACAAACACGAAGTACAGGCACTAAAATATGTACACAACAAAACACAATGTAAACGGTTATGTCTACATAAAGGGAAACAATTATAATCACAAGATATCCGAGATTAACATCGCAAGTAAGATAAGAAATTGCGCGGCACGTGTACACTGAAGACGTCAAAAGAACATTTGTGAAGTAACGAGGAAATAACAAACGTGACCGGTCTAGCTAAATATAGCTAGAGAATTAAGTTTTTAAATAGCACCACTATTAGGACGGCGGCGTAGAAAGTGTGAGTCTTTTACTGAGATATTGAACGATAATGTTTTGTCTGCGCACATTGAGGTAGATAGTATGTCTGATAGATCAGTTGATGCATGTAGTGCTGTGAATTATTAAGTGCATATCTCGTCAAATAAGAAATGAAATGAGAAAATAACATATACTAAAGGATGCTGGAAAATGAAGCAGAAAACACGAAAAATGAATTTTAAAAATACATATCGTAATGGCATGTGTAGCACTAAAAATAATCCACGGATAAATAAAGTTGAGAGGAGAGAGGGAAATATGCAAACGACGCGTTGTGGGAAGAATAGATGGTTAGAACACAAGGAAAGACACGTGATTCTGATGTAACATTCCGCCAACCTCCACCCATAGACATGCTAATAAAATAAGTGTAACTCATCATCACACTCCAATTATGTCACGTGTGACCAGCATTCACAGGTGTGACGAAACAGCTGTTTGCCGCAGGCGTGTTCGACACAACATAAACATCTCTGGCACTTGAGACACTTCTGTATGTTATCTTCATCATTATTGTAGATAGGGAAAGTCGTGTAAGTAAACATAATGTCGTCTACGCATACAACACTGGCGCTTTCCATCTCAGGTAGAGACACCAGCGCAACGTCTGTTTTAGCTCAAAACTCCATTTCATTACTGCAGATAGGCAATATTTGACTTTCATACACCAGTTACATCAAGTCAACCCCAGTTGACCACATTTCAGCTACGTGCTCACAGTTATCCTCCCAGCGCCGCCCTTCAACACTTCCACAGTTTTGGAACAGAAAAAAAAACACTTTAACAGCTGAAACATTTGCAAATTATCCACAATAGCTGAAAAACAATGTGTTTTTTGTGTGGTTATTTTATTGTAGTAGAAAAATACACTCTTGCAAGGTTACATACAAAATCAATTGCTTTATAATTGTCGAGCATGGATCATAAACAACCTCAAAGACAAAATATAACAGTATAGATGTGGTTAGGGACAGCGTGCTTGACAAAACAGGAACAGCAAAGAAATCAAATGATCAAACAATTTAAGAGAAAGAATTACAAAATTAGGTAAGGGTAAAGTACGAGACTTGAATCGGCATCTTAGAACGCGAGTTTTCACCCACATGTGCTATACCGCCTATCCAGAAGTGTTCGGGGACTTCTGGATAGTGTCGCTTTAAGCATCGAAACTCACGATGCGAGGCGGCCTTCCTCACTTTCCTAGAGTACTACCCAGGTACCCATTTATGCCAGCGGCAGGGTCGACCGCGAGGATATTTTTTTCCAACCACGAGTACAACTCACACTGCTTCTAGCAGGAATCGAACACGGGTTGTCTGAACGTCGGTAGCCTAGTCGGGTGGTTATCCAAACTAGGCTACCGAGGCCCCACCCCCACCCCCTCTAGAAACAAATAGCATACGATTCCTTACCGTTCCAGCTTATGTTTAAAAAGGAGAAGATAGAAGCGCAAGAGGAGGCACAGAGTAAGATGGACCGACAACATCAAAGAAACGCTGCAATATAAACTGGCAATGAATGAAGCTGCCGGAAAAGCGAGAATCAGAACTTCGTATTGCCTTCGACATCTGAAAGGGTACAAGAGGAGGTTTAAAAAAGGAAGAAATAATGTAAGAAAATGGCATAGAGAGAACAGTTCTGACTAAAGTGTAGAGAATGTCCGGTAACAACAAATGTCGTAGGTAAGAGAGATGACCAATGTAACCGTTCACAGCTTACAGAAAGTGAAGGTGAGTACTGTTGTTATCACCTAGTAAGAAAACTCATTTTCAGACTAGACTGGAAGTGTTCGTCAAAGATTGAACAGATTATTGCCAATTCTGAGACCTAACCACTACGCTACTGACGCTCGCTTCTAATATCATGTAAATGACTAAAATATGATAAAGCAAAATGAAAAACCTAAGACATCAAACTACACAAAGGAAAAAATGCCAAGACGTTTGAATAACGAAGTGATTAGGATCAATGGTTACGTGAAACTAAAAACATGGACGATGGTCATGTAGGGAACTTATCCTATAATAAAGACGATGATGATTGTCTTCGACTACAATGCGTACCTTGGCACAGCGATGACAGCAGCTCATATCCAACACACTGGTAGGTTACTAGCGCCGACACCGGGGCCCGCCTGGCTCTCAATACGTGACATTCTACCAGACTAAATCGATATGTTAGGCCACGTCAATTATTCACGTCAGCATCTCGCAAACACACACACCAACCAAGTTCTGTTCATCACGACAGTTCGCATTACTTTGACAAAACACTACAGCAAACAGCAGCATCCGGTGTGACCGTTCCACAAGACCCAACAATGGACCACTTGATTGCTTTCAACAGTGTCGTGTGACACAACAAAAAATCGGGAGTCCGATATTATAATTCATGTACTCCCTGTTTATAGATATCAACGTATTCACTGTTTGCAATCCCTGATTACAGATACCAACGCATTCCCTGCTTATAGATATCAACACATTACCAGCTTATAGATAACACATTCCCTGCTTACAGATATCAACACATTACCAGCTTATAGATAACACATTCCCTGCTTACAGATATCAACACATTCCCAGTTTATATATATCAATCAACGTATTCCTGTCTTCTAGTGTTGCACATTCTTGCTGCTTTATCCATAAAGATACGAAACATATTTTATAACTCTTTGCCAACCTGTGAATATCGGTACTCTTTACTTTATTGGATTTGGTTCGAACAGTGGCACAGCTAACAAAAAAAAAAAACACTAACTGTTACTATTGATCCGAGTAAGGCCAACAAATTTCTTTGTTCTTGAAGTACTGAGAGGGCAGTCCCTTCCTGAAACATTTTCTTGTATATTATGTAACGAATCAATATTTTTGCTATATTATTTACCGTTATCGGGGTATTACTAAATTATGAGCCCTATTCAAACCTTGACAGGGGTATGCAAGTTAATCACTGTATTTTTAAAAAGATATTTATTGTTTCACCGTCTGCGAACTTAACATCAACTAAGTCGTGTACAGGACAGATAACATTAAAAATCTTGCATCAATGGACGCATCATACAACATCAACTGATACATCACATATTATCATCCAGAGCATTTCATATAAACCTAGCTATGCACAATATCGTTTTATCACACTATCCAACACACGTTATGAATTAATGCACCTCAGATATGATCCAATATAGTAAGCAATATCAACCTGGAATGGCATAACACCAAATATAACAATTAAAATAGAAATATATAAAAGAACAACTGGTACAAAGCACACTACAACGAAGATCATCAATATCCCGGTTTTTTAAAAAAAAAAAAACATTAAAAAACTAGTGTACTATATGGGAAGTAAAGGAAGGAGAACAAACCATTATTGACGTCAAAGCGTGGTATTTAACAAATCAATCAATCAGAATTTGACAAGCAGGTCCTGCGTTTTGTGTGAGAACACATGCCGACGTTACAGCCATGAGACCTCCACCACGGCGTGAGTCGACGTGCAAAATAAAAGCTAAAAAACACATTTAATAGTAGTCAGGCGACCAGATGAAGATGAACTCTGGGGAAGCGACATCCCGTTCTCCCATAGTTTGTGAACATCTCTCTGCGTGTTTAAGCGGAACGTTATTTTAGGTAACGGCTAGCTCGAAATTACGACTATTGAGTGGCAGTGCTCTTGACTACACGACATGTAATAGCTTCTATTTCTGCACTTCCCTTTCTCCCTCTTCCTAGTCTAGATATCTAGTGAAGACTGGTAGAGAGGTCAATATTTCAAAACAATCTTAAACGAGGGAAGAGAGAGAGGACAAAACCACGCAGAGATCAAATGTCACCTTCAAATAGAATAAATATTGCAACTGTTTGACTACTTCGTTTGCGTCACAGTAACGAACTGGCATTGAGACAGACAAACAAACAAACAGAGGGAGACACAGACGGATTAGACAGACGGACATATATAACAAACATATATAAAACACACAGATGCCACTGAAAGTATAGAATCTCAGTTAAAAACATTTTGCTAAACTCACAGCCCTAGAACTGTTGACTTTTCAAACTTCCACAACACAACTTCAGAAACTCAATGCACATCTCTCTATGAGACTTACGGACACCTGATCGCAGGCTCACCCGCGTAGAATACATGGGCAGAGCTCTTCACACACAAGATAACAGTGTTCTTGTGTCAGGCTGAAGATGCCTGCACTTGATGTCGTGGTCTCCGGTTGCTCGTTGCACTTGTTATTGCTTTATCATCGGAATGCTTATACGCCAACGGCTGGTGGAGTGCCGCCGCTGTTTGTATTATCAGCACCTCATGGGACGGGAGCTTCTCAGTAAAATCTGCACCCTTTCATCGCCATCTGTACGACTGATACGAGTACATGCCATCACGTAGTAAAAGTCAAACAATTAAAGGCCTATTATTTATCATCATCATGTGCCATATCGATTGGCACAGGCGATCATGTCCTTTTACAACTCTCTATCCATAGCACATTGCATCAATTCTGTTGTTGACTGTTTTCCGTGCGATGACACCAAGCTTTCTAGTAGCTTCTCTATTTGTCGTCCGCGATCCCTCTTTCCCTCCATTTTGCCAATTGTAACCAAGTATTCCAACTTTCCTCTTCTTATGCTGTGCCCTAAAAACGCTAACTGTTTCTTTCAGGTGTTTCTTTGTAGCTCCCTTATTGTGTTAGCCTCTAGTCACTTTATAATACGCGTCACTGTGATGTGCCATATGGACGTTACCTCGTGTCACATTTCTAAGAATAAAGTGAAGACGATAAATTATCATTAGGATACCAAGTCAGAATGAGATAGATAACCCGACGCATCAGTAAAATAAGCGAGGGAACGAGGCATATTGATATAAAACGCACGGTACAGTTTTGTACAGTGATTTGGCCCATTAGCTTCTTCACGCCCTAGAGAGAGGGAAAGCCCGCCAAGGTTATGACTCCTGCAGCGTCTGGGTCTGAAAGCTCATGGTAGATATGACTCTAGTCCGCACGAGACCTCAGACTGTCTATAACTAGTCACAAATATATGTCACAGCCTTAACCTTCCAGAACACATTGAGTGTCATGCTCTTGGTGGTTTTTGAAGCTGTCAATAATTTGAAGCCTCTTCACGTCACGCAAAACTACTCAGCAGAGTAGAATATATACAAACTATGTCAAGAGCAGTGAACGAGGATTAGTATAAAGCACTTTAAAGATAAATATTCCAGTTCGTAACTAATAAATGTGATGTGACTAGAGGCGGCTGTGCCGAGACTTAGAAACTCCTCAACCATTAAGGTTATCTCGGGACCGTCGCGAGAACCCTAACTTCACCAAACGTAAGCTGTTATCGCAAAACAGAATGTATCACGAGCTACCATCCAAGTTCAGTATTTCAAAAAGGGGAAGATAATCGGGAGTTATGGCCCTTATTAAATGCTATCACTTCAGGTGGCTGCAATTGCTCTCAGAATTTACTATCAGCACACAACATGATGATATTGATGATGATGATGATGGGGCGAGGAAGTGTTTAGCTGCTCCAACACTCAACATTTTTGACGTGACGAAAGAAAACAAAATTCGTTGCTGCTTTCAGTTAAGCTGCTACACATAACTGCATGCAGCCCAACAGCGGTCCCGCACGATATGACGTATTTGTGCCTATAACCGTTGCGGCTTTTAGAGGAGATATATATAGAGATCTTTCCGCTATTTCTTAGGACAGTGTTGTGTTTTTCTTCTGTCCGTCATTTTTTAGTTTTGTGTTTTTTGGCTTGGATTTATTTGTTCAATTTTAAAAGTTTGTGTGCTAAACCCGATGAAAGTTATTTGTGTCGAAACGTCGAAGTGTCTAGTCTTTCTATTAGTTTAGCCCCTCCATACCTTTTTATGTTTATTTTACAAGTTGTTGCTTTTAGCCTTCGGTAGCCTTTGTAAGCCATGTACTAACTCGACTGGACATAATTTTTTTTAGAGGAACATATAACTCTAGGACATGCTCGACTGGACCTCTCATTACTGAGGAGCAACCCTGTAATTGAGTCACGCTCGACTGGACCTCTCATTACTGAGGAGCAACCCTGCAACTTTCTTGAGCTGTGAAACCAGTGTCTCAAAATCACGCCCGTGCTCGCACGTTCTTTCATGGCTTTAAAAAAAGCGGGTCTTAAGCTGGTAAGTTAAATAAACAATTATTACGCGCTCTCTCTCTCTCTCTCTCTCTCTCTCTCTCTCTCTCTGGGTGTTTGTGTGCACGCGTATGTGTTTCTTCGACTGTAACCAAACCAGAATAGCGTGAAGGTACATATAAATAGTAAATGCGTTGTAACAAGCTTTTATTTATTTAGAACGTCTATGGCTGCAGCATTTGTTTGTGAAATGGCGTGCATTAAACTCTGCCACTAGCAACACGAATCTCGATAAATCAAAGCCATCATGCGCGTTATTTCCTAAGTTAAAACCAAGTCTGGTATAGACGCTGCCACGTTGAACGTCACTGTTCTCTATCTAGCAAGCGAGCACATCACGGTGGGTAAATGTAGCTAGCTGCATGTTATTACATCTGTCAAACTAAAATCGAGCGCAAATTATTCTATCATAAAGTGCATTCTTGCGAAAAAATAATAAACTTACAGCAAAGATTATGATAGCGGACAACAAAATGACAGATCAGAATGATTGAAGGAGTGCACTCGTTAATAAGCAGCAACAAACTTGTCAGAACGACGATCCATATCAACATGTTTAAGCTGGCACTCTTCTGTGAGCTACCTCTCCATCTTCTCGAAACGCATCACAATGAAGCTAGCAATACCACCTCATCGACCTTCGTCTAGAGCTTCAGGACCAGCCTGAGTTTCAACACAATTCACAAGTGCTCCCTGAAATTCCAACCGTTACCCCAGGCTGAATCACAAACACGTTAGATTTTTTTAAAAAAATGGCAACCTGGAAATCTCCCTCGTTCAGTCTTGTCTCCCGCACACACATCACTTTAAAAGTGTGACCAGCGTGGCCGCAGGTAAATAGAGAAAAGTGCACTGTTTCTTGCAGCATCTATCGTCGCAGTTTATATGACCTCAGTACAGGTGCAAAGAAACAGTGGACTTGAAAATGCAAACTGGGAAAAACTAGAGAAACTGGTGCAAGGGAAATGTTCTTGCAGCAGGTCAGAAAGAGGTAAACAATAGCCAGTGCTTCTCTCCCCCACCACCATAACAAAAAAATATACCGGAACTCTATCACCTCCGTTTACATAAAAACTTGAAAATTGTAATATATCAGGCCCCCTGAAGAGCTGGGGCTATTAAACTTGCAGAATGGATATTTATCAAGCTGTATTGAATCATGATTGACTGAACCTCTAACGCTCAAGGCTGGCTGCTTCAACCATTGACACTTGTAGTGGCTGCCTCTACCTTTTCTTGTTTTTTGTGCACATCTTGTTTGGTACGACATCACCAGACGTTTCTCCAGGTGTACAAACCGTTCTCGCGTTACGTCAACTCTTTCTCTTATAACCTCCTTTCTGATTTTGTCTCTTCTGGTCACTCCTACAGTTTTTCTCAAACATCTCATTTCCATGGTAATTAACTTTCTTCTCTCACTTGTTGTGAGTGACCATGTTTGACATTGGTAACATAGAGTGGGGGAAAATATGCTTTACATAATATGTTTTCCAGCACTGATTGATAGTGTCTTGTGCAGTCAGAGAGGGACTAGAGCTGTCCGAATACTTGGTTTGTCTTAAGGAACCGAACGTCAATTTTTTAAAAAAATTCATTTTGTCATCTTCGGAGAATGGTTGTTCCTAGATACTTGAACCTTGAGACCCGTTTTACATGTCTACTCTATTGATATCGTTACGCTTTCCTCTTCTCTTCCTATCGTCGTGACAATTTTCTGCGTTGATTCTCATTGTTTTACACTCATAAATCAATGGACCTACAATGTTTTTTTTGTTTTTTTTTTTACAATTTCTCAGGTATTTCTGCCGCTACCTGCAAAGAGTAGCCCACTGATATGATTTTCATCTTTGGGTTTGGCATCTTTGCTTATGCTGTTGGTATTGTTAATGAACAAGTGTGCCAATAGGACACATCCTTCTCTTACTTTAGACGTTACAGTGAAAGTTGCTGATGTCCCATGATTTGTTCTGATGTCCCTTGATTTGTTCTAATCACACTTCTGCAATCACTGTTTTGATTGACTTTGGCATAAATTAATAAGATGTTCATTTACTCTTTATTGAGGCACTATTTGCCATAGTTCATCTATCAACCTGTTGAATGCTTGCTCTTTGGTCCACACATGTGACAAATAGGTTCCTATCATATTTATTGTTCCTTTTGATGAGCTGCCTAAGTGTAAAGATCACATCCATGCAGCTTCTATTTTTATTTTATAAAACACATCTGTTCTGAAAACTGTGCTTCTATAAATAGTCTTAATCTTCTTTCTGTTATCTATTAACTTCGCACACATTTTTTTTCTTATGTGGCTATAAGTGAGATGGAGCCGCGATAATGTGAGCTTTCTTTCTCTTTTGCCAATTTATGTTTCCACATTGACATTACTATTGCTAACTGCCAACCAAGGGGGTGCGATTTATTTAATTCATGCTGCATTAAAGATTATGACACAACATGCAGAAGCCAGATAGATTTTGTACTAAAAAGAAAACAGAACAAGAACAGAGTTACCAACAGCAGAGCTATCCTGAAATTCACAGACGATACGGACCATACACTGGTTATAATTACACTCAGGCCACAAAAAACAAAGCCAACATAAGCAAACAAACAAAAGAAGCAAAAAAGAACAGAATAAAAATAAAACAGTTAAAATATCAAGAATCAAGACCCAGGAAAAAAAAAACTAGCAGAGGAATTAAAGAAACCCCCTAACGAAGTAAGCACAGTAAAAGAGTGGAAACAGTATAATAAAACAGTAATCAGCATCTCAGAACGAAGAAATCAGAGAAGCAATTAAAGAAAAGAAGGAACTTTAAAAATTGAAGGGAGAAGAACCAAGAATAATAGGAAAAAAATATGCCTTAGTCCAGAAAAAAAAAGTTAAAATTTGTATCTAAGAAGCTAAGCAAAACAGATGGACAGAATTCGGACAAAATATGAACAGGGATTTCAAGACAGCAGCAAGAAATGTCTACAAAGCAGTCGAACAAAAAAAAAAAAAAACAACGATCCTGCTGAGCTCATAAATGACAAGCACAGACAGCCAATATCAAATAGCTAAAACATGCAACATAGATGGAAAGAATATTTTGAAGACATTTTAAACACGACACCAACTATCAATAACAGAACAACAACCACGAAAGAATGCACAAACACTGAACACAACATGAAAGAAGAAATAAATGAAGTAATCAAATAAGCACCATGAAATAACGCACCGGGGACAGATAATATACCAGTGGAAATAATAGCAGCAGCAGGAGAAACAGAAGTTATATGGCTGCACAGAATGTTCAATGCAGCATGACACCAACAAAAAAGCACCAGAAGACTGGCAACAGGCATTCATCGGTACCAATACGGAAAAATGAAGGTAGCTGAAAAGAGACTGCAATCAATATAGAGGTAAATCGCTTCTCGATCATGTAGGAAAGTTGTACGCCAAAATTGTGGGGAAAAAGGCTGAGACCAATAATAGAAATACAGTTAAGCGATTCTCAAAGGGGTTCCGAAAAAAAAAAACAGGATGTACTGACTCTCTATTCACCTTATAACAACTAGCAGAAGACGACAGAACACAATCAAAATTTCTACATAGCTTTCATTGACCAGGAAAAAGCATTCGATCGAGTAAACAGAGAACATCTGTGAGAGGTAGCGGAGTAAGACAACCTCTAACCAACCTAATTAAATGTATCTACATCAACAGCAGTAGCACAGCCAGAACAGTAGCGGGTTACACAGACCACTTCAAAGTTAGATAAGGTGTAAGACAGCGGTGCGTACTAACCTCCCCCCCCCCTATTTTTTCCGTTCATTACGTACATGTACTATATATGCAAATTAGCCAACCCATCAGAGACAGAGGAGATCAACGAGCTTCTATTTGCAGACGGTTAGGCACTAATATGTGGAAAAATAAAAGACCTACGAGAACAGCACTCTGTTAGACTCAACAGCACAGGATCAAAATACAACATGTAAATCAGCATCAACAGAACAGAAGCCATGAATATCGCAAACGTGAAACAGAACTTCAACATAACTATAGACGGCAGACAACTAAAACAAATAGAGGAATTTAAATACCTAGGAAGTCTAGTGACACACGACAATTCACAACCAGCAGAAATAAGACTTAAGAGGCAACAAAGCTTGTCAAATCATTGGACAGCTATCAACACTATTGTTCAACAGTGAAATGTTGCTCTAGAGGCAAAACGGGCACTCTACAATACAATCTTCATCCCAAAGTTGTGCTACCAATGCCAGTCCTGGACCCTAGATGCAAGAACGATAAGAAAAATTACCACTACTGAGGTGAAATATGTTAGACGAATGACAGGAAACAGTCTGAGAGATAAGATCAGAAATGAAGAAATAAGAAAAATGCTAGGAATAACCCCCGCCATAGAATATACAGTATAAAGAAACAACAGATAAAATGGTTTGGCCACGTGACAAGGCAGAAAGATCAAAACACAACACAAAGAGCCTTCAATAAACGTTGCGAGAACATCAGACCCAAGGGCCGACCACGATAAAATGGATTGATGGAATATTAGAAACACTAGCAAACATAACAGCAACAGAGGCAAACAGAAGAATAAAAGATCACAAATTATATCTCCCCTCGATGCTTAAAGGTGAGGAAGGAAAGAAGAAAAAAGAGGAAGATTAAAGATTATATGTAGACATCTAGTATAGCTTTACATTGCTGTTTGGATCGTTTTTTGCTGGTTCGCTATCAGCTTCTAATAGTTTATATTTAGGCGACCGCCTAAAAGCCTTGTCTACTTATTCAATTAGTATTTCTGGCTCTAGCACTATTGCTTGTCGTTGATAATGTCCCAGGGGTGCAAATATATACACGTTTAGGAACTCCTTGAAGTATTCTCTCCAACTTTCTGCTACTTCAAATGGATCTGTGACGTGGCTCGCTCGGGGAGACAGATACCGCTCTGTGCAGAACGGATCCATTTGGCTCCAACGAGATGGATCTAATAGTGGCCTTTCCTTTTTGCCATTTTTATTATTAAAGACACACTTCATAACTTCTGTGATCTCGGAAGAAATAAATAAAAGAACTGCGTCACCTAAGTTTCTCATTATCAAAAAGACCACATTCTGAATGACTATTTAAAGACGGGTACAGTGGGCGTTTTAATCGTCAAGCTGTAGGAACAGGTGAAAATTGTTAACGTTAAATGAGTGACTTTAGAGAAGAGGGTAGACAATCAACAAATGCGAATTGTTCTTTTACTCTTCTTGACAAATGTAAGTACAGCAGAGCTTCATGTGCTCATTATATAACGATGTTTATGTTTTATGGGTGGGAATTGCAGATTTCCAGATGATGGTTTGTGTGAAGAGATAAAGCGTGTGGTAACTAGTGCAACAACATAAGTGTGGTTGGTTATAAAATATGTAAAACAACATGAATAGCTATGATGATCTGTGTGATCTGTTATCCTCCAGCAAGCCGAAATATCTGCAACTTTCGGCACCACTAATTACACAATCACAAATCTTGTGCTAATCTAAGACGTCCCCTCCTCGCTGATGATTCTGAAAATAACAGAAACGTTAATTTCAATGAGAATGTTCTGGAATCATGCTACGAAGACGCATAAATTGCCAGTTTCATACACGACGGGCCTGTCAAGTGTGCCAATGGGACGGATAGACCAGCCCACCGTATAACACGCACACTCCGAACATGCTTATGGAAGTGTGCCTGCCTTTTCTCTGTTTCTCTGATATTTAGACAAAGCCAGCCACTGTTCGCATTCTCCTCGTCTATCGTGAGTAAACAAGCCTTTCAAATACGATAACAATATTGATTTCAATGTAGAAGTTACAAGTAGAAAAGGGAACATAAGTATAGTCATAAACATGTGTCAATTGTGCTCACTCATACACATGCTGAAACAGAGGGAGAGAGAAAAAGAGAGCGAGGGAGGGACCAAATGAGGATGGACATCGAGCGGAAGTAATGACAGAGAGAAATGAAATGATGAAACTTACAAAAGTTTTTTTAAAAAGTAGGAAGGAACCAGCAAAATAAAGACTTTCGTAAATGTGTGCATTATTAAACGGGCATGGTGAAGTGACTAATGATATCATAATTTAACTTGTATAAGATAATCCATAAGAGCATATTGCTAGAGAGAACATTATTTTAACTAAGCTAGAAAAACAAAAAACACACACACGTACACACAAGAGGGCTGTTCAAAAACTACAAGAATTTTCTTTGTATATGTGCAGTTACCATTAAATCAGTTTTATTTCTTTCAAACGGGTGCCCATGTATGCACTTATTCCAGCGTTCCTGACAATATCGAAAGGAACCTGTAGGCACCTGTTTGTAAGAGCCCATTTTAGTCTCGTCACGCGGCCTGAATCTTCCCAATTTCATGAGACCGGCGACGTTTGTAAATTGTGGCAACAGGAAATCACACAAATCAAAGTGAGGCAAGTGTGAAGGGTATTGAAGCAATGGGATGTAAATTTCGCCAAAAACTCATTTGTGGTGACAGACTTATAAGCAGGGGCAGTATCATTGTGCAGAATCCAATTGTCGGCGTGCCACTGCCCAGGGTGATGTCTGCCTACAGAATGGCGAAGGTGTTGCGGGTCCGTTATACCCCTGTACCGATTGATATTCAAATATCTGCAACATCTCAGACAGTCAGATGTCGATAATGATTTATTGCACAGTGCCATTGGTGCTAAATAATATCTTTTTTTTTCAATCCTTACAGTTACAGGATTCCATCTGGTACATTCACGGAGATATTGATTTCCGTTTGGCCTCGTACATTAGCATATAGTTGTCAAACACACTGTCTTGACACGACTTCCCGACTTATGTCCCTGAAAAAAAATATTAGTTCCAGAATTGTATGAGCAGCCCTCGTATAGTTACAATACTCTAAACATTAATGCTGTTTGCTGACGATTGTACAGATAAACACTTGATACGTCTTTGCTTCATTCGTCTATTTGTAATATCAAGACGGTTCTAACTCTGAAGAAGGCATAACGAGTACGGAACTAACAAAGCCTAAAATAGCTAGAATGTTACAGGAAGACATTAAACGCAGAACGTACAGAGATTTGTATAGACAGTTAACCATACAAGCTATAATATATTCGTACAAATGTTAAAGAAACTGATATACGAATAGGATGGGGTCGGTTAAGTGGATAAATAAATAGTGGGTGTGTTTACCTACCAAATAAAGAAGTAACAATCAGCATTATATTCATATTATAGGGGGCTGGGCATCTCTAGTGCCACCCGGAGTGCTATGATGCCGAGGTGAGTTGCGGAGAAATAGAGTGGGATCTCCAGAGCATGAATGCTGAAGAGGTCTCGTTTCATTGCAACAGCCCGAGCGATCAATCATCAAATGGCATATGTTAATTATTTACAAGCGATTTCCAACAATGCAGGAGTCGGAGGTCTGGTCTGAACAAAACGGCGTGTCATCTCACAGTTATTAATATGTAAATTGGCAATGGCACAAGACATAACTAATTCGTTCATTTAAGTAGACATACAGTTAATATGTCCATTTTTGCCGCCTGGATAATACGCTTTCCGATCTGTGTAGATTATACACAAATAGACCACACTTACTGAGTGTTTCGTTATAATCACATCAGTGAATAACATATTTAAAAAGACTACATTTTACATCCTAACACATTACACATAGATACATACACAATATTACATTTGTAAAAACGAGTCTCATGCTAATTTATGATAGTGAAAATGTTATTATTTATTACATCTAATTATCATTACTTAAGGATCCGTAGCGGGTGTCACGACGTTCGTACAGTGTGCCGAGATCTTTCTGTGTAATCTGACAAGATTAGTACAGATGCTGAGAGTCCTATATATAGGAACAAGTACAAGGGCACAATCTATTTTTATTGATATATCATTGTAACATACTATATGGGTCTTATATTATGTATGCTATGGCATATGTGTGTTTTGGTCTACATACAATGTTATCTCGAAGAACACACATACAATGAGCATGTCTGAACAGTAGCAGCCATCTACACCGTGGAGGGAAACAACGCACTTGTACTGCGATCACTGAGTGGATTTCCTCCCCTATCGCCCGTTGCCATATGTCAATCGGAACAAGTGGCACATGAAAGATTTACTAACTCCCGTTCCTCTATGTATGCTCTAACAGTGCATAAAACGTATCCATCATTGTGTCATATGACGTTGTCGATGACCTATTTATCACCTCTCCTGGTGGCTACCCCCTTTAATGAACAATATTACAATTTCTCTTAAATTTTCCTTGCTTATCTTCTACATTTCCTTCAGCATTCTCTACTGTGTCAGTTGGAACGTGGTACAATCACTTAAACACGTCTCTATTGTGTACGATACATCTTTACAGCATGTTTACTTTCTTCCTGTTCGTTTCATGAATCAACACTAAACAACGTCAGCACAGTAAACATATATAATTTACACCAGGAAGTGAAGTCAGATAACCTTTTTAGTAGGAGCGATGTCGAAGAGATTCTACAAACACTTCAACATAAAACCATTTCAACCGGCCAGTAACAAGGCCGTGTCAGTCAAGAAACAAAACACTTGCAGAGCAGAGCACAAACGGCCGTTTTCTAACATCGTGGATAACTTGTATCTAGCAGCACCAACAGAACACATAACTTCTGTGTAGCAGCATAACCACAAATATTCTTCACCGCTTATGATATGGGTCGTTTACTATTAATTCCGACCTAATCTAAATCAGAAATTAAGGAATCGGAGAGAGAAAGAGAGAGAAAGCAAAGAGAGATAAAGATGGAGAGAGAGAAAGAGGAATTTGTCGATTCACAGGTATGTACATGAAAATGATTTGTCACCGTTGCTGACAGTGCATTGTTAGAAATCATTAAAGTGTATGTAAAGCTCTGTGTTAATGTAATTCGTTTGTCGTAAAAATAATTCACATTATATCTTTACCTTCCTTCTGTTATTCTTCTTCTTCATCTCTCCTCATTTGCTATTCTCTTTCACTCTCACTCGTGTTACGACTGCTGATGATGGTGGTGTCTGCAGTTCCAAAATGCTCTAATATTTGCTAGCTGCTGTTAGAGAGATAAAGTGTTTGATTCTACGCAGAAACCAGACTCTACGTAAGTCATGTCCACCGTCTCTTTCCGCAATTTTTTGGATCAGTGTTTTCTGTCTTGGATTTATGTGTATAATTTGTATGGTTTGTTATACCTGATGACGGCTTTTGCCAAAACGTTGTAGTTTGTCTTGTCTTTCTATTTGTTTAGCTGCTCCATACCATTTGATGTTTATTTTACATGGTCTCTGCTGCAGCTATACTCGCACAATATTTAATGTTTATTTTTGATATATGTACCTATGTGCTACAGAAAGAGAGAGAGAGAGAGAGAGAGAGAGAGAGAGAGAGAGAGAGAGGTGTTTTAAGTACTCTTTTCAATACTAGTAAACACTTGCCCCGGAACACAGCAGATCGGCATTAAGCATCTAGTGGTTATCGTGAACAGTTTGCTGGCAACTCAATTATTTTACTAATTTTGTATCAGTGAAATCGTCGGCAATATTCGCTTACATTATATTTCAAGGTTGGGAGTGAAGGATACGCTACGTCTGACCTTCACTGTCACATCCGACCAACACAGCTGTTTGTTTTCATCTAAAAGTGTCATTTTAGTTCTAATCTTGGAAATGTTCCTGTATTTTATGGATGAAGAAGTTCTTAGTTTAGTACATTCCACTCATTCTTAAAATTGATATTTTACAGAAGTGGTTTCAGTCTGTGACACCAGACAGAAAAGTAAAAAAAAACATTTAGCAAAGTAAATGTTTATGTATGAATTATATTTTAGTAGAATAATATGTGTAACAAAAATATCAAAGATTAGCAAATATGTGAGTTTCGGGGGAAGCAATATTCAATTATTAACCACAAACGTTTTTATATTTTTAGATGCATCTTCTTGTAATCACTTTGAACGTATAATAGAAAAAAGCATGTTTATTTTACCTTCCTGGAAAGACACAAATGAGTGAATGAACTAAAGTGGCAGTGAGAAACAGCTGTGCCAGGTGAAGATCTCGCAGTGAGGTCATCAACACCACAAGCCTTGCTTGTCGGCATCTCATCGACGATGTTGCTGACGCTTTGTAGGACGGCCCCAGACACAAGAATGAATAAAGTAATAAGCTTTGGCCACTCAGTCTATTAATGTATTCTCAGTTCCGATCATTGTTATAGTCGTTGTTCGACTCATTCAAAACTTTCAAAGATTGGCTCATTATTGTAATGATAGTTCCCCTTCATTATTTCAATCATACGCTGAGGAGGGGATCTAGCAGACCACTAAAAGAGCTGCCTTATGTGCGTTGAGGACGATCTGCCGACTAACTAATTAATCATAATTTAGTTTATTATTGTATTTACTGTTCAGCTCACAGTTGCTTGTATCAATGCATTCTCAGTAAAGTTCATCATCAGGTGTCATGCCGCTTGGAGTAGGCGATTATCTCTCTCCATAGCACTTAGTCTTTCATACAAATCAAAAATTCAGTCGGTGATCTTTTATTATGCCATTTAAATAAGCTGCGCAATATTTTTTCTTCTCTCGGTTTTCCTTGTTCTTCTTTTCATTCATTCTGCCTGTTATAGTATTCTCAATGCCTTCTTTTCGCATGACTTGTTCAATAAATAAACGTTTCGGGACCACGTAGACCATGTGATAACAAAATCCCGCAAAGGATTAGCCGCCTTGAAGGTCATGGCAGCTGCCAACATCGAGCAGAGGCTACTTACTCTTCTGTTCCAGGGATTAGTCCTCGCACCAATCGAGTATGCCCTGGCAATTCTTACTGTCAGAACGACTCAAATTGATAGGTTGGAGAAAATACAAAATGAAGCCATGCGCATTATCCTGGGATGTACGAGGGACACTCCCTGTGTAGCAATGAGGTATCTTCTTGACTTTCCAACCATGGATGACAGAATCAAGATCTGGAGAGCACGAGCATACCTGAAGATTAGTACAGATAAAGAGCATCCATTGCACCACGTGCTCAACACAGGGAAAGGTGTCAGGCTAAAAAGAGGCAAATCATGGGTGGGTCGAGCAGAAGATGTCATAAAGCAGGTCTATGGGCTTACCAATATCAGCGTTGGCGAGGAGTGGATACCGGTGCCTACGTCATTCAAGGGGACTTTCTCGTGTATTGTCACACTCGACAGGAAAAGTAGGGAACAGAACCCGGTCGTGGTTAATGCTGCGACAACACCGATGAGAAATATACAGTCATCTACACAGACGGATCTGTAAGACGACACCAAAGAAGTTAATGGGCATTTACAGCACGCTCGGCAGGCAGAATAGTCAAGGAAGACAGTGGTGCATACGTCATGACCACGAGTAGCATGACAATGGAGGTGATGGCAGTGACCAAGGCATTCAAATGGTTAGAGTCACAAGACTACACCCACGCCTGTATACTGAGTGATTCGATGAGCATGATTAAAAAGTGGAGGCGGGCTCTATATACATGTAATGCGCATAGTCGTTGCAGAAATCCAAAATACGTAAGGTCACCTTTGTCTATGTTCCTGGACATGCAGGAGTACGGGGAAATGAAAGAGCGAACAGGTTGGCTAGCTGTGCTGTCGTTAAGGTCGGGCAACCAATGGATCGGGCGTACATCATCAATGCCTTCCGAGATGTGGGAAGAGCACATGACTTCGACAAACTCAGATCCGCGTCACTTCTTCGGATGATGGAAATGGGAGTTAAGATGGGCACAGACAGAAATGAGAAACTTAGTGGCTGTATAAGAGGACTTATCAACCAACATAGAACTGGAGTCGTCAGTCGCTGGACACTGCAAAAATTGCTGAGGAGGGGATTTGAGCACCTATGGACATGTTCGGAGTGCAATGATGATGACCCGCAAATAACTCAATGTTCAATAAATGTAGATTGTCTTTTCCTTATGATTTGATGACATTTCTGGTTTCTCCAGCTCGTTTTAAACATTCTTCATTTGTAATTTTTTACTATCCACGGAATTCGTAGCATTCTTCTGATAAACCATATCTCAGTTGCTTCTATTGTTCTTTGTGTTGTCTAACTTATCGGCCATAACTTACTTCCATATAGTAGAGCAGGTTCAATGTAGCACTTTAGACCACGTTTTCTAACATTAATTCAGAGTGAAGTTAGGTTAGACTATAAGTGCAAACCACAGCGGGAAATAAGGATGGTTGAATGTTAAAGTCCGGTGGTCACCTAAAACCCGAAGAGACCAGACGATAGAATAAGTCAGACAAGAGAGTACTAAGTGTAGAAAAAGAGTTTATGACAACGTTTGTTCACCACAGTGAAGTCATTGCAAGTATGTTGCCGTTAAATACATGTGTATGTTGTACGTCAACGTGTTCCGACATCAGCCAATACGACAACTATTACGTGCTGTAAGCCATGCCGACAGTGTCCTTAAAGAAATGAACAGCAAAGCGAGTGACCATATATTCATATACATATTGTCCATGATTCGCTTCCATATGTTAAGACTGGCTCTACGTAACATTTAAGAACTCTTTTTCTTGTTTCTATTGTCAAAAATACATTGGATAGTATCTTCCTCATTTTTTTGGAAGCTGCTTTTCCTTGAGCCATTCTGCATCTCACCTCTTTTGTACATCTTCCGTATGAGGTTAACAAAGTTCCCAAATATTTAAATTCATTTACCTGTTTTAATATTGTTCCACTTGTCTTTATTTTGCACTGAGGTGATGTCTTTTTCTTTGTTGTTACCATTACCACTGTCTTTTTGCTTTTAAGGCTGAGTTCTTTATTTTTGCTTTCTTTCACTATAATGTCCAACATTTCTTGTAATTCATTTTCTCTCTTATCGATTAAGACTGCATCATCAGCATACCTTAGATTATTTATGTTATGACCTCCAATTGTTATTCCAGGCATGCTCCTTACGGATCTTAAAATAATCTCACTATAAATATTAAACAAATCTGGTGACAGCACACAACCTTGTCTAACACCCTGTTTTATTTGTTGAAATATTCCCAATTGGTTTCCAGTTCTTATGGCCGCTGTTTGTTGCCAGTACATGTTCTTTATTATTCTTAGATCTTTGCTATCTACGTTTATGCTTTCTAAAATGGTGATTATTTCTTGGTGCTTTACTTTGTCAAATGCCTTGGTGTAAAAAGACAATTGTATTATGAAGTGTGAGAAGTTTTATGAGAGGGAAGGACAGAAATATGCTGCGTAAGATGTTGTCATCGGAGAATAATTTGTTGTGTGATCATGGTGAAGTACAAGCAGTCTATACTTCTATGGGTTCTGTCGCTCAAAAGAGTTATGGTGGAGCTCAACCGGTTTATTTAATTAACATTTTCTTTTATATTGTCTTGCTTTTTAAATAATATCATCATCACTGGGCCTGCTGGCATAGGTAATCATGTCTATCCACAACTTTCGATCTCAACAGTTATTTATCATTTCTGTTGTTGACCTTCTGCCAAGCCATTCTCTTAAGCTGTCTGGTATTTTTTCCTGTCTGGTATTTTTTCTCTTCGCTTCTCTCTATCTCTTCGTCTCTCAATTTTTCCAGTTGTTACAATATATTCCAGTTGTTCTCTTCTCACTACATGGCCAAAAAATGATGATTGTTTCTTCCTAATATTGGAAATTAGCTCTCTTTTTGCTTTGACCTCTTAAATAATATACAATGTTATATTAAGTTAGGATCTTCATCACAGCACTCCGGTAACATCAGTAGGTGTCCTGATCTTCTTAAAATGTTCATCAGCACACAGCAACTAGTTATGCCATTTTGGTGTGGTTGACAAATCCTCTCATTTGTCCAGAATATCACTCTTTTCTGTCTACAGTGTTCTTCACTCCAGTTCACATTGTCTAGATTATAGCAATGTAATTGTACTTGTGCTTTGTTCTACATATTTATTCTCTTGTAGGTAATACAGAATATTACACCTCTCCCTTCTGCTTTTGTCATCCCCATGTCCCGGTTTTGCCTCAGGAAAATATGAGCTACCTATTTGTTTCACTATTGTCAGTATGATGATTTTATAATTCTTGTCAGTCTTTCTATTTCATGTTTCACTACTGTCAGGTCATTTTATGTGTTTATGTAAATGTTCTTGTGTTGGGCTATTCTCACTTTATGATTCTTTATTTGAAAGCACAGCTTTGTTGTAAGAGAAAGATTAATAGAAATAATATAATGGAGTGAGTTTTAATGATTTAGTGTGTTTATTTGAAGTAAAAAATAAAACATCACCAGAACTCGTGCTGGATATAATATGACTGGCTCAACAAGATTAGTGTATATATCTATACATTGTGTATATATATATATATATATATATATATATATATATATATATATATATATATATATATATATATATATATATATATATATACATGTATATATATATATATACATTATATCTATACAATATATATTTACATGCATTATATTTAACTTGCAGGTGAAAGGAGTAGGCTTGTTACTCTGGGAGGCAGTTGTCAATCACCTACAACTGTTGGAGGCTGATTACTTTGATCTGGAGTACACAAATCACAATGGAGATGATGTAAGTCTCAGTGTTTCTTCATTCTACCTTGGCATTTCAATTTTTTAATAATTGTAGCAAAGTTTACACTAGTGTTATTTTCATAGCTTCATTGATAACTTCACACCAGCAGTCAAAAAAGCAAAACTGCATCTGTCATTGCTAGTGTGATATGTTAACAGTGTACTATTAACTCTTTCAGTACAGAAGGTTTTTATCAATGCAACAGAATGATTTCAGAGACACAAATTTTCATGATTTTGAATATCATTCTACACGTTTATCTTTAACACATAACATGTTATATATGAATTTTTAGTCATTGAACAAGGAATTAGATTTCACTAATACTAACATGATCATCATCATCATCATCAAGTACCGGGCCTGCTGGCGTAGGTGATCATGTCTCTCCACAACTTTCAATCTCAGCAGCTATTTATCATTTGTGTTGTTGACCTTCTGCCAAGCCATTCTCTTAAGCTGTCTGTTATTTTTTCTCTTTGCTTCCCTCTATCTCTTTGTTCCTCAATTTTTCCAGTTGTTACAATATATTCCAGTTGTTCTCTTCTCATTACATGGCCAAAAAATGATGATTGTTTCTTCCTAATATTGGAAATTAGCTATCTTTTTGCTTTGACCTCTCTCAGAACATCTTCATTACTCTTCTTAGCTGTCCATGGTACTCTCAACATTCTTCCGTAAAACCACATTTCTACAGACTCCATTGATTTTCTTGTCTGTTGTCCTATTGTCCACGATTCACATCCATATGTTAAGACTGGCTCTACATAACATTTAAGAACTCTTTTTCTTGTTTCTATTGTCAAAAATGCATTGGATAGTATCTTCCTCATTTTTTTGGAAGCTGCTTTTCCTTGAGCCATTCTGCATCTCACCTCTTTTGTACATCTTCCGTATGAGGTTAACAAAGTTCCCAAATATTTAAATTCATTTACCTGTTTTAATATTGTTCCACTTGTCTTTATTTTGCACTGAGGTGATGTCTTTTTCTTTGTTGTTACCATTACCACTGTCTTTTTGCTTTTAAGGCTGAGTTCTTTATTTTTGCTTTCTTTCACTATAATGTCCAACATTTCTTGTAATTCATTTTCTCTCTTATCGATTAAGACTGCATCATCAGCATACCTTAGATTATTTATGTTATGACCTCCAATTGTTATTCCAGGCATGCTCCTTACGGATCTTAAAATAATCTCACTATAAATATTAAACAAATCTGGTGACAGCACACAACCTTGTCTAACAACCTGTTTTATTTGTTGAAATATTCCCAATTGGTTTCCAGTTCTTATGGCCGCTGTTTGTTGCCAGTACATGTTCTTTATTATTCTTAGATCTTTGCTATCTACGTTTATGCTTTCTAAAATGGTGATTATTTCTTGGTGCTTTACTTTGTCAAATGCCTTGGTGTAATCTATGAAACATAGGTATAGATCTGTTTTCACCTCTATGGCTCTTTCTACTAAAGATCTTATGATATAAATGGCATTGCCTGTTCCTTTATCTCTAACAAAACCACACTGTTCATCGCTAATTTCTGGACTGATTTTGTTTCGCACTCTTCGCATGATGATTCTTAGTAATATCTTAGTCATATGACTCATAAGGTTTATTGTGCGATGGTTATCGCATTCAATCGCACCCGATTTCTTTGGTAGGGCTATGAATATTGATTTGAGCATGTCGTCTGGTATATATCCGCTGTTGTAGATATCATTCAATATTTGTGTTATTATTTCTATTCCAAAATCACCCATGGCTTCAATCTCTTCTTCGGTTATATTATCTGGTCCAGGAGCTTTTCCTGCTTTCATATTGCGCAAGGCTTCTTATGTCTTCAAGTCTTCCACTTCTTATGTATTTAATTATTATTTCCACTTCTTGAGTATTTCTGGTCCTTCTCCATTTACCTTAATATTTACTTCCGTTCGTTCATCATTATAAAGATCTTTAATGTATTCTGTCCATCGTTCCCTTATGTTTTCTTGATCAATCAACAGTTCTCCTTCCTTTGATCTTAGACATCCAGTTTTTTATTGTGTTTTTCTGCCTGTTAATTCCTCAATTTGTTTGTATATAGCTTTAGCATCTCCTTTATGTTGCATTTCAATATCCTTGCATATCTCTTTTAGCCATGCTTCTTTTGCTTCATTGCATTTTACTACAATTTCTTTATTTAATCTCTTATACTCATCTTTATTTCCTTTATTTCTTCTTCTTGTATCCATTAGCTGCAAAATGTCATCTGTCACCCATTTCTTTCTTGAATTTGTCCTCACTGGTGGTATGAACTCTTTTGATGTTTGTTGCATTGATTCTTTTAGCATTTCCCACTGTTCATCAATGCTTTGTATCTTCTCTATTGCATTGTACCGGTTCTGAATTGTGATTTTATATTTACAGATGGACAGTGACGTCAAATAAGACAGAAATGTAATTTGGAAACATATGCAAGCATATGGAAACACAGCAAAATAAATTACTTTAAACGGTGTACTGTGTGTACGTCACAAGTATGTGTGCTTTCAACTATAGATTAAAAATGACAGAGTTGCCAACATGGCATTCATTGGCAATATGAACTGGTATATAAACGTATTCCTACTGACTTTACAAAGTGGGTGTCATGAAGAATGCCCAATCTACAAAATGAGTCCCTTATGTTAGAAGAATAGAGTACTGTATTCAGATTTTGTCTCTCAGGAAAGAAAAACGCTTCACAATTATTGACTACACGATTAAGGCGGCGTAAGAAAGGCTGTAAAAAGATGTGGGGAGATTCACTCAATGGCTGGCAGTCAAATCATATTATCTTATATGTTGACAGTGTGAAGGTGCGTGATCGATGTGATGTATTGTAGGCATACGAAACTCTACATTCAATAATGATTATATTGGGTATTGAATTGTTAAAAAGCACACAAGTAAGCAGAAGCAATATTATTTGAACGAACCGGATGTACAGTAGATGTTTCATATTATATAACATGCGTAGAAGTAGAGATTGTGAGACGGTGTAAAATATAGTTACAGCAGTATGCCGGGCTTTCTGAGAAAACGATGTAAATTATAGTTACAGTAGTATACCGGGCTTTCTGAGAAAACGATGTAAATTATAGTTACAGTAGTAACCGGGCTTTCTGAGAAAACGATGTAAATTATAGTTACAGTAGTATACCGGGCTTTCTGAGACAATGATGTAAATTATAGTTACAGTAGTATACCGGGTTTTCTGAGACGATGTAAATTATAGTTACAGTAGTATACCGGGCTTTCTGAAACGATGTAAATTATAGTTACAATAGTATGTAGTACTGTCTAGTATACATTAGATAGAGGAGATCAACGAGCTTTTATTTTCAGAAGATTAGGCACTAATACATGAAAAAATGGAAGACCTACAAGAACACTTATATAAACTCAACAGCACAGGCACCAAATACAACATGAAAATCAACATGAACAAAACAGAAGCCATCAATGTTGCTAAAAATAAATAGTACATCAACATAACTATAGATGGCAGACAACTAAAACAAGTAGAGAAATTCAAATATCTAGGAAGTTTAGTGACAAACGACAATTCACAAACAGCAGCGATCGACTAAAGATGCATCAAAGATTGTCAAATCATTGGACAACTATCCCCACTATTGTCCAACTAGGGAATAACTCAAAAGGCAAAACGGGTGCTGTACAATACAATCTTCATCCCAACGTTGTGATACCAATGCCAGCCCGGGACCCTAGATGCAAAAACAATAAGAAAAATAACCTCTACTGAGATTAAATCTGTCCGACGAATGACAGGAAACGAGGCCTGAGAGATAAGATCAGAAATGAAGAACTGAGAAAAAAGCTAGGAAAAGCCCGCGCCATAGAATATATAAAGAAACAACATATACAATGGTTAGGCCACGTGACAAAGAAGAGTAATCAAAAATAAACTCGAGACCTCGTTAAACGTTTCGAGAACACCAGAACCAAAGGCCGACCACGAAAAAGATGGATCGATGGAATATTAGAAGCACAGGAAACATATAACAGGAGCAGAGGCGATCAGAAGAGCGAAAGACCGCAAATTAGATTTCCCCTCGACGGTGAAAGGCAAATGAGGTGGGAAAGAAGAAGTAGAAGTATACCGGGCCTTCTGGGACAATGATGTAAACTAGAGTTACAGTAGTATACCCGGCCTTGTGAGACAATTATATAAATTAGAGTTACAGTAGTATAACCGGCCTTGTGAGACGATGTAAATTAGAGCTACAGTAGTATAGCCAGCCTCGTGAGACAATGATGTAAATTAGAGTTACAGTAGTATAGCCGACCTCGTGAGACAATGATGTAAATTAGAGTTACAGTAGTATAGCCGGCCTTGTGAGACAATGATGCAAATTATAGAGTTACAGTAATGTACCCGGCCTTGTGAGACGATGTAAATTTGAGCTACAGTAGTATACCCAGCCTTGTGAGACGATGAAAATTAGAGTTACAGTAGTATAGCCGGCCTTGTGAGACGATGTAAATTAGAGTTACAGTAGTATAGCAGGTCTTGTGAGACGATGTAAATTAGAGTTACAGTAGTATATCCGGCCTTGTGAGGCGATGTAAATTAGAGCTACAGTAGTATACCCGGCCTTGTGAGATAATTATATAAATTAGAGCTACAGTAGTATAGCCGGCCTCGTGAGACAATGATGTAAATTAGAGTTACAGTAGTATAGCCGGCCTTGTGAGACGATGTAAATTAGAGCTACAGTAGTATACCCGGCATTGTGAGACAATTATATAAATTAGAGCTACAGTAGTATAGCCGGACTCGTGAGACAATGATGTAAATTAGAGTTACAGTAGTATAGCCGGTCTTGTGAGACGATGTAAATTAGAGCTACAGTAGTATACTCGGCCTTGTGAGACAATTATATAAATTAGAGTTACAGTAGTATAGCCAGCCTTGTGAGACGATGTAAATTAGAGCTACAGTAGTATAGCCGGCCTCGTGAGACAATGATGTAAATTAGAGTTACAGTAGTATAGCCGGCCTTGTGAGACAATTATATAAATTAGAGCTACAGTAGTATAGCCGGCCTCGTGAGACAATGATGTAAATTAGAGTTACAGTAGTATAGCCGGCCTTGTGATATGATGTAAATTAAATTACAGTTACAGTAATGTACCCGGCCTTGTGAGACGATGTAAATTAAATTAGAGTTACAGTAGTATACCCAGCCTTGTGAGACAATGATGAAAATTAGAGTTACAGTAGTACAGCCGGCCTTGTGATACGATGTAAATTAAATTAGAGTTACAGTAGTATAGTCGGCCTAGTGAAACGATGTCAATTAAATTTGAGTTACAGTAGTATAGCCAGCCATGTGAGACGATGTATATTAGAGCTACAGTAGTATACCCGGCCTTGTGAGACAATGTAAATTAGAGCTAGAGTAATATACCCGGCCTTGTGAGACAATGTAAATTAGAGCTACAGTAGTATAGCCGGCCTTGTGAGACGATGTAAATTAGAGCTACAGTAGTATACCTGGCCTTGTGATACAATGTAAATTAGAGCTACAGTAGTATAGCCAGCCTTGTGAGACGATGTAAATTGGAGCTACAGTAGTATACCCGGCCTTGTGAGACAATGATGTAAATTAGAGTTACAGTAGTATAGCCGGCCTTGTGAGACGATGTAAATTAGAGCTACAGTAGTATAGCCAGCCTTGTGAGACAAGTATATAAATTAGAGCTACAGTAGTATATCCGGCCTTGTGATACGATGTAAATTAAATTAGAGTTACAGTAGTATAGCCACCCCTGTGAGACGATGTATATTAGAGCTACAGTAGTATACCCGGCCTTGTGAGACAATGTAAATTAGAGCTACAGTAGTATAGCCGACCTTCTGAGACAATGTAAATTAGAGCTACAGTAGTATAGCCAGCCCTGCGAGACGATGTAAATTAGATCTACAGTAGTATACCTGGCCTTGTGATACAATGTAAATTAGAGTTACAGTAGTATAGCTAGCCTTGTGAGACAATGTAAATTAGAGCTACAGTAGTATAGCCATCCCTGCGAGACGATGTAAATTAGAGCTGCAGTAATATAGCCGGCCTTGTGAAACAATGTAAATTAGAGCTACAGTAGTATACCTGGCCTTGTGATACAGTGTAAATTAGAGCTACAGTAGTATACCCGGCCTTGTGAGACAATGTAAATTAGAGCTACAGTAGTATAGCCGACCTTGTGAGACAATGTAAATTAGAGCTACAGTAGTATAGCCAGCCCTGCGAGACGATGTAAATTAGATCTACAGTAGTATACCTGGCCTCGTGATACAATGTAAATTAGAGTTACAGTAGTATAGCTGCCTTGTGAGACAATGTAAATTAGGGCTACAGTAGTATAGCCAGCCCTGCGAGACGATGTAAATTAGAGCTGCAGTAGTATAGCCGGCCTTGTGAGACAATGTAAATTAGAGCTACAGTAGTATACCAGGCCTTGTGATACAATGTAAATTAGAGCTACAGTAGTATACCCGGCCTTGTGAGCAATGTAAATTTGAGCTACAGTAGTATACCCAGCCTTGTGAGACAATGATGAAAATTAGAGTTACAGTAGTATAGCCGGCCTTGTGAGACGATGTAAATTAGAGTTACAGTAGTATAGCAGGTCTTGTTAGACGATGTAAATTAGAGTTACAGTAGTATAGCCGGCCTTGAGACACGATGTAAATTAGAGCTACAGTAGTATACCCGGCCTTGTGAGACAATTATATAAATTAGAGCTACAGTAGTATAGCCGGCCTCGTGAGACAATGATGTAAATTAGAGTTACAGTAGTATAGCCGGTCTTGTTTAGGCGATGTAAATTAGAGCTACAGTAGTATACCCGGCCTTGTGAGAAAATTATATAAATTAGAGTTACAGTAGTATAGCCAGCCTTGTGAGACGATGTAAATTAGAGCTACAGTAGTATAGCCGGCCTCGTGAGACAATGATGTAAATTAGAGTTACAGTAGTATAGCCGGCCTTGTGAGACAATTATATAAATTAGAGCTACAGTAGTATAGCCGGCCTCGTGAGACAATGATGTAAATTAGAGTTACAGTAGTATAGCCGGCCTTGTGATATGATGTAAATTAAATTACAGTTACAGTAATGTACCCGGCCTTGTGAGACGATGTAAATTAAATTAGAGTTACAGTAGTATACCCAGCCTTGTGAGACAATGATGAAAATTAGAGTTACAGTAGTATAGACGGCCTTGTGATACGATGTAAATTAAATTAGAGTTACAGTAGTATAGCCGGCCTTGTGAGACGATGTAAATTAGAGCTACAGTAGTATACCTGGCCTTGTGATACAATGTAAATTAGAGCTACAGTAGTATAGCCAGCCTTGTGAGACGATGTAAATTGGAGCTACAGTAGTATACCCGGCCTTGTGAGACAATGATGTAAATTAGAGTTACAGTAGTATAGCCGGCCTTGTGAGACGATGTAAATTAGAGTTACAGTAGTATACCCGGCCTTGTGAGATAATTATATAAATTAGAGCTACAGTAGTATAGCCGGCCTCGTGAGACAATGATGTAAATTAGAGTTACAGTAGTATAGCCGGCCTTGTGAGACGATGTAAATTAGAGCTACAGTAGTATACCCGGCATTGTGAGACAATTATATAAATTAGAGCTACAGTAGTATAGCCGGACTCGTGAGACAATGATGTAAATTAGAGTTACAGTAGTATAGCCGGTCTTGTGAGACGATGTAAATTAGAGCTACAGTAGTATACTCGGCCTTGTGAGACAATTATATAAATTAGAGTTACAGTAGTATAGCCAGCCTTGTGAGACGATGTAAATTAGAGCTACAGTAGTATAGCCGGCCTCGTGAGACAATGATGTAAATTAGAGTTACAGTAGTATAGCCGGCCTTGTGAGACAATTATATAAATTAGAGCTACAGTAGTATAGCCGGCCTCGTGAGACAATGATGTAAATTAGAGTTACAGTAGTATAGCCGGCCTTGTGAGACAATTATATAAATTAGAGCTACAGTAGTATAGCCGGCCTCGTGAGAGACAATGATGTAAATTAGAGTTACAGTAGTATAGTCGGCCTTGTGATATGATGTAAATTAAATTAGAGTTACAGTAATGTACCCGGCCTTGTGAGACGATGTAAATTAATTTAGAGTTACAGTAGTATACCCAGTCTTGTGAGACAATGATGAAAATTAGAGTTACAGTAGTATAGCCGGCCTTGTGATACGATGTAAATTAAATTAGAGTTACAGTAGTATAGCCACCCCTGTGAGACGATGTATATTAGAGCTACAGTAGTATACCCGGCCTTGTGAGACAATGTAAATTAGAGCTACAGTAGTATAGCCGACCTTGTGAGACAATGTAAATTAGAGCTACAGTAGTATAGCCAGCCCTGCGAGACGATGTAAATTAGATCTACAGTAGTATACCTGGCCTTGTGATACAATGTAAATTAGAGTTACAGTAGTATAGCTAGCCTTGTGAGACAATGTAAATTAGAGCTACAGTAGTATAGCCAGGCTGCGAGACGATGTAAATTAGAGTTACAGTAATGTAGCCGGCCTTGTGAGACGATGTAAATTTAGAGTTACAGTAGTATACCGGGCAGTGAGAGACAATGTAAAGTAATAGAATTCATGTTTTAGATAATAGAGATAATTCATTAAGCAGCCGGTTGGAACCGAACCAATGTCACTAGCGCATTTTAGATGGCGGGCAACCACTAATTCCGCTTTATCCGGAGAGATCTTTTTTTTTTTTTTGTTCACCAGCTTTTACCTCTGACGAAGTCCCTAGAGACTAGGAACTGAAGTTCGCTTGTTAATCATTTTTTTCCTGGCAGCCGTGTGCACAGGGGTCCCTCGCCGCACAGGCAGATACCTCCGACTTCGGAGAGATCTAACTTCAAAGAAAGAAACGGTTGATTGATTAGTGTTTAACAGTATAACACATATACGGCAAAGATGCAGGGTAATGGGGAGTGATCTCAAGCAGGTTATAAGTAGATCTTGACCAATAGAACATCGCCAGGAGTTTCCGTTTTTCCCAAGTCTCGGTGGTGCCAGTTATGAGGACAATTTGTTACATGAGACTTTTAGGCAATCCGTATTCTGACTTTTTTTTTTTTATTCGTGCCCTGGTCCGACAAGTTTTTAATAATTCCCTTCCTAGGAGCTTTGAATATCTGAGATATGTATGATTCATCCTTTGTGAGAATTCTATTCTTCGAAAGCGAATGATTCTTCTACGAATTAGATTTGTTTTACTTGAGTAGTTAGTTGGACATAGCTGTTCTAGAATTGAGAGTTTAAATTTAGTTTTCAGTTGAGAACTTCAATCATTCTTCAGGAGTTAAGGAACGAAGCAGTTGTACGCATCCTTCAGTAGTTTAGCAAGATGCGGTAAAACCTTTATAGATGCAGAACGTCAGTGATTAGTTTATAAACAAGGGACAACAGCTTGATCTAGAGGAATCAAGCACAACAATAGTTTGTATGAAAAATGTAGCAACAATAAGAGCGGCTAACCAATGCATGTCAATCAGCAAATTATTGGAATATATTTCGGACTATTGGGAGCATGGGACCCGCGATAGCTCAGTGGTTAGTGAACTGGACTACCACGGACAAGGGGTAGGGTTCGATCCCAACCGACGGCTCCGGGTTCACCCAGCCTTAAATGGGTACCGGATTTTTTTCTGGGAAAGTAAAGCAGCACGGGCGTAATACTGACCCCATTACCCTAAAAATCATGTGCTGAAGGTCTGTAAAATATAGGGTCACTAACACCATATTTCTCTACACGCCACTTGGCGTGACGGGGATACTTTACTTTTTTACTTTTTTATTAGGAGCATAAATGCGATTTTTGGGCCATGTTAAAAGACACAACAGCCTACTAAAAGTAATTTTAGAGGGGAAAATACAAGATAAAAGAGGCAGAGGCAGACTAACATGGACGAGTAACGTCAAAAAAGATGGACAAACCAGCCTATGACAGCCTGCACCATCAAAGCAAGAAACAGAGTAGAATGGCGCTCCATGGTAGCCAACCTTCGTTGTGGAGACGGCACTGGATGATGATGATGATTAGGAGCATTAAGTATAGATTAATGGGAAGGAAAGAAAGCAAATGGTGACGTTTTAAAACTACTAGAAATGAAAAGAGAACTACTAAACACAGTTTAAACAAGACAAATTAGATTTTTGCGGCTTGTTAAAAGACACAGAGGCCTACTGAAAGTAATCTTGGAAGAGAAAATACAAGGTAAAAGAGGCAAATCAAGACTATCATGGACGAGTAAATTCAAATGATGGACAAGTCAGCCTATGACAACCTGCGCCATCAAAGCAAGAGACAGAGCAGAATAGCCAGCATTCGATGCGGAGACGGCGCTCGATGATGAAGTAGGGAACAAAATTTGTTTGCCATTTAAAGTATTACTATCTATTGGTGCTGGAGGTCGAGTACAACACTATCATCATCAAGTACAACGTCTGCTGGCGTAGGTGATCATGTCCACAACTTTCTATCTCGACAGTTATTTATCATTTCTTCTGTTGACCTTCAGCCATGCCATTCTCTTAGGCTATTTGGTATTGTCCTCTTTGCTTCCCTCAATTTTCCAAGTTATTACAATATATTCCAACTGTTTCTTTCCTTCTCATAACATGACCAAAAAATGATGATTGTTGCTTTCTAATATAATCTGTCAGGTCGGGTAATATTTACCTGCTACTGTATGCAGTAGACAGTACAACCTGCGACTGCCCTGCAGATATGCTCGGGAAAGCAAAATGATAAAGAGCCGGGGGTGGGGGGGGGGTAACACCTTGGAAGTAAAACAACCCCACTGCCTTGTGGGTGAGACTTTTTAGTCACAGGCAAGCGGAGCCAACCGTAAACAAACAGACGGAAGGCAACATAAAACCACCGTCGCAAATTCTTGGTATAATCATGGTACACGACTAAGCCATTTATAGATACTGTAAGGCCGCAGCAACGGTGAGCAGTGTCTTTAATATTATCACCGCTGACAATGTGATGTTGATCATATAGTCTTGCAGTTGACAAGTCGCATACTGAAGGTGGAAGTGTTAGGAGAAGAAAGCGCTTCCTATTGCTACAATTCAACTATTACGTGAATCTCATGGAGTCCTACACAGCACGAGGTTTCTGTCCGCTCCTTGTCACGTGCGGTCCAAAAGTTAGTGGGGTGGTCTACTATGGGTTGGTAGAAGATGGTTTGGTTCATACAATTAATGTAATACGTCACGGTAACTGAAACGTAACAACTTGCAAGTCAAGCATTGTTTTGATGAGTCGATCACCTAGGATCTAACACCATCTCGTGAGCCATTGTACTAGATGTCCCCATTGTAATTACCATTGAAGACCAACATCGTGTCACGTATACTGAAAATTCCAGGCGCATGAAATCAAGAGAGCTGTACTGTGCTGTCCAATTCTATATATCCTTGCAGCAGGAGGTTAGATGTTTAAAAGAGGTGACTGAAACCGTTCAAACATTGCCTAATACTACTTGCGGGGCACAATCTAAGAACACATAATTGGTTAGAAACAAAATAGCATGCACACACATCGCGCTATTAGCACAGTAATGTAGAGCTAATAGGAGCTTACGGTAAAGAAGGCGAACGAACAAGTTGTGCTAACACATCTCTTCTGTCCCAGTGGACATTTTTCTCTTCCTAGACCAATATGTGAAGTTAGTACTGGTAGCAAGTTTCGTGCAAAGTAACAGCTAAAGCTTCACGGAAAATGAGGATGTGTAAGCCATGAATCACGTTGTTAGATGACATTTTCAAATACAGGCGTTTGTCGAAATAACAATAACAAATAATAATAACATGGAGGGTATGAATAGATTCATCAATAGCTTAAGCTTTTGCAGATAGAATAGCAGAAATACAATAAGAATAGTTGGTATCATAATGAAGAGAGTTACCGCGTCATTTACGGAGATAGTGTTGTGTTATTGTTGATCTTCGATAGAAGATGGACCTCCCAAGCAGCTAGGATCAATGGAGTAACAAAACATAGCTTCATTCAAGGTTCAAACCAGGTATTTAGATTCAAACCTGGTATTTTATGGGCAAGAGGCCGGGGTCCGTGACTTGAGCAACTCATCGACAGAGTCGTTTAAAACGTAGTACTGGGGTTATCGTGAACAACTGTTATAACCAGAGTCCCGGTGGAACGTGGGACACTGCGACAGAAAGGTGCCAACCTCTCCTAACAGATGGACATTATCGCAGATAAACATCGGCTAAAGATCAAGCGTGCTTGCCAGAGCTGACAAAAATGGGCATTATTTTACTGCGGCTGATTGCAGCACTGCGCATCGCTGACCGTTAATAGAGACAAAGGGACAATTTAATATAATCTCCATTTATCTTACCAGCAATCAGAATCTGCAAATATTGTTTCAGCTAAGAAGAGTTATCGATGAATCAAAGTTGGACTTGAGCTAATACACGCGCGCGCGCACGCACGCACACACACACACACACACACATATATAAGAATGAATTGCTAATTAACGTAAAGACAGATCACCAAATGGATTTAGGTGCCGTGAAAAGTAGCAATAAGTGTGAACTAATGTGTAAATTTAAAGAAACACAATAACATATAGAAAGTCATCTTATAAAAATATACACACAATGTCAATAAGGCAGGCAATGATTGGTGTGGACTGATAAGATCTGAGGAGGGACTAGGGAATAAACAATAAAGTGTAATACTAAGACAAGATACTGAGCAAAATAGCGTTCCGTTAATGACGTGCGGTGACGGCACAACATGATGAACTATATTAATAGGACGAGAGCCTCGCAGATGGAAGTCTAACGTGAAGAAATTGACAAATAGTTTCCAATGTTGTCGAGCAAATATGACGATAAACTTAATGTTGTCGCCGACAAAAAATAATTCAATAATAATAAATAAATCCCCCAATTGCATTTGACGGCGAAAGTGTGCTGTCGTACAAATATTTAAACAATGAAATATGCCACAGCTTCACTGTACACCAAAGATAGAAAACTAAAAACAAGTCACGCTTGACTAGCGGTTCGTTTTACCAGTAAACACGTAGTCCTTGAAAGCTCTTATGAGGATAGACCAAAGACGGGAGTGCCATTCAGTTTCGTCATCGCGCCTCAACAACCATTAACCGTATTCAAGAAGACAGAGATAATAAACATGGACGACTGTTTAAACATACTTAGTTTTAGCTGGTCAATCCCATTCTGATCCCAACCACATCAACTTGACATAAGCAGCAGGACATTCTTAAACGATTTCATCTTCTCCTTCTACTTTTCAGCTCCCTGTGGAGCATAGGTCTTCAACAAACACTTTCCAAGTCGTTCTGTTTCTTGCCATTCTTTTAAGATCATTCCATGTCTTCACCATCATCTTCATCTCTGATTCTGTGTGTCTTCTCCAAGAATTTCTTGGTCTTCCTCTTTGTCTTTTCCCTTGGGGATTCCAAAAACAGGGCCTGTTGTGTAATACTCTCAGTTGGCTTCCCCATTGTGTGTCCTATCCAGCGCCATCGTCTTCGCTGTATCTCTTTATCCACCGGTGTTTGAATGGTACATTTCCATAATTCTATGCTAGTGATTTTGTCCTTTCATTTCCATCCTTTTACTCTGCGTAAGCATCCATTAATGAAAGTCTGTATCTTCATGATTGTCAATTTTGTTGTTCTCCGTGTTTTAAAGCCATATAATAGGACTGACTTAACATTGGAGTTGAAAATTTTTATTGTTTTGTATTTAACCTATTTTCTTTGGATTTCCATATGTTTCCCAGTGCAACAAAAGCTCCTCTTGCATTTGATACCCTTATTTTGGTATCATTTTATGTTCCTCCCTCTTTATCTATATTACTACCCAGATATATGTAAGATTGTACGTCTAGCAGAAAGATTTAATCTGCCGTAACTGAATGTTTATAATAAGATACACCACATCGAGGTAACAAAGCGTTGACAACAGGTAAACTATCTCATCACACTGAGCCAACTAAAGGTTGATAATAAGCTACTCGTCACACCAAGCTAACTAAATGTTGATAATAAGTGACTCATCACACTGAGCTAACTAAAGGTTGATAATAAGCGACTCGTCACACCGAGCTAACTAAATGTTGATAATAAGCTACTCGTCACACCAAGCTAACTAAATGTTGATAATAAGTGACTCATCACACCGAGCTAACTCAACGCTTCATCACAATGAGCCAACCAAAGGTTGATAATATGCGACTCGTCACACCGAGCTAACTAAAAAGGAGAAAAAGCTGCCAATAACAATCAAAATAATGATAATGTTTGATGTGAAGCAGAGCCATCTGATAATGGTGGTTTTCCTGTGAAAACAATTAACACAAACATAAATAAGCTGGAGGTTACTTATACTTGTTCTCCAAAATTTGCTAAGTAAAAGATCAAACAAAAGTACCAAGACAGTAAAAAGCTAAGAAAAGCACACCACCTCTGAAGCGGGCTCAGGACAACTGCAACACGTGTGATCATTAGACCCCAGTGGCAACGCGAATAATTAATTTTAGTGCAAAGATTATCTTCATTGTACAACAGACAACTCCATAGATATGAGATGCCCTCCTCAGCACATTGCCCAGTATGATGAATGCCCACTACACACTAGTGAAAACATTGAAGACGGCGTAGAAGCAAAGCGAACGTTTAGGATAAAGTCGCGGTGACCTTAAAGACCTGTCTCAAACATACTGGATAAATAATCAACATAAATGTTTCAAATAGACAATAAACAAATACACACTTTGATGAAGAAAAAGTATGAGCGATTTGGATCAGAAATTGAACATATCTAGAGCGATTTGCCATCAAAGTATAATGATAAATGATGCAATATCCCGGTACCCACCAACCAGCTTTTTCCTCAATTTAAACAGAAAATGATATCGCTGATTTAGACTGGGCAGACACTTAGCACCAACGCAAATTGGGTATTATGTAGCAGCCAATCCATAAATTTATTTAACGGCATGATTATTAGTCTAACATTCACAGTATAATTTAAACACGCAGGCTGAGGTTGCAAAATACATTACTAGAGAGAAGTTCATCCATCATTTACGCATGTCTTCTTGGCATTATTCATCTGTCATTGTACTCGCCACATCAATGTCAGATGGACCGCAATCACTCTTGAATGCCACAGGTCATTTCATTGTAGTCTTGGATCTGTTCTGTAATTGAATATGTCATATGTGAACTTATCTTCCTGACCCTCGAAGTAAGACATATGCTGCTATAAGACTATGTCTATGTTTAAGATGCCTGAGAAGAGTAAAGTACATTTTTATCAGGCCACTACATTTAAACTATGGTTCTGTTCTCTATAATCTCAATATCACTTTCATTTCTGTTTAAGACAAGTACAATCCAGTAGATTCAAACAAGGATCGATCTTACATGTTAGCAAAAAGCCTATGAAAGCTTCGAGAAGTTTCTAGCACGCATCTTTACCGAAAGCCACCGCTCCTTCCTTTGAAGACATGCCCTTGTATGTAAATTATTTCCCGAATAAATGGTAAAAGTCCTGAGTTCAAGTTGATCACGTCAAAGAAACGTTTGAGGGGTGAAAGTCCAGAAGGAGCTAGCTGTTCACCACAACTAGGGTTTATAAAAATAAACAGCAAAATTACCACCATCTTTAAAACAAAAATGACATTATCAAATTGCCGCAAGCGTCATCGCCGACGTTACGAAGACTTGCCGTGTAATAATGCTACTAAAATAAATGCACTAAACAAGACAGATTTAACTGTAGGTTATAATCAGTCCAGTGTCCACGAATGTGCAACAGAAAAGAGGTAGAAACAGACGAAAAGAGATGTAATCAAGGTCAATGTAATCAATAACTGGATGTGAGAAACTCAAAAGAAAGATCATGGGGCATAACATTACTGGTAAAATATAGAGAGTTAAATGCTAAAGCACGGGGTGGAAAAAGAAAATATCATGACGTAAACAGCAGACAAATTGCTGATTAGCAGTGGGGACAGTACACAGATTTAACGAGTCCAGTGGGACCAAAAACCATTATAAGTGCGATGGAAGTAGAATAAAAATATAAGAGCTGACGTCGAAGGTTTGACGTACTTACTCTAACTTTGTTGTGTGTTTCTAGTTTATATTTGTGCACCGTATATACTAGCAGAAATCACATCGTATGCATGAACTGTGTATTGTCTTTTGTCACCGCCAAGTGGCGAGCTCTTTGATTTGTTCCTACGTACTTTTCCCCTATTCCCTCCGGATTTGTAGCTTTGTGTTGAACAAACCAGTGAGTCCCCCAACATCGCAGCTGGCTTCAATTATCTGAAGGGTATTAAGGCAACAAATCACATACAACAACTATACACAATTTCCATGGTCTGTGAATAACAACATGGCGAATCGACACACCGATTCGATTCAAATCTAGATTGCACTGATCTCATTAGCATTCAAAGACTTGAATGATTTACGCTTGACAACTTTAATCGGGCTAACGTTTGTAATGCGAGACAGCGCTCACTAGCAAGTTTTCAAGGCCCTTAACAACACTAAACGTCATTCCTGACGGCTTTTACACAAAACAAAAAATAAAGCCTAACCAATTATTCATTTTTAATGGTTGTACTAATTAAGCATGTCATAAAATAGAATCACGGTGAAGACTGACATATGGTCATGAATCTACAAAGCATTTGTGAAGTTGATCAGATGTGTCGCTATTTCCCATTAGAATATCGCTGCACTATACCTGTTCTATCACCCACTGTCTTATCTCTATTACAATGATGAATGTTGAATTCTGTGGACTTTCGTAATGTTTTGTTCAAGGCCATGTTTCGACCCTCCTTTCCCTTTCCCTCTTCTTACCAAATCACCACCATCTTGGAAATAAAAAATCCCCATAACAACAAAACAGGGATATAAAAATAAATCGTGGTCTTTCCCCACACATATGAAGATAGCCACAAGTAGAGTATTGTCACGTTAAATAACACACACACTCGACACAACCCACTTGAAATGAGAATATTCGCGGACACGATAAAACAATAGATTGAAGCGTCCACTTCCGATGAATTGGTTCAGCTTAGCATTATACTTCCCCCACAATGTGCAAAGGCTGTAGGGAAATGGTCGTTTGTGTTGCTAAGCGCATTACAGCATTAAGTCATACAGTAACGTTCTTATCTCACGTCTCGTCACTATGGGGTATCAGATGCAATGATGTCATTTACTCCTGGCACTCAACAGGATTCAGGTCATTGCTGACATCGATTTATGAAAGTTTCATCCACAATGACATTCTAATACCATGTTTCTGACTTCTGGTGAAAATGACGTCTCCGAGGGATTTCCCGGCATCAATCAGTGACCATTAAAATGTGAGGTGAAGTTTCCAATAAATCAGAAAATGTGAAATAAGTTTAAGAGAAAACAAACTATAAATAATTTTAAAATTAAAAGAACATCTGGGGTGCGGGGGGTAGAAGATATACAAGACAAAACGAATGCTTCTGCCCCTATCCCCTTACAATAACAACACAGACAAAACAGGCTAGCAATAAAAATATTAAAGGACACAGCGATACAACGAAGATGATGGCGCTGGATAGGACACACACTGCTGAAGCCAACTGAGAATAGTACATGGCCCTTTTTGGAATCCACAGGGAAAGAGACAAAGAGGAAGACCACAATATTCTTCGAGAAGACAGGTGGAAGCAGAGCTAAAGATGAAATGAAGATGTTTGTTGAAGATCTATGCTCCACAGGGAACTGAAAGAAAGAAGAGAATTCAATGACGAAACAGTTGAACACCACTGAAAGTTAAATTAACATAAATATGACATAGATCAGGATAAAATGTCAGCCATCAAAAACTGCCCACAATGACAAATGTTTGTTTTAAAAAATACAAAACTATCCTCAATTCTCCAAATTTCAATTGATGAAATATGTATTTTGTTTTGTACTTATACAACAATATGACTATGTGTGCTATCATAATTCAGTTTAGGGATCAACAGGCGCCGGACAGTTAATGAGCTGACAACCCACAGAAGACCAAAATATATTTCAAGTTAGTAGGAATTTTTAAAAAAATAATAATAATTTTCAACTCCAATGTTAAGTCAGTCTTATTATATGGCTGTGAAACATAGAGAACAACTAAAATGACAATCATGAAGATACAGACTTTCATTAATGGATGCTTACGCAGAGTAAAAGGATGGAAATGAAAGGACAAAATCACTAACATAGAATTATGGAAATGCACCAGTCAAATACCAGTGGATAAAGAGATACATCGAAGACGATGGCGCTGGATAGGACACACACTGCGGAAGCCAACTGAGAGTATTACACAACAGGCCCTGTTTTTGGAATCCCCAAGGGAAAAGACAAAGAGGAAGACCAAGAAATTCTTGGAGAAGACAGACAGAAGCAGAAATGAAGATGATGGGGAAGACATGGAATGGCCTTAAAAGAATGGCAAGAAACAGAACGACTTGGAAAGTGTTTGTTGAAGACCTATGCTCCACAGGGAGCTGAAAAGTAGAAGAAGAAGAAGTAGGAATCAAATAAAACTCGGAAGTAAAAACTGCCGCGAACAAGCAGAATATGTTTTGTCGTAAGAGGCACATATCGAAGCCCGCTGTAATTTATGAAACAAAGCAATTTACGATGTTTTCGGGTTGGTGGGATAGAATCATCATCGAGTGCCATCTCCGCAACGAAGGTTGGCTACCATGGAGCGCCATTCTGCTCTGTCTCTTACTTTGATGGTGCAGGTTGTCATAGGCTGATTTGTCCATCTTTTGATGTTATTCGTCCATGTTAGTTTTGGTCTACCTCTACCTCTTTTACCTTGTATTTTCCCTTCCAGGATTCCATTAAATAAGCTGTTGTGTCTTTTAACATGGCTGACATTTATCGCATTTGTCTTGTTTGAATTGTGTTTAGTAGTTCTGTTTTCATTTTTATTTGTTTTAAGACTTCATCGTTTGTTTTCTTTTCCTTCCATCCAGTTCTACCTATTCTTCTATATATCCACAATTCAAAGGCTTCAATTCTCTGTTCTGTTTTCTTGTCTAATGTCCATGTTTCTGCACCATATAGGAATGTTGAGAGGACATAACATTTTGCTATTCTTAGTTTCAGCCCTGGTGTGATTTGTTTTGATGTTAGTATGTTCTTCATGACATTAAAATTACTTTTTGTCATTCCTATTCTTTTGTTTATTTCAGTTGTACATTTTCCATCACTGGTTATAGTATGTCCAAGATAGTTGTAGTTCTGAACTGTCTCCAGGTCTATTCCTTGAATTGTTATATCTACTTGTGGGTTTTGAGTATTGTGAGACAGAATACAAATAAAAATGTACAACTTCAATGTCGAAAAAATCCTGTTATACGGTTGTGAACATTTGATAATAACAAAAACGAACGATAGCAACGAAGACACATACCTCCATTAATGGTTGCTTGCAAAGGGATAAAGGTGTAAAGATGGCAGGCTTAAATTACTAACTTTGAACTATGAAAAACTACCAGACAAATACCAGTGTACAAAGAGATGCAACAATGGCGTTGGATTGGACATATGCTGCCGCTCGGCGGAAGCCAATTGAGAGTATTATGCGACAGGCCCTCCTTTTAGGAATCCACATGGGAGATTATAAAGGGAAAGGCTAATATGCACTTGGAAAAGACGTGAATGCAGAGATGAAGAACATAAAGAAGGCACGAAAAATGTGAAAAGAATGGCACAAAAATGAACATTTTGGGAAGTATTTGTTGAAGAGTTATCCTTCACTGGGAGTTGAAAGGAACAAGAAGAGACAATGAATAATAGTCAAAGGAACAACAAACAACAATCAAATCTTTAGTAATCAGTCAATTTGCACTCTACCTTTAAATAAACCACTTACAAAACTACAATTGTATACATTTTGTAACAAATATTAACAACCATGATCTTTGCAAAAGGCCAGTTCAGAATAAAATGAATGCATTTTTTTCGTAAACTGGTGGCGATTATATGTTGCAGAACGTTACGATACAAGTTGTTATACAATAGGCATCAAACAACATATGCGACAACACTTACTGCCCGTGCCACGAACAAACAACTCTGAGGTCAGTAGTTTCCACCCAAGAAATAGAAATACATGTAGCCAAGCTGAAAACCAAACTGATGTAACTATGAGGAAACAAAAGTGAGGTCATTATGCATACAAACGTTGGCACAATAGTGTGGGAAGATACAGTGAAGAACAGGGCAAAATGATCAGAGACAAACCCAAAACATAAGGATTCGGAAATAGATACCGAGGTGATGACAAGACATGTGATCAATAAGAAAATGTTGGTAGAGACGAGAAAGGAAAAATCTAACAGACTGGGTGAAAGTTTCTCAAGATGATGATAGTTAACGTGCACAAATGACGAAGTTATTTAGCCATGTTTACTCGTGTCGCTCAATATACCGTGCACTCTGATAAATACTGACTCAGAATATTGAAATCCATGGTGAAATATTTCTTTTATATGTGCATAAAAAATGCTCTTCTTACTCGCAGCATCTTATAATGAATATCATCCGAGACGGGAATGCTTCGCCTTTTCAATTCGTGTTCGCTATATTGCACCCCTAACATGTACTGGTAGTGCACGTCTCGAGAGCTGATCCAAACAACCATTTACAAAACATCAAGGTTGAGAAAGGCTAACATAAAGGGTAATAAAACCTCGGGCAAAACATGAAATTTTGATGGCAATGGTATCCACATTGATTTGCTGATGATAATGCAGTGACATTATGATGAGGACTATAGGTATAATTGAAAATGGCAAGTTCTGAAATACTCGACGCTTCATAACACTCTCTCTCTCTCTCTCTCTCTCTCTCTCTCTCTAACACACAAACACACGGAAGCCCTAGGATAGTTGTGTGAAACATCAATAGTGGCCGTGGGCTAGTTCGAATGTCCGTGTCGAACAAGCAATATCGTAGATTAACATTTCGACCGCTCTCAGCCGGCGGTCATCTCGCCTGGAAATCACACAGAATCACCAACTTCAGCACGACAAGAAAACAGCGGCCCTGGGACCAAAGTCGCTGAGGTATCGATTAATTCGACGGAGAGTTGTACGAAAAGGGAGGGCTAGAGGACAAGAATCCAGTCAACCTCAAGTATGCCAATAGTGAGCTATACCGCAGACAAAGCAAGGCACTAAGGCCCAAAAGACGGCTCCTGGAACATGGCACTGATCTCTAATTGCTAGACAGAAAGGCATGACTTATACACACTTCTTATTATTTATGGGTTGTTCATCAATCGTCGGTGTGGATACAAGAACCACATTGCCATTATTATCTTTTGCGGCGAATATGGTGGACTGATGACACTAATCAAAATCCGGAAATGCCTGCTTTAAAAAATCATTTTTTTAAATGCACTTATCTACCGGCACTGACTCCGCCCACAATTGCAGATAACTCCACCAATGATGGCTTAATTATTTATAACTCTGCATCCATCCATAATAGACCAGACTTTGACTCAAAAGATAATAAGCAGCCGCCTTTGTCACCGTCCAGATAAAAACATAACTTGACGAATGAGGAGACGCCAGATCAGCAAACAGTCACAAAGACACAAAAGTAAGATTAGAGGATCGATCAAAAAGGAAGTTTAACAAGTAAGTTCAGCCAAGACAACAATGGACAACTATCACCACTACTGCACAACAAGGCAATAACTTTAGAGGCAAAACGGGGACTCTACAATACAATCTTCATTCATCCCAACGTTGTGCTACCAATGTCAGACATTGATCCTAGACTCAAGAACTATAAGAAAAATAATCATCGCCGAGATGAAATGTGTTATGCGAATGACTGGAAAACAGCCTCAGAGATAATATAAGAAATAAAGAACTGATTAAAAAAAAAAAAGCTAGGAATAATCTCCGCCATAGAATACATAAAGAAACAATAGAATAAATAGTTTGGCCACGTGATAAAACAGAAAGATCAAAATACAACACAACGAGCCTTTAAAAAACCTTATGAGAACACCAGACCCAAGGGTCGACCACAACAAATATGGATTGATGGAATGTTAGAAACACTAGGAAACATAGCAGTAGAGGCAAACCGAACAGCAAAGAATCACCAATTATATCTGCCCTCGTCGCTGACAAGCAAATGAGGAAGGAAAAAAAGAAGAAGACAAAAGCAAGGTTTAAGAAAGTCACATACTTTAAACTACCTAATTTAAGCATAGCCATTAAATGACCTGATGATGGACGTTTTACAAGAACACACACCATTGATCCCCACGTGACTACAAACATTTCTTGGCTAGACTTGACATGACTAAATGCTAAAGCTTGACACGATCTGACGACTCTCCAGCAAGGTGTGTAACTCACCTTGCTGATCAGTTCCTACTGGTTCGTTTCATGTTAGCCACTCTCACATGTGTTGTGCTCTCGTCCTCCGTCCGACACGCACATTAGCAAGCAGTTACTGTCCATCTCATGTTGCAAACCCTGCTGGCCCTACACTTAGAGAGCGTTGTCGTGATGTGCTCAACCTTAGCACTTATAGCCTCTGGCCTATGTTGCAAACCCTGCTGGCCCTACAGATAGAGAGCGTTGTCGTGCTGTGCTCAACCTTAGCACTTATAGCCTCTGGATTGATTTCTACTAAGGCACTAGTCTTTTATCACACACACGCCCGCACACACACACACACACACACATATATATATCTTGATCTTCCAGCACCGCTACAATATCCATAAATACTCAGCTAGATTAACTTTTGCCTCAATGTTCTAGCATAATATCTTTATACTTCCTTGTTTCACTCATGTATTCAAAGCTGCACACGAGAAGAGAACACAGAGACGGTTTAGGGCCGTTTACATCAACATGGGAACAAACAAACAATAAATCTTTTATTACCAGTGAAATCACTGAAACGGGACATTAAAGCGTGGTATAGACAATGAGGGGGAAAATGTCCCCTAATAAATGTGGCGGGATCTCCGGTAGCTTTATGATAGCCTACTTGACATGCTCCTGGCGTCTGATTGTGTAAAAAGTCTTTCTACGAGGGAAAATCTACGTCAGAGAAATGTATGACAATATCCCGAGGCACGGAATCTTCATCAAGTAGGAAACACAACGAGTCTATTCCACAAATGGTGGCAGATCCTTCGACATGCAGGCGAGTACCATCTCAGATGTGCTCAATGAGAACACACACAAATTAATCCCCAGGTACGTGACTAAATGTATTTGTACAGACTTCTGTTGTTCAAAGTTGATATCTGTGATTTTATTATTTCAGAAATAATAACATAACAGTGTAAGCATTTCTTTAATATACACCCGAGCACAGATGATATCAGTGCTCATAATATAGACATGGTTGGGGGGGGGGGAGAGAGAGAGAGAGAGAAGAAGAGAGACATGCATTAGTCTGGCAGACAAGTGTGTAAAGAAGGTGTCGTCGTCTAGTAGAAACAAAGAAAACGACATCAACGTTGCTCTGATGTCATAACACAAAGAAGCATCGCAAATATAAACTTTATTAAAACTATATAGCAGGATAACATAGTGAAACCATTCCAACAACTTTTCACATTTCTACATGGGAAAAAATGCAGCAGGAGGTCGACGCCTGGGAGTCATGACCCTGTCGGACACCCCCACCCCTCCTTTTACATTACAGTGTAAAGAAGCTAAAGAGCCGAAACACTTACTCGACGGGGTCTTCTTTTGATGATCGAATTGCCTCCTACGGCGAAGCTCTGCGTAAACAGTTTATTGTTATAGTTAAAAAGTTACTGTTATAGTAGTTCAGCACAGTGAAACCATTCCAACAACTACTTTCCACATTTCAATATGAAAAAAGTTATGACAAGTGCAGACACATCAAAATACATAAAGGTTGGCATACATCTTTGACTAGAAATAAAATCTTACAATTAGAATGGATGTATATGTGTGGGGGCGTCGCGAACACGTGCCTGTACAAGAAATATGACAATCCAAGTAGCATGTGATATTTTTAATGCTCTCCACATTTGTCAGCAAAATCCAGGCTGAACGGCAGCCACTGTAGTCTCATGTCTAGCCATGTATGGCGACCTTTGGCTCACAGTCAGTGGGACAAAAGCACGGATGTGAATGACAGGTATTCAATCATCAGCACCCATTAGATTCTTGGCAGAGCGCGACAAACACGTGACTAGTAAGTGCAAACGTGAGTCGAATCTGGATGTGCTAACAGTGTTCCAGTGAGTGGTCTCCCTGTTGCATGCAACACGGCAGGCATATCTTTTCAAAGTTAGCAATCAATAAGCCTTTGATCTAACTGCCATGACAAGTTTATGTAACAATTCAGGTCTGAGATTTCGAAGTGAACAATTGGTAAAACAGAGAAAGGGGAGTGAGAGATACAATCTAGGAGAAAGAAGGACGAGTGAATGTGAAGGTATAATCATCATTGTATATGTTCCAGAATACCAGCGAGTGTTCACTTCACCACTGGCGCGACAGTTGCAAAGTGACAAACCACAAATCACTAGCACCAATCTTATATTATATTTATATATTATTATTATATATACTAACATTTACTACAAGTCACCAGAACTGATATACTTGTGACAAACCACCAGTACTGGTATACTTGTATTGCGACAAACCAACAGCCACAAGTACTGCACTTGCACCGTAATAAACTACCAAACATTAGTGTTATACACGCATTGCAACAAACCCTTAACAAACAGTTACTATATCTGCACACACACAAAAAAACACAGACCATTTGCACTATTCTCGCACTTACATAAACCATCTACACTAAGATATCAAACATGAGTTGAAAATAATAAATATCAAATGTACAGATCAGAGATGAATCTAAACAAGAATACGTGTCGAGCTTTAAAAGAAGGCGTTGGAAATACATCGGTCATGTGCTGAGAATGAATGAAGAAAGACTTCCCCGTCAGGCAAATTCATGTGGAAACCATATGGTAAAAGAAAACAAGGCATACTAAGAGAATCTCTACGCAGAACAATTATCAGGGAAGGCTCAACCTTGGGACTAAGAAACAACCAAGAACTAAAAGAACTAGCAGCAAATTGTCAACCGTGGAGAACTATGACTTACACCAAATATATGTCGTCTTCGGTACGAGAGAGAAATGAATACATTAAAATGAATTACGCTCGCAGCTCGCACCTTAGCAAACCACAAAACTATCAGTACAGTTTGTTGCAATGAAGAAATAATTATTATTTCATAGGATCTGCTCAGTGATATATAAGTACTATGAAAATACCATTCTTTAAATTCCTATAACACAACTTTTCCCTTTAATTGGCATTACTGTTATAAATAACTAGTAACTACGTCTTCAACCTGAAGTATGTTGATGACATCGTCTTAATCGCAAAGAGTTAACGTGAGTAGCAGAAAATTATTGACATCGAATTGATGTAAAGTTAAAATAAAGGCCTTAGCTTCAACAGCAATTTAAATACATAATTTCAGTCAATGGAACAGAAAATATTATGACCACAGCAAGAGACACAGCGGGCTGGAAAGACGAGACCAGAGCAGACCTAGAAAAATGTGGTATCAAGACATTTAAAGAGACCTCGAACATGATAACATAAGGAGTGGAAGATTTTGGCTAGAGACAGATTCTTTCAGTCGGTCTGTGGTAAATGCAACGTTCTACAAGGAAAAGCAACCCGATGATGGCACAGTATTAAAAGAGGCCAAAGAGTTGCACTACCTATGAACAAAGCTAACTTGTTAGTTGTACAACTCAGGTGAGGAGCAGAATAGCTCAATAGCTCAATCAAAAGCTGCACTCAAATGAATGATTATATTTCTGTCAATAAAAATTAGAAAAATAAACCTTCAGTGGTGTGTGGCATTAGTCTTGACATGTGGATGTGAATGAATCCTGGACAAACGAGAGTAAAATCACGTGAATTAGACAAATGTAGTTTTACAGAGGAATGTTGAGAATAGCTAAATGTGTTAATTGACGTGCTAAAAAAATTTCAATGTAAAAGGAGAGCTCACCCCAAACATCACGAATACACAATAATAATTGTCTTTTTTGTCCATGTGATAAGAAGGGAATAACTGTAACACATTGTGACAGGTGTAAAAATTGAGGAAAGAAGAGAGGGGAAACAGAAAAGATCTCTTGATCTTGACCCCCGCCCGCGCCGCTGAGGGTTTGTAGTGTTTTTCGTCATCCATCTCTATTCTGGGCGAGAAGTTCGGTCTTATCTAATGAATTTATGCCGGTCAATTTGGTTTTTCTTATAACTGTTCTTTTCAGTGTATCTCTAGGTCTTCCTCTTTTCTTGTACCCTCATGTTTCCCACAGAAGAGCCTGTTTTGTAATTCTTTTGTTGTTTCTTCACAACACATGTCCGACATCTCTTCCTAATTGTAGATGCGATCGTTGGTTGCATGGCCATTTTTTTTACCCATGGCCATTTTTTTTGTATCTCTATATAAGTTTTGAATCCATTCCATTGTACACAGAGTATACAAAAGATATACGATAAAACAGTTTAAAAAGAATGGGTTGGTAGGAAATCAATAACAGAACTGATAAACATGTGTAGAGTTAGTTGTGGAGAGACATTATTACATACTTCAGTATACATTGTACGTGATGATGATAATGAATCATATCTTCAAAGCCCCTTTTCCTCGTGTATTAGCATACTGGTAGCTACATAATCTCCTCGTTTCCGACAAGTAGAAACATCGGCATCAGAGTTCATGACAAAACATAAAAGTAAAATAAAACCACACAGAAGTATGTACACTCGTGTAAGTAAAAGTGACCGAGTTTGTGGCCGATTGTCGTAGTATCCTCACTAGAAAGAGTACCACTTTTTTTATAATTTAAAAAATAAAAGAGTTTAATTTTAGTTTTAATGAACAACTCAAACAAGGAAAAAGATGGATTGATGGAATATTAGAAACACTAAGAAACATAACAGCAGGAGTGGCCAACCGAAGAGCAAAAGACCCATTGAGACCGAGAAATGTTATTTGGTTGGTTATGGAAGGCCCCGGTATCACTGCAAACGAATTAAAATCCATAATTGCTCAACCGCCCGTGCCAGCGTAATCATCCGAATCTCGTCTCCCAAACAAAGAAAGGTAACTGTAGTTCCCATCATAGCAGTCTCAGCACACGCCAAAAGACATAAGGCGAAACAGCGCAGAAAGTGATCACAGCCAACCTCTCCCTGTCATACGATATCATCATTCATCGAAAGCATTTGGAATATCGAAACATGATCAAAACGGATGAGATACACAACTCACGGTGTGCACAGAGCACTTAACTCAGTAGCTCCTGCAACAAGCCGGACTTGGAATATGAGGAAACTGCAACAAGGAATCATAGCCTTCAATTGTTCCCGCCGCCTATCCACCATATACCGGGAGTTCACGTCCTCTTGAAAATGAAGATCGTCATATTTTTTTTTTTTAATGTAGAGCGCTTGATGATGTTAGGCCATCGCTGTTGACTCCAATTCCGAACATATAGACACACAGTTAGTCGTCAGATTATCCCGGTCGCACATCAAACAACCAACCGTAAGATTAGCGTACGTCCGGTCTAGAGTCTAGGGATATACGATGAACCATTATGATGGCGTAGCACACAAAATAAAGTCGTGCACACAATTTCGCTCCCTCTCGATTTCTGATTACTCTAGTAAAAGCAGCCTAAGACGAACACATCACTGTGCAAATTCTGTAAAGAGATAAAACTGCGGCTGACGAAGTAGTTTACATTGATAAGTAACACCGAAATAACTTGCGTCAAGGAATTCTAACAACGGCCATGAACAGCACCAATGTGACGTAAAGCGTAGATCAAGTCTAGACGTTGGAAGGTCGCATTCACAACACTTGATTTGTCAAAACTGGACTGTTGCCGGCGTACAACATCGCTTTAGCGGCGCAGATGTAATAAGAAGATCATCACTTTTACTTTAACGCAGAAAAGTATAATGGAGAACCGAAATTAATCAGATTCCGAATGCACTTACTGCAGCGATCAAGAGAACGTGACCTAGATCCCACCATCTTTACAACGGAAGTCTCCGAGATATGTACCTATGTACATTTACTTACGCAGATTATTCAACAATTTCGTCTTTTTTGTCACATTTCATCATGTCTTTGTTCATTTGTTAGTGTGATTGTGTTTTATCGTGAACCCATATCTTCACCATACATTTGTTCAAGTCTCTTGTCTTTCTACAAGGTAGCGGTGACTCAAGAGTTACCTCTCCTGTGGACATCATTTTACCAGACTAACAAGCCTTCGGGAATGTATATGTTTTATTTTCTTATGTGAATGATCTTGCACCATAATTATCATGTCCCTCCAGCACGAATATCTTTTATTTGGTTTTCGCCCTGTCACTTGCTTTATTGGTATGTTCTTTGTGCGAGCTTTGATTATCTTAAAATAGCTGATGATGATCTGGCTATTCATTAGAGCGGTCAAATGTTTAAAAGAGAGAACTGCTTCACTATATACGGGCTTGAGAAACGTGTTCAGGGGCGACCACCATGATAACACACCCTCCCCTCCTCTACATATATAGTAATTTAATACATTCATAATTATTATTACTACAGAGCAATCAAATACCTTATGGGAGGCTCTGGGATTAGAATGTACTCTCCTCAAATATTTAGGTAGTAACCGTGTCTATATGCACACGAAAGCACGCATACGGTAGACAGCGAGAGGATTATTAATTAGGTTCGTATACTCCCATTTTCTAGCCAGGCCATTTTCTCCATGATGTGTTTATGTAAATTAGACATCCCCCACGATTGTCTCCCAGGATTGAACAGCTCAAGAACATGGCCACCCGTCAATCACTCAGCTATGATAAAGATTCTACGGTTCACCTCATAGACCTAAGCATTCCATCTCTATCATTGTGAGAATGTTCGTTTTCCGACTGTCAGAGAGTTCCCTTCTTCACCTAGAGAGCTGCTTTATGAAACAAGGGTACATATGTCTGGTGATGAGTCAATTTGTTTCTTATCAAGATGTTACCACTAATAGTTATATTACTGAATTAACTAACAGTACATACAATCAATAAAAACAAAATTAGGAATTTTTTTTTTAAAGCCGAACTGTCTATTTTGGACAGTTTCCTAAAGGAAAACACATATGCAACTAAACAAAACTTCAGTAGTGGGAATACACTGTCGTACTTCTCTGCCTAATATTTAGCTGTTATTGTACCAAAGCGGGTATTATTGTGTGAAGTACCAAAGCTAAAATGCATGTGTGAAGTACTAAATCAAGCATTTCAGTGTGAAGTACCAAATCAAGCATTTCTGTGTGAAGTACCAAGTTTGGAATTACAGTGTGAAGTACCAGAGCCAGAATAACTGTTTGAAGTACCAAAGCTGGGAATAACTGTGTAAAATACCAAAACTGGAATTACAGTGTGAAGTACCAAAGCAAGAATAACTGAAGCACCAAAGCAGGAATTACTGTTTGAGATACCAAAGCAGAAATTACTGTGTGAAGTACCAAAGCTGGAATTACAGTGTGAAGTACCAAAGCAGAAATTACTATGTGAAGTACCAAAGCTGGAATTTATGTGAGAAATGTCCTAACCTTAACGTCCACGGGGCTATATTAGTCCAGAAATTGTTCAAGCTTAATCTCGTCAACATACTAGCGCCCAAAAAAATATTTTTAAAAAAGGTAAAAACACGTATGACTTTTTTTTACCAAATAAACGTTAATATCATGATTTCTTGGGGTGATGACTATTAATATTGGCAATCTTAGTCTTGTGCGCATGTCACATGACATACTAGACTTGCAGTAGACCACATCGATGAAGATTTAAAAGCCATCACCTTTCTCTCGCGATAACAAAATGTAAGGTAATGAAAGAAGCTTGAGACAGGCCCCCCAAATTTATGAAATAACTTGAATTTTTTTAAATATAAATAATAAAAAAGGACAATATTCTGCATGTAAAGTTTGTACAATATAGGGAGAAATTATTATACATATTCACCACGTTTTTTTTATCCTTTAACCAGCCTGTCTCAGATCTGTATATTCAGTTTAATGACAGACAGTGCCTGCGGCAGGAGTGGATGATGCTCTTGGATGGCTCTAAAGTGAGCGTGTTAATATGGATGTAATGTCCAGGGCATGCCAGTGCAAACGGCAATGAAATAGTCGATAAGCTCGCTGGCAGCTCTGATACTGAATGTGGTATAATTCTGGACAAAGAGAACATCGCCAAGTTTGTTCTTTATTCCCTAAGAGAAGAGGAGGATGATGGTTGGGGCAATTATGTATACATTGAGAAACTGAGGAGTCTAAAAGTGGAAAAAGGATATAGTAGATCCGGAGTGTTTAGTGGGAAAAGCAGATGTCTATACAACCAATACCTTACATGAGCAATCTGACTGCAAACGCTTCGAGAAATGCTAAGGGCTGTAGAGCGGATATGGGGATGCCCCGACTACAATGAAACTGACTGCATGAATAGAATATTCAGTTCTATCATACTAATACTGTCGATCGTTGCTGCTGTCTTCCATTAGACCTTCCTTGGTTCATAATGAATCCTCATGTTATCCGAGCTATCACTAGTCCCTTGATATTGTTTTATAACTATTTCTTCGTTTGATACTAAAGCTGTTCACAATGTGTGGTGCATTCTCACACAATAAAACTCTGCTGCATCAAAGCCCTCGACTTGTTCGCCTGCACATCCGTTAAGGTATTCATCATCGAGTGCCTTCTCCGCAACGAAGGTTGGCTACCATGGATCGCCATTCTACTCTGTTTCTTGCTTTGATGGTGCAGGCTGTCATAGATTGACTTGTCCATCTTCTGATGTTACTCGTCCATGTTAGTCTTGGTCTGCCTCTGCCTCTTTTACCTTGTATTTTCCCTTCCAATATTACTTTTAGTAGGCTGTTGCGTCTTTTAGCATGCCCCAAAAGTTTCATTTGTCTTGTCTTAATTGTATTTAGTAGTTCTCTTTTATTTTCAGTTGTTTTAAAACTTCATCTTTTGTTTTCTTTTCTTTCCATACAATTCTACCTATTCTTCTTTAAATCCATATTTCAAAGGCTTCAGTTAAGGTATTAGCGATTCTATATAACAAGGAAACACTTCCTGTCTTACCTCAAACGTCAATCAACGATATACTTTCTATACGAAAATGTACATTAAACCGGGGGGAGAGGAAGACTTCGGAAGAATGGTAAAGATAAACTACAGCTTGTAAGAAATTGTCAAATTTGGTCAGTAGCCGCAGACTCAGGGGGGAACACAACAAAAATGGAACTGAGACAACATCTCGGGGAAATGAGACGTCTGGTGATGGTGTGTAGATATGAGTAGATAAAGTGACTAGTCTCAGGTTCAGACATGATGGAGCTGACTGCTGACAGTGATAAACACGCGGCAGTTGATGAGACAGTCAGCTGTACTATGAGAGAGAGAGAGAGAGAGAGAGAGAGAGAGAGCTGGAATATGGAGAAGGAAGTGTCTTTGGTGTGAGACAAGATTCGAGGAAACACGTCGCAGGTCACTAGGTGTAGTGCGAAACAATGTGTACTTGCAGATAACAGATTAATGACATTGTATCACACCATTATATACTCATATTATTTGTGATATGTTATACTGTCTGTAGAATTCAAGGACATGTCCCTGGCTAGTGAGATAGACTCTAGTGTATGAAGATCGTTCGCGCAGTTAACTCTCCTGTCCCAGAATGATAGCACAAAAGATAGTTGATAAAACGAAGGGGAAACTTGACAAAAATGTTATGGCTACGCGCGTCACACTTTGTGCCTGAGGCAAGGGAGATACGGTGGTTATCGGTTATTTTTCAATAAAAATCAGCGCATTTATGGGTGATATGGTCGGCATAAAGACTATCCGCCCAATTTAGCCAGAGTCTCTGATATAGATAAGATAAACATACATATTAAACAAAATGCGGGGCTGCCAGTAGAGCTGCAGAAAACACTGTAAAATAAATACAAAATGGTATCATAAAGCTAAACTAATGCAGAGACGAAATACAATACGGACGTTTCGGCAAAAAACCTTCATCAGGTACAAAACAAAAAAAACAAAAAAAAACAGAAAGATCAACAAATATTATTCTAAAATAAACAAAGAAATGTGAACACAAGTCAAACATTGATCTGAAATATTGTGAAAAGAAACAGTGGCCAGGATTTACGCAGTTGCTGGTCACATGATTAACAGACTGTCCTTCAGCGATCATCTATTGCTATGCATTTTAGGTCAGATTGGGTCACGAACAAGGCGGTGGTCATCACCGGTTCCCCATAGCTTGTCGTGTGGAGTTGTTTATGTGGGCCATATTTGTGTTATTACGATGTTGAGAGTGCTGCAGTCCTGTAGGATATGCTCTGGAGTGTGAATGCTCAGCAGTCACATATAGCAAAGTCACTGGATCCTATCATGTGCAGGTGAACCACAATGACCTGTTATAACCTGTTGGTCTGTTAAGTTTGTTTCAGCTGTCATATTCTTGGCATATATTTTCCATGTAACTCCCTCAATTATGTTTTCCTGGCTTGCTTCATTATTGTTTTTATTTCTTTGAGGCTCTAGCGTTTGTTGAACTGTTGAAGGCTCCAGCCTGATTTTGCGAGTTCATCTGTTTTCCCATTAATAGACAATAGGGCAAGTAGGAGCCTCAGGTACCCATTATCCAAAGCTATGTGAATAATCCCAAAGTAAGAAAGTTCCCAGTAAGAAAATAATTCGCCATATTTGGATAATTCAAATCAAGCTCCTTTGTAATACTGTAGAGTTTCCCGATGATTCCTAGTGAGCGTTTTTTTCCCCCCTTCATGACCAAGCGTGACAATCCCACGGTATGCCCTCTACTTTATTTCGCATGCATTTGAAGCACAGTTAAAGTACGGATGGCGGGGGAGTCTTCCGATCAGCCAAAAAGATGAGGAGAAAGCGCCATAAGCTCTGACAATAAATACAGAATTATATATGGTCTACACTAGTTTAAAATATGTTCCGTCTACATATGAAATACCTTTTATCGTCATGACTGTTTTGTCATGATTAAATACTGACCCAAAAAGGCGGCTTCAAAAAGAATTATTTTAAAATGGTGAAATGTATTTATTTTCTTTACATGAAGAGGAAATGTGAGCCAGCTCAGAGTGTTCTTTGGTGAACATAAATATATGAAAGTCAAATGGTCAAAAATAGACATGGCTGACGAGTTGGATGGAAAGAAGCGACTGTTTGTAGAGAGGAAAGATTGTGTGTGTGCGTGTGTAGGAGAGAGGGTTGGGGGAAAGAACCAACTATCCAGAACACTATTTTCAAAAATCCACTGCTGAGTATTTGTATGAATGCGACGACAACTAGAGATACGTCCCCTAACATTTATCAATACACGAACTGAGAACGAAAGAGAAAGACAAAAAAATGAGGGGGGGGGGGATAGAAAGAGGAGGGAGGTCGGACTGTTACAATGTAGCACTGAACACAGCCACCCTTGAACGTGTTCAAGTAGATGGTTGTTCTAGACACAATTATGTAGAAACGAACTCCCATGCTTCTGGTAGTATGCTCTAGCGCATAATCTCTCTGTCGTATGTCTGTCTATATATCACTCGTTCACATACACAAAACCATTAACAATTCAACATATTGTGTTCAAGAAACTTTTAGGATAGTTCTTGGTATCCAGACCTGGTTCGTCCGTCTATTTGTGACACAGTAAAAGAAAAAGTAAAGAGCCCCCGTCACGCCAAGTGGCGAATAGGGAAAATGGTGTTAGTGACCATACATTTTACAGACCTTCAGCACATGAATTTTGGGGTAATGTGGTCGATATTACGCCCGTGCCGCTTTACTTTCCCAGAAAAAAATCCGGTACCCATTTAAGGCTGGGTGAACCCGGAAGTCGTCGGTTGGGATCGAACCCTACCTCTTGTCCTTTGTAGTCCAGTTCACTAACCACTGAGCTATCGCGGCTCCCATCTGTGACACAGTGGTGCTTTGTAATTAGCACGACCCAATCTTTGAATGTTCCAGAATTCGACATCGCTTCTAAGTTCAAACTGCGCGAGCGCAGGCGTCGTAAAATATTGTCATGTCATCCAGGTTTTTTTTTCATCAATCGGAACGCCAAGGAAAGCTTATTTGTAAACTTGGACTTAGGCAGTCTCGAGATAAATAAGTTAAAACTATGATTGCTGGAATCGTGAACAAGCAACTGCTGTATTTATAATCAGGAATTTGTATTAGCGCCAAATCTCTAATAAAGAAAGATAAGTTACTATGAAATAGGGATCGACACTCCCTGTGGCTGGTGGCGATTTTCGCAGGTAACTACCACCCATTTCCTTTCCAGTTACCCATCCCGGAACTAAAGAGAAATTTAATTTTTCCTCTAATTTTGTTGCGTCACTTTTTCATTATCAAAGAAAATGTGGTCACCGCTTTCTGGGTTGGTTTTGAAGATGAATGAGGGGTGCCACCAGCTACACGGGACACCACCACTCATGACTAAGTTACAGTAAATGCAACTTTCATTATGTTGTATAGTATCTGTGTATTTTATTTATTATTTTCTTGTTTTAATGTAATATTTAGGGCATTTACTTGTTATTAATTTTAACGTTAATTAATATATTTTTTGATTGTGGGTATTGTTTATGGTATGTATACGGATTAACTCACTTTCCTTTTCATATGGGGAAAACTGATTCAGACTTCAAACGATTCTGATCTCGAACGACCTGCTGAAACAAATTAGGTTCGAGGCAGTACTGTACTTCCATCACCTTCTTCAGTGCTACTATTTTACTGTCACACACGACGCTACGCTCCCCACTCACCTATCGGGTCGACCGGTGAGCAGAGCCTGATCAGAAAAGAAAAAAAAATATTCACTTTGATAGAGATATCAAGAACATAAGAAGCTGGAGACGTGTACATAGTGGATCTGAGCAGCCTTGCCCAAGTGGAACAAAGACCAATAATAGTGTCTTCTGCTAAAAAAGATGACATAGCCGCACAGGAGCAAACATTTACTCAGAACAAAAATCCCACATCATACACAAGAAAGTCTTATGCTACCTGCATTTATATTGCCTGTTACGTGATAATAAAGAAAAAAACGACAAGATTCTTCCTTATCCTAAAGACGTATGAAGAATATAGTGTCAGTGTCAATATTGGTCAACCACTAATGGCATTCTACAACACAATTTTCATTTCAACGTTGTGCTGCCAATGCCAGACCTCGACTCAAGATACAAGACAATTAGAAAAATAACCACTACCGAGATGAAATGTGTTAGACGAATGACAGGAAACAGACTGAGAGATAAAATCAGAGATAAGAACTGAGAAAAAAAAAAGCTAGGAATAATTCCCGCCATTGAGTGCATAAAAGAAACAACAGATAAATTATTTGGCCACGTGAACAGGCAGAAAGATCAAAGCACAGCACAACGAGCATTCAATAAACGTTGCGAGAACACCAGACCCAAGGGCCGATCACTAAAAAGAGGGATTGATGGAGTATTAGAAACCATAGGAAACAATAGCAGGAGATGCCAACAGAAGAGCAAAAGACCGCAAATTATATCTTCCCTCGACGCTGAAAGACAAATGAGGAAGGAAAGAAGAAGAAGAGCAAATTGTTATGGGTATTGCAGTCGATATCACCGCTTTACTTTCTAATTTTAAAAAATCTCTTGATACCCACTAGGTGAATCCCGAAGCCATGACAACCAAGAAAGGTCCACATCTATTCGAAATCGAGCGCAGGGCCTATCTTGATGTTAAAATACTATATTTGTAAATATCATGACTAGCCTTGGAGTTCAGCCCATGATTTTTATTCCGCACAAGCTATTTTATCATAAGTGTCAAGACTTTCAATGTTAAAGTTTACACCACGCATTGCTAGGTGTAATGATCGCATTTGCTCACAATGAACGGCACATTTTTGTGTGATGTGGAATATATACTCCAGGCCGCTCATATTTTCCTGAAAATCACTAGTACCCATTTCCAAAGGCTTCATGAAACCCAGAGTCTTGTCGAACAGAAGAAAGTGCACTACTTTTGGGAATTGAACCCACAAGATTGAAACTAATAAAGGCATAACAATTTACAGGAGTCATTGCGTCCATTCGTGTTCTATGGAAACAATGTACATGAGTCAGTTGCGTCCGTTTATGTTCTTTGCCATACAGCTTATCGTTATCAGAGCCCAAGAATAACAATAACTGAAGATCTAATGCTATTAGATCGACGCATGCCATTAGATCTTAAAGCCGGGATGGCGATGTCTTGTGCTGGAAATTGTGGATCTTTACAGAGACACTGGGATCCTAGGTCTGTTATATTAACACACCACCACCACTGTGAGAACTTCGTCGATAGCCAAACTATTTTGACATAGGTTGTTACGGGAGGTCATGTTTTGATCAGCTAGGTCGCCTTTCTCCGGTTTCCCCGAATAATAAGAAGAAATAAGAAGATGAGAATTCATCTTAGTTTAAATAATAACATTGTGGCAGCAACTAGATGTGCAGAACAAGTTAGAATCCCCAACAACACAAAATACTTCTCAAAAGAACTGCAGTCAAAGAAAGTATATCAGGAAATGTAACGTGAAATAAAAAATATCAGACATTGGTGGTGCTGGAGAAGTCCAAGGAGTGACAGATGATACAGAGAATGCAGGAAGTGTGAACATTTGCTGGCGCGTGCTTGGTGGTGATAATGTGACCTTTAGGCTACCATTTTGATGTCGGCCCAGAACTCACGCCAACAACAGCTGCACAGGTGTACCAGCCAAACAAAAGCATTTGTCTGTAGTGCTACAGGTTTGACCTACTTCCTCGCTCACCTCACACTTCCTGGTTTAAATTCTCGCCTGTTCCCCCTCACTTGTTGCCGGCCGAGCTAGCAGAGAAACATAAGTGAAATAATCTTTCCTTTCTCCGACCTACGTGGAGAATAAGAAGAGATCCCACATGGATACGTTTTGAACTTTCGACTAAGACTCAGAGGGTCATGGGGATGCCGGAAAAGCGTAGAAGAGATGTTTGCCAACATGTGTGTCACGGTCACGATATGAAATATTGAATTCCCCCGATGGAAGTAATGACCCACCTGGGCACATTCTCAGACCTTTGTTTTCAGCAGAAAAATCCTAGGCAAACAAACACAAAGGTTGTATGAATGCATTTTTGTCCTCTCTCCTTTCATAAAACGGCTCCGTTAAAAAACATAACTTGTCTAGAGAAAGTATTGATGTGCATCGTGGCACTCGTAGGTGCACTCTTGGCAACGATCCATTTTGTGTAGGTATATTCCAGCTGTGTGCCACAACAAGCAACTATTGAGAGAGAATCTAAGTCTTTTGGTATGGCCCATTTGAGTCGTGATGTACAGGTCGCAGCACACACAACAAACATTATATTCTTAACTCTGTCCATGCACGGCCGGCAAGAGTAATCAGATTTGTGGGGCAACAAAAACAGTGGCACATCTCATTTATTTATCACAATGTAAAGTGTTTGAAGACTAGCACGTTATGGCCACACCCCAAATTGTCTCATTTGAAGAGGCTGGAGACAAAAAGCCGGTAGGACTGCGAGTTTTAATTTAAATGAACTCCATGATCATATAGACAAGATGCTGCAGTCAGGTTATATATACATAGTTCAATCGTTATCCTCACAGACTTCACATGAAATTATCGGGAAAATAACGTTAAGTAGAAATTACCTAGCAACACTCACAGTGAGAGCGTGAACAAGCTGCCACTGTACTTGTTTAATGGTTAGATGTTGAGACAAGTGGAAACGGTCGACTTGATGGTAAAGATGTGAAATTATGATACTTGAACAAGCCAGTGGGGAAAAATGAAAACAGTTAGGCAGCAGGTTAGACAGGATAGGCAGCTATGGAGAATCACCTGTTTTGATGAATTTTTATCATCGTATTACAAGTGGGGGAAGGGGGTGTTTGGACTTCACAGGCAAAGCTTAAGTGTGCAATTTAAATGGGAACATATTAAAATATTGCTACAAACTTGACAATTTAAGCAGAAGCATATGAAAATATTGCTATAAACTTGACAATATGAATAGAAGCCCATCTCAACCACATGATACAAATCGAGAGTGAGGATCAATCTAACCAGAAGTTCCTTCAATTGTTGGTACAACACAATGAAGTCATTACACAAGAACAAGTAAGATATACTGAAGTTATCTCAATAATGGCTATGAACTGGAAAAAAGAACCAATTAATAAAGCAGCAATTGTGTGTTACCGGGGCTTCATTATGAGGGAAGTAAAGAATAGTGACACTGTGACCTTCTAGGCATGTCGTAAGACGCGACTAAGGAGATTGATCGATGGCTTGACAAGCTGTCATTGTAAAAAAGTATTGTTATGGAAACAGCACCATATATTTTAGAGCAGTGATCTCTGCAATATGTGCTATTTTGGCACGCAAGGTTTCTGTTTTTGAGATTGTGGTTCTGCCCTATGTGCCGTTTTCGGCTCGAAAGGACAATAGATAGATAGAATAGACGAGACTACGAGAACCAAAATCAAATACAAAAGAAATTTAAAATCTATAGTGATTATAACTAGTCAGCTACATAAAGCTACATAAGTTTAAGAAAGATCAATACATGTGAGATGCGATGCTTGAGAAAAGTAACAAACAACACAAGGAGAGATAGAATACCAAATGAAACCATAAGAAAAATGGTAGGAACAAAACCCTGCCAAGAATATATAGAACAACAACAACTTAAATGGTTCGGCCACCTGGTCAGAATGAATCCTCACCAATCACCATCAAGGGCGTTCTTCTCGAGAATGCATGGGAAAAGACCAAGAGGAAGACCCAGAAGAAGATGGATAGATGCAGTGACAGAGACATGTAACAACAAAGGAAAATCACTAATTCAGACAATTCGAGCAGCACAAGAACGACAAATGATATAAATCACGACACCTTTTAGGTATCAGTGAAAGAGAAAAGAAGAAGAAGCTACATAAAATGTTAGCTGTAAACATGCCCACAACAGCAGGCATCCATGAACGAGAACTGATGAAAGACCTAAAATTGGATACAGAAAATGTACACAATCCTTGCTGCTGACCAGGTCAATAGTTGCCACTGTGGCAGACTGCAGCTCCTTGCTGGTGTATGTAGATAACATATGTGTGCCTTAAAATTATGTTGAAAGATAAGCTGAGCATGAGTTCTAGCTTGAGTCTAATTGGTTCTATAAACAAAGAAGAACATTATTGCCTCTACACTAACAGAGGTCACAGAAGTTGAAAGCAAAGAAAAGAGACTAATGATAAGGTAAAGAGTTTGTGAAGTCAGGCATAAAATACAACACACAAGACTTTAAACAACACCATAACAACAAAGACTGCAGTAGCTGTAAAAGCAGATAGACACAACATATAGACAAGAAGACAGCAAATAACAGGAACTTATGTACCTAGGCAAGCCAGCTAGTCCTTCTACTAAAGACGACACTCGGAATTGATGTGTTCACAATGTTTACTCAGCTTTCTGCCTCCTTTGTAGTTACATGTCCATGCTGACATTCCTCGAATGCTTGCTCAACAGCTCCTCAGACACATCACACATTTGCTACAAGTCGAACCTGACCTCCTTAGATCACCATCTTGTCAATGACAATTTTATGCTCAATCATTGTTATTACTAACTGTATCCTTTCTTCTACTATAGGAGAACATGTTCTAGAAGAAATACAAATACACCCAAGAGTGAACAATTCTTGTCAAGACTTAGTGTTCTAAAACGAAATATTCATCATTATCATGTCACATATCCTTTGAAGAACATTGCATTCACCATAGCCTATCTGAAAGAATCTCTGTTCCTTGCCGAACTTCCACCTCTTCTGTTGTCATATCATGTTCAAGGTCTCTTTGATGTCTTGAAATCAACCACATTCTTATTGGTGTGCCCATGATGTCTCACTCAGAAACCACACCTTCTATTATTGTTCTCTCCAGCTCACTGTGCTGTTAACGTGGTCATAGTATTTTAATTTCCTCTGCAGAATGGTGTTTATAAGCCAGTTCTTTTTATGTTTAAGTTTTTTAGTATGTCTTCATTGCTCTATTCATTATTCAAGGTACTTTTAGGATTTTTCTGTAGCATTTTGTTTTGAATGAATTGATTTTCTTCCTTGCTGTTTGTGAAATTGTCCATAATTCACAACTATATGTTGCTATTGGAAAGATACATGTCCTCAGTAGTTTTAATTCTAGTGCCTTGCTGATATTGTGCATCACATTCTTCATGGCATTTAATTTTTGTTTTGCTATTGCTAATCTTCTTTCGATATCTTTCTGACAGTCTCCATTGTTAGTTACTACAGACCCAAGATATTTTCAGTTTGTTACAATTTCAAGTTCTTCACCGTTGATGATGATTTTGGGTTGGCTTTTTGCTTTATCAATGGACATTACAGTTTTCTGTATGTTTAGAGGTTTTGCTCTTCACTGTGTTTTTGAACACACTCAGTTGTCTCTTGTAATCCCCTCGCACTGTCTGAGAGGATGACTGTGTCATCAGTAAAACTCAGTCACAGAATTTGGAGATGAAGCAGCCAGTTCTTTTTCTCCACCCCCCCTCCCTTCTCCAAGCACTGTATGAGTTAAGTACATTATTTACAGGTGCCCTAAAGAAAGCATGTATATACAGGAATGAATCCAATGATCCTGAGTCAGGAAGGCACATACACGGACATATTCTTTCTAGCGTCCATCCAATTACTACTAAACTAACAAATAGTACTCTTTGCCATCCATCCTTAAAAAGGACACTGAAAGGGCATGGATTCATTGTGGCTTGCAGCACAGCTATAATATCTGTGCCTTCAGACCAAAACATTCAACTTCAGCATGGTGTTCTTCTCAATCCTCAATCACTTAGCCAGACTTGTTAGTCTGTTTCTAGAGGCACTGCAAAGAGGTGGAGTGGAAACTAGATAGCTCTGACTCACTGATGCTGGCATTCATTTATGAGTCACTGGTTGCTCTCAGTCGCCCTTACTCCCTGACATATTTTATTCTGAATTAACTATTTTTCTCAAAACTGTATCAGTTTGTTTGTACAAGATGAACAGTGCAATAAATTGTACCTCTTCAGAAACAGAAATATCGACAGGTGTACAATAGTAAAGATGACTACCACAGGTGTACAATAGTAAAGATGACTACCACAGGTGTACAATAGTAAAGATGACTACCACAGGTGTACAATAGTAAAGATGACTATACCACAGGTGTACAATAGTAAAGATGACTACCACAGGTGTACAATAGTAAAGATGACTACCACAGGTGTACAATAGTAAAGATGACTATACCACAGGTGTACAATAGTAAAGATGACTACCACAGGTGTACAATAGTAAAGATGACTACCACAGGTGTACAATAGTAAAGATGACTATACCACAGGTGTACAATAGTAAAGATGACTATACCACAGGTGTACAATAGTAAAGATGACTATACCACAGGTGTACAATAGTAAAGATGACTACCACAGGTGTACAATAGTAAAGATGACTATACCACAGGTGTACAATAGTAAAGATGACTATACCACAGGTGTACAATAGTAAAGATGACTATACCACAGGTGTACAATAGTAAAGATGACTATACCACAGGTGTACAATAGTAAAGATGACTATACCACAGGTGTACAATAGTAAAGATGACTATTAAGAGTGAAAGGAAAGCGAAGGAATAAAATGGGGAGGGAAAAAAGGGGGGGGGGGGGGTATAATCAAAAAGTCAGGTTTATATTTATGCGTAGTGCAAACTATTATCCTAGGGTTTAGACTGAATCATAAAAATGGAATAAACGTACTCATAAACTTTGGCTGTCTGATATATCATCATGGTAACGTGAACTAGAAGACCACTACAAAACATATACCACAGGTTTACTTAATATCTGACCAGTTAAGAAGGATATATTGGCCCAAAGACTTATTAACATTACAACTAAAATTGAAAGGAACTAAAGAGCAGCTCTAGATAATAGTCAGTTTAGTTTAGTTTAGTTGACAGGTCACCCTCATTGCATATCGGTTAAGTCCATAAGTGCTCAGATCTATTCCGAAGAATATCCATCAACGTGTAGTGATTAACAACACCGGCGTTGTGTTGGTTGATAAATCTTCTTTGGATTCCTACTTAGCGCTCTTGACTAGCATCTCCCACCTTGACATGATATTTGTGAAGCCTGTTCATGGCTGCTGATTCAGGGTCGTTCAGACAAGTCAAATGTATCAGAAGTACTTGTCTGATGGTGCGAAAACCCCAATGTGAGCACAAGAGAAAGAAGTTTAACACATTTGCAGTTAATATGTTCAATGATCCAACAGCCAGTACAAACCATTTAGTCAATTTGTGGTCCAGTGAACTGTACTGGTTTGGAGATTATGTTTATATTGTATACCCTGATTTCTAGCCTCTTACCTTGTCATAGACAATATGCACAGCAAACATTCCATTAAGGAAGATTTGACATTAACCATTATTTTGGTATATTAAAATGGTGTGAAGATTCTGGCAGTATTTAGTCTGTTTATTCCTTTTTTCTGTAATTTGTAACCGCCAGGGAATTCCTACACATGTTCAAGTTGCACTATGGACCTACACGTTTACTGTTGGTCATTGGCAGGACCTGTCACTTGACCTCACTTACCCTAGGAGCAGAGATTACTGAAGGATCTCTCAGGGCAGTATTCAAACTGGTTATTTTATAACCCAAGGCAAGCACAACAGAGAGGAGCCCTACCCGCAACAGCAAGCACAAGTAAGTAAAAATACTATATCCTTGAAACATTTCTTCACTCGTTTCGATAAAATATATTCAGATGTCAGAACATTTTATTATTCATTTTCATGTCATGGACTACCTGTCCAATTTTATTTGACTTTGTTGACAATGATGATAAATTTGTGGTTGTAATAAAATCAATGTTGCTTGTGTGCCCATAAATACTGCGCAGCATCTATTTTATTTAAATTGACTGCTATTTATTTTAACTGCACCCCAAGCGATTTTCATGAGATAATTATATCTAATACTCTCTCCTCATTTCTTTCACAAAAACGTCTTATAGCTTGTGAAGGGATAATGGCACGGTTTCACTGTCATGCAATTAGGCTATGCTCAGCATTCATCATAGAAAAATCAATGTGACTGGCTCTAACTATCCACAAAAGGTTTGCAAGAATAGTCACCTATGGGGGATGAGTGGCATGAACAGGACCCAATTAAGCCTAGCTATAACTAGCCCGTGAATAGCTTAGACCATGAATGAAGATAGGTCAACATCTCAAAATAAAATAGACATAATGTTCTCAGACATTAGATAAACAATTTAAAATGACATAAAATACCATTATTAAAGTAACCAAAATAGATCAATGTAAAAATGCAGCTTTACACAGCTCATAACAAAGATAAAGCACATCAACAGTGCAAGCAAATAGCCATCACCAACAGTACAAAGAACATAAAAGATTAATAAAAGTTGTCTATTTTAAATGATGACAGTAAGTTAAGGTTTGTGTACACATAGGTCACTGTAAAGTTTGATTCTGTCATCCTGCCACATATGAGACATGCATGATCACAGCTGGTCATATAGGCATTTACTGCCCTTTTATTTTTAGCATTTTTAACTTGATTTGACAAGCAATGCAAACACATCATTAGCATAAAGACACATACACACACAAAAAAAAACCTACTTCTATTTAAAATGACCACAAAGAACAGGTGTATTGCCACATTACTGAAATATGTACTGAAACATTACCACATCAATACATTAGCTTTCATCACATTTATGGGAAAATTATCTTGAACTATGATTGATCCACAATAATAGCACAGGCAACTGTTCAAAAAGTTCCAAAGCTTATGAACAGATATCACTTTCATTAACTATTACAAAAGAGGAATGACTTCAAAGCTAATAAACATATTAGGAAAAGAAAGAGGTCAACGAATAAAATGTTTTGTATTGGAGTAAAGTTACAACAACACATGTGATCTTTTTCCCTTCTTCACAAGCATTACTACAGCATGGCTTTTTTTTATTTTTTTGCCTGTTCTCATATCTGATACATGTATCCATGTAGTTTCAAACTTTGAACACATATTAGAAGGTATATGGTAATGGAAATAAAGAACAAAGATAAAAGCAAGCAAAAACAACATTTCAAGAAACTAACAAATATGTCAACTAAGAAATTAAAAGTAATAAAAGATGTTTGCCGCATCAATTATTTACAATTAAAATGAGCTCATATCAGATTAGATGCATCAACTGTTAGTATTTAGTCTATATCAGCAAATGTTGTACCAAGAATGCTGAAAGTTATTGTAAAAACATGATGGCTAGACACTTTCTAGGCCATTCTCTAAATCAAACTAACCCACACTATATTACAAATTCTCACAGTAGTATTTTTGTCAACAATTTTATCATTAAACAGGTTCTCAACCACTGATTTTAATGTGACTCCCATTCCAATAACAATGAACTACAAATATTTGTTTTTGGCTCTAATTTATCATTCTTATTTTGCTGTCAATAACTATATTATCATCATCAAGTGCCTTCTCCGCAACGAAGGTTGGCTACCATGGAGCGCCATTCTGCTCTGTCTCTTGCTTTGATGGTGCAGGTTGTCATAGGGTGATTTGTCCATCTTTTGATGTTACTCGTCCATGTTTGTCTTGGTCTGCCTCTGACTCTTTCACCTTGTATTTTCCCCTCCAGGATTACTTTCAGTAGGCTGTTGTGTCTTTTAAGATCGCATTTGTCTTGTTTGAATTGTGCTTAGTAGTTCTCTTTTCATTTTTAGTTGTTTTAAGAGTTTATGTTAGTCATGTGTCATATATCTTGATGTGTGTCAGTGTGTGTCATGCCTTGTATCGCTGTGTGCATGTCTGTGTTGGTCACATCTCCTATCTTTGTGTGTGCATGTCTGTGTTAGTCACCTCTAGTGACTTGGGCAGATGGTGCTCGTAAACCTGGGAGGGCCAACCATCTAAGGGCAGAATCCCCCTACAGAAAAGATCATCTGCTGCCTTGCAGGAAGATTGGGGACAATCAAAGGCTAAGAAATGCAAACCTGAATAAAATGCTGGCTGAAATCGGATGCACTGGGCCACTGGCGCAGAACACAGTGCAATGTTTTAACGGGTGTTCAATCAGAGTGGATCTGGCAGACTCTAATTGTGATGTTCTGCCTGTGGGGGCGATCAACACGCTTAACCTAACAGCTGACTTCATGTGAGAGTCTGAGATCCTACTCTGATTGAGTCCTGATCGCAGAGAGAGAGAGACTTCATCATTTGTTTTCTTTTCCTTCCATCCAACTCTACCTATTCTTCTATATATCCACATTTCAAAGGCTTCAATTCTCTGTTCTGTTTTCTTGTCTAATGTCCATGTTCCTGCACCATATAGGAATATTGAGAAGATGTAACATTTTGCTATTCTTAATTTTAGCCCTGGTGTTATTTGTTTTGATGTTAGTATGTTCTTCATGACATTAAAATTACTTTTTGCCATTCCTATTCTTTTGTTTAATCGCCAATCAACCACTAATATCTTCAGTAATAAAGAAAAGACGATGGTCATACGTTGGACATGTGATGAGAAGAGATAATAATCGAATAGCAAAGCAAGCCCTCATATGGGAAACAACAGGTAAAAGAAAAAGAGGAAGACCCAGGGAGACACTGAGAAGAACATTGATGAGAGAGGCAAGAGCAGCAGGAATCGGCTCCCTCAATGAGATAGAACTGCTTGCACAGAACAGAGACAGATGGCGAGATTTGATAAAATATCTTTAAAAGAAAACTGCTAGAACAAAAATTCATATAGGAGAAGGTGTATCTTGGTCTACGCCCTATGGGCCGTTACGGCTCGAAAGGTCAATAGATAGATAGATAGATTCTTTTGTTTAATTCAGTTGTACATTTTCCATCACTGGTTATAGTGTGTCCAAGGTATTTGTAGTTCTGAACTGTCTCCAGGCATATTCCTTCTATTTTGATACCCACTTGTGGGTTTTGAGTATCTTCTTAGTTTATGATCATAGTTTTAGTCTTTTTGATATTCATATCTAGTCCATATTTTTTGCTTGTCATGTTTATTTCATTAAGTAATTGTTGTAGATCTTCAGGATTTTCTGCTAGTAGTACAGTATCGTCAGCATATCTTAGGTTATTGATTATCTTTCCATTAATTTGTAGGCCTGGAATGTCTATGTTTTTAAAAATGTGCTCATTGTATAGATTGAACAAGCTTGGTGATAGGATGCATCCCTGTCTTACTCCTCTTTTTATATCAATGGGTGTAGAGTTCTTTCTCTTTGTTATATTTTATTATTGCTGTTTGCTCCTAGTATAGATTACAAGTGCTATGGCGATCATCATTTTCGGGAGGACGTGAACTCCCATGGTATATGGTGGATAGGCGGCAGGAACCATTGAAGGCTATGTCTGAAAAGTGTTCCTTCTTGCAGTTTCCTATTATTCCAAGTCCGGTTTGTTGCAGGAGCTACTGAGTTAAGTGCTCTGTGCACACCGTGAGTTGTGTGTCTCATCCGGTTTGATCCTGTTTCGATATTCCGCTTGTTTACGATAAATGATGATATTGTATGACAGGGAACAGTTGGCTGTGTTCACTTTCTGCGCGGTATCGCCTTATGTCTTTTGGCGTGTGCTGAGACTGCTACAATGGGGACTACAGTTACCTTTCTTTGTTTGGGAGATGAGTTAGTAATTCGGATGATTCCACTGGCACGGGCGGTTGAGCAATAATGGATTTTAATTCGTTTGCTGTGATACCGAGGCCTTCCATAACCAATAACCAATAACAATAGATTACATATTAGTCGTATGTCCATGTCATCTAGATGTATCTCTTTTAGGCATTCTGTAAGTTGTTTGTGGTGCACTCTCTATCAAAAGCTTTGGTGCAGTCTATGAAGCAGGCATATATTGGTTTGTTTACTTCTTTGTATTTTTCGATTAATGTTAGCATGCAGAATATGGCTTCTTTTGTCCCACTATTTTTCCTAAATCCAAATTGCTGTCCATCTAATTCAGTATTGATTTTATTCTGAATCCTTCCTTGTATAACTTTTAGCAAGATTTTTGTAACATGGCTCATTAGGCTTATTGTTCTAAAGTCACTGCATTCAACTGCACCATCCTTTTTAGGCAATGCAATGAAAGTTGATGTTTTTAGTTCATTTGGTATGTATCCTGTGTGGTATATGTTGTTGCATATGTCTGTAATCACTTCAATATCTAAATCTTCTAGTGCCTGTATCACCTCTATCTGTATGCTGTCAGGTCCTGCTGCTTTTCCCTTTTTCATTGTTTTTATAACTTTTTCCACCTCAGATTTTAAGATTTGTGTAGCATGATGTACATTTTATAACTGGTTTCTTGTCCCTTTGATCCTTAAATAGTTCTGTTATAAATTCTTGCCATCTATCTATAATATCCTTATTTTCTGTTAGCATTTTTCCTTTTTTGTCTGCAATGCATCCACCTTCTGAGGCTTTTTTATTTTTATTAGTCATTCTCTTTATTTCTGTGTGCATTCTTCTTAAGTCTTGTTTGCTTTCCATAGTTTCTATTTCTATACATTTTTGGCTGAGCCAGTCTTCTTTTGCCTTTTTGCACATTTTGCGTATTTCATTATCTATTTTATTGTATTGGGCAGTGTCCTTCGCTTGTCTCCTTTCTTCCATTTTTTCTAAGATTGTGTTAGTTACCCATTTTTGTTTTTTGTTCTTTTCTCTTTCGGTTAAGGTGTCGCAGGTTTCTTGTATGCTTTTCTTTATGCACTGCCATTTGGTTGTTACTTTTTCATCAGGATTTTCTCTTCTGTATTGTTCAATTCCTTCTTCTAGCAGTTTCTGGTATGTGTTCTTTACTTGTATTGTATAGGTATCTTTAATATCTTTTTGATTTAAAGCTGTTATATCTAGTGGATTTGTTGATGAATTAGACTTTTGCTTGTTTCTCTTTAGTTTGATTTTCATTTTAATCAATACAGGATTGTGATCTGAATTAATATCTGCTCGTGGGTAGGTTTTGGCTTTCTTTACGCTGTTACGGAACCTTTCTTTTATCATTATGTAATCTATTTGATTCCTCTTCTTATCTCCAGGGCTTTTCCATGTGTATAGTTTCCTTTTCTCTTGCTCAAAGTAGGTGTTACATATTATCAGCTGGTTTTCTTCACAGAATTGTATTAATCTTTCTCCTCTGTCATTTCTTTTTTCCTAAACCATGATTTCCTATAATGGTCTTATATCTACCTTTTCCTACTTTAGCGTTCATGTCACCCATTACAATCAAGATGTTTGAAGATTTCACTTGCTTCATAACTTTATTTAGGTCTTCATAGTATGCCTCTATTTGTTCATCTGTGTAGTCTTGAGTAGGTGCATATGTCTGTATTATTGCTATGTCGAATGGTTTTGCTTTCAATTTGAGTAGTATAATCCTATCACTGTATGTCCAGTGGTTACTTATATATTTTTGTAGCTCTCTTTTTTCAGTATTCCTACCCCACTTTGATGTTCTGTTGTATTTCCTGAGTATATAAATGTATATTTTTCGTCCTCTATGTACCCACATTCTTGCCATCTTGTCTCTGATATGCCTAAAATATCTATATTTATTCGTTCTGCTTCTTGAATCAGATTTTCCAATTTCCTTCTTGATATAGAGTCCTAACATTCCAAGTACTTATTTTAAGATCTTTCCTCCGACATAAGTTCGAATTCCTCTCCATGGCTTCCTCTGGACTAGTATGTGATGAGGCTCCAATCTCTTTCACGATGGTCTGCCATATTCGCCTTTCGTGTTCTGAATATGCCTCATGTGTACCACACACTTTGCTGTTTTCGCTTTCTGGGCCGTTAATCATTTCTGATTCATCTGCCCCATCCACCGTCACAGACTTTTTACATATGGGTTGAACATACCCAGTTTGCCGGCAACATTTTTGTCGAACAATGTGCTTGCCTATCGAACCGCGAACACACGACACAAAGAAGAATAAATCATATTCCACTTAAATATCGGTAATCACAGTTCATCCACACATCAGAAGTAAAACATACACCAAACGGGGAATAGCAACACATAATTTCACAACTAGACTGTCGCGTGAAATCATTTAAATATATATTCAGCTATTGCCGAATTATAAAAAATGACTACACGCAGCCGCCATGACACCAGAAAACTATATATACCTGTATACTATACAATAACTGTATACTCAAAAGGTAAATTTACATGAAATTGAAGATTATTGACACTTAAGAGGTCTGGCAGCAAGCACAGGCTTGCAGCAGCTAGGACAACACATTGGGCCCAAGACTGAAAAACTATAGTTCCGTAAAATGTTCCAGGACATGTTTGGATAAGGCAAGACATAATATCTACTTTTGTCACAACCAGTAATTGTTGTTGTTATAGATCCAAAAGCTTGTGAGCTGATGTCCTTCAGCCCAATGCCATGTAACGGTGTGTGCAGGTATTTACAACCAACAATTATTATCACTTGAAACAACATTTTCTCCCGACTGATGAAAACAAACTTTTATGAACCTCTAAAAAGAACTGAAGTATATGAATGCATGTTACATAAACTTTACAAACATGTCTTGTTTATAAACTAAGCAGTTTCAATGCTTCCAAACTCAATGAACACCATTTATTCCTCCATTATAAATTATTATTTTTTTTTAATAAGCTTTTGCATATACTTTCAAGTTATATACAGTATGTTATTTTACCTTGGTGGCCAAAGTGCATTAATAAACTTAAAGAAATATTTGCTAGGTGGGGGAAAAAATCAGCAGTATAAAATGCTCCGATTTCTGTTCATATAGGTGGAGGACAACTAAATTTATATTCAATGCTCTCATTATTGGACCAGCATGAACCTTTAGGATCTTTGAGGATGCTCTATGACTAATAACAGGAATAATGACAGCATAATTATGCTTATAAACTACTAACTTGTACAAAATTAGAGTTATGCCAGTACTTCTGTTGACATTTCCTCAATGTCCAGAAGGATAAGAAGTTAAGAGGACTACCTCTGTAAAAATATATATATTTGGTTGAGCTTGTAAAATATCAATCTTGAGATGACTATTGTGTTTGCTGATAGTTCAATTTTATTCTTAAATTTATTTTTACTTTGTCTTTTCTACTGTTGGTACATTATTCAAAGTATTCTTTTTGTCTATACTATGGTTTAATATGAGAGAAATATGGATTAAGATCATGGCAAAAGAGTTGCACTGCAAACTACATTCTCACAATACAACTGAGATAGCTTTCATAAAGTGTCAACAACAATGGATATGAATAAATTCTGATGACACACAACTGCCAACTGTATCAATGAGGATATCGTCTGATGGCAGGCTATGCATACTGAATTCAGTGTTTGTACAACCAGCAAGAATTTGCTTACACTTTTGTCATGTGCTGAAACTGACTGAACAAATAGTTTGCTTGGGGTGTTCGTCAAGGAAAGTTCAAATTACTAATTTAGAAAACAAATGTTAACCTTCAACAAGTGATAAAATCTAGACCAAGCTGAAGAGATATGGTGCACCATAGGGAAAAGGTGCAAATAGCAAATACTAACGTGTGTTTGATCTCAGGAAAGACAGACATGATGTGAAAGCAATCAATTGTTGCAACATGAACTTTCATGCAGAGATTATGATTATAGATAACACACAAATGTAGAACATTCATTGTTATTAGGAATGCTCACACTTTCTTTTATTTTTAATTGTGTACTACCCTATATATAATTCTAGTTTAATACATTCCTTTCTGAATATTATTTATTCAATGGATAATTGATAAAGTTTATTATAATGCAAGAAGTTTATTAGAATGGGAACTGGTAAATAGCCGTCTGATACGAACACGCTACAAAACAAAACATGGAAGACTTTCAATTGTTCAATGTTATGCACCTACAAACGAAGCTGATGATGAAGTTAAGGACGATTTTTATAACCATCTACAACATCTTATAAACAAAATACCAAAACATGATCTTTTAATTGTAATGGGAGATTTCAACGCCAAAATGGGAAAAGACAATGCAGGAGTGGAGCATGTAATGGGGAGAGAAGGCTGTGATACTACAAGTCAGAATGGAGAAAGATTAATAGAATTATGTCTAATACAAAATTTAGTTATAGGTGGGACATTATTTCCACACAAAAATATTCACAAAGCAACATGGATATCTCCTGATGATAGAACCTCAAATCAAATTGACCACCTATGTATTAAACAATTCAGATCATCATTAATAGATGTAAGAGCATACAGAGGTGCTGATGTTAATAGTGACCACAACCTGTGCATTGGGAAAATAAGATTAAAATTTAAAAGCCAACAGAAGAGATCAACTACACATAAAATTGATAGTCATAAACTGAAAGATGAAGCCATAAAGGAAAAATTTAACATAGAGCTAAGTAATTGTTATACAGTACTCGGTGAAATAGACTTAAATATATATGAAATGTGGGACTCACAGAGAAAAATACTAATGACAGCAGCAGAAGCAAGTGCAGGACTGAAGAAAATGGAAAAACGAGCTTGGATTTCAGACACCACATGGAAATACATCAAAGAAAGAAGAGAAGCGAAGAGAGCCATGATTAATATAAAGACAGATCTTGGAAAGGTCCTGGCAAAACCAACATACAAAGAATTAGACAACAAAGTGAAAAGCTCAGCAAGAAGAGATACAAGAGCTTATATAGACAATTTGGCAGAGAAAGCAGATACAGCTGCAATTACAGGAGACAGTAGAACTCTCTATACTGTACAAAAGATGCTGACAAACACCTATACATCCAGTGGAACACCAATGCTAGACAAATCTGGATTAATGCTAACAACAAGCGCAGACATAAAAGCCCATTGGGTGGAACACTTCAAAGAAATTCTTAACTGTCCACTACCCACAGTTTAATAGATTTTGAAGCTGAAACACCAGCAGCAGAATTAGATGTAAATTTAGATGACTTCACCTTGAACGAAATAGAAACCACCTTAAAGCGTGTGACCAATAACAAGGCTGCTGGAGAGGATAAGTTAACAGCTGAGATCCTCAAGGCATTTGATAGCCATAATTTAATACATCTCCAGAAAATGTTCAACATCATTTGGAAAGCAGAGAAGACGCCTCATAAATAGAAAAAAGGAATCATTGTTAAGATTCCAAAAAAAGAGCAATCTTAGAGATTGTAACAACTGGAGAGGTGTGACACTTTTGTCAGTTGCCTCAAAGTTATTCTGCAAAATCATCCTAAATAGAATAAAGGATTCAACAGGTACAGTAATACGCGAGGAACAGGCTGGGTTTAGAAAAGGGAGAAGCTGCCTTGACCACATTTTTACTCTACGACTTATATTGGAGGAACACATTGAAAAGCAAAAACCTTTTGTACTTAACTTCATCGACTTCAAAAAAGCATTTGACAGTATTTATCAAGATTCTTTGTGGAAAATTCTGAAGCAATATGGCTTACCATAAAAAATCATAAATATTATTAAAGACATGTATGATGGTTACACAAGTGCAGATCAAACAGAGGAAGGACTGAGCTAATGTTTCCCAATAGAGACTGGGGTTAAACTGGGATGTATTTTATCGCCCTTGTTGTTTGGAATTGTTATGGACTTCATAATGAAGAAATACTGCACTGATAATAAAGGCATCGAATGGATACAAGGAGACCATTTGGAGGACCTCGACTTTGCTGATGACATAGTTCTCATCAGCAGTCAGATAAAAGCGATGCAGGAAAACACAAATGAACTATCATCAATAGCCAGCAAAATTGGGCTTGAGATCAATCATGACAAGACTAAAGTCATGAAAATCTTAATTCCAACAGACGACAAAATATACATGGAAAACAAACCAGTGGAAGAGATCGATCACTTTATCTATCTTGGAAGTCACATTGATTGAGAAGGGGATACAAGCAAAAGAAATTAGAATCAGAATAGCTAAAGCAGCAATGTCTTTCAGAAGCCTTGAAAAGTTGTGGAAATCAAAACTCATCAGCACAAACACAAAACTTAGACTATTCAAATCAAATGTACTATCAACCCTTACGTATGCGTGTGAAAGTTGAAAAACAACAAGAGATATAGAAACAAAGTTGAACACATTCGAAAATAAATGTCTAAGGAAAATACTTGGTATAGCGTGGAACGAACTCAAAACAAACAAGGAAATTAGAGAAATTCCCAATCAACCACTAATATCTTCAGTAATGAAGAAACGACGATGGTCATATTAACTCATATGTTAGACATGTGATGAGAAGAGATAATAACCGAATAGCAAAGCAAGCCCTCATGTGGAAAACAACAGGTAAGAGAAAAAGAGGAAGACCCAGAGAGATCCTGAGAAGAACATTGATGAGAGAGATCAGAGAGGCAAGAGCAGCAGGAATCGGCTCCCTCAATGAGATATAGCTGCTTGCACAGAACAGAGACAAATGGCGAGATTTGATAAAATATCTTTAAAAGAATTGAAAACTGCTAAAACAAACAATTCAGATGAAGGAGCATCTTGGTCTATCATCTATGCCCTAGCCCTATGTGCCGGCTACGGCTCGAAAGGCCAATAGAATAGATAGATAGATAGATAGATGATGAATAATTCATTGTATCATGATTTATCATCTAACATATAACCTATGTAGCGACTGAATGGTGATAATAATGTAAGTTACTAATGATAGTGATGATAATTAATATTAATATCATCATTATGATGATCATACATTGTATTTATTGTAAGTGTTACAGAGTAACAATAACATAATCTGATAATCATAACCATTTTTTCCCCAAATAAAAGAAAGGCAGGTACATTTTTTTTTGGGTGTGTTTTCAGAAAAGAGGATCTCATCTCAAATCTGGAAAACTTTTTAGAACGGAAAGGTCTAAAGACAAAAGAATCAGAGAAAGAAGACGTGTGAAAATAGTTAATTAAGACTTAAGATGCTGTATAAAATATACCATGATAAGGACGACAAGACAAGATCAAGATGGCTGGGATAACGATTGTTGGGTGACAGGGTGGATGATGATGATCATGTGAATAAAATAATAAAGTGTTGAACTGTTACAAAGAAAGTTATAAAGGAATCAACGACAAACATCTTAAAACAGAATAACTGAATGAGATGCTGGTAAACGTCTCTTTGATTCTATTACTATAGAGAGCTGCCTATAGCTCGTCAACTCTTTTTCTACAAGTTGCCCACGTACTGAGAATGGGAAACAACAGTTCACTTCTTCAGTTCGACCTCAAACTGCCCCATCCATAGGAAAACCAAGTTAATGAAACTAACTCACTGGCCCCCGACTAGAATTTAAACACTTAATGTGCACTTCTAAACAATATTGCACGAGTTAAAAGCATACACAGAACAACTTATGCAAAGAGCTTACCCTTAAGATTGAGCAGAAACAGGCAAAAGTTGTCAGTTCAAGTATCCGACCAAAGTTACCAGACGACAAGCTACGCTGTCTTGGGAGGCTTGCCCTGATTTTTACCTGGCGACAAGCTAAACTAGAGTCAGTGTATAAACCAATTGTTCATACAAGTAAAAACGGAGACGCGCTAGATATTTAAAATTAAACTTAATTACGAGAACAACACATTTCAAGCAACTCCCATTGATAATGATTGACATACTTAATGAATTAGAAAACGCAGATGTTATAGCATTGCTTATCAATTCTACGTTTTCAAGGAGGAGTAAAACTTGACAGACTGCACACACACACACACAAGTTGGAATGAATGTTTACCTTTAAAAAAAGACAGATACTGTGAATAATGACGTTAACTTTTCTTTATTAAGTTATTCGCTGACCGAAATAGTGGGCCCGTAGTTAAAAGCAATAAATTCAGTCACATAGTTTGGAAGCACGGCAAAACTAGATTTTACAAACCGAAGATAACAAGAAAAACACATAAGAATATAAACAAATCCAGAATAGTTGACAATCAAAGAATAATTTTATTTTCTCCAAGCACGACATAAAAACTATGCTTAAATAACAACGTTTTTTTTCCCTAAGACTATGGTAACGGTCGGAATGTAGGAACCAGCAAACTGTGGCATTCCTTGGAAACGAGAACGCTGACAAATTTGCAAAAGCAGGTGGTAACCTTTAACAATGTAACTTATCTCAGAGCATCAAAGTAAAGACAATCTTGAAACAAGTTAGAAAAAAAGAGAATGAAGAGAGTTGTATGAAAAAAGTAAGAACTAGAACATGCCATCTTAAACAAGCTCATCTGACGTGAGGGGGTAAAGCCAGACAATTTTTATTTTATGAAAGTTTTAGTTTGTTAATTTATACATTTTTGTGTTTTGTCCTTTGTTTCAACTTAAACTCCACTGTGCCTCAACATCATCTTCGTGTAGTTCCTCACCTACCGTACAGCTTCAACCATACCATTTTTTTTAAATCATAACCTCGCGTGAGCAAACTAAGCTTTCAGACCCAGAACTGGTTGTGACCTCATAGCACACCTACACAAGATAGGGCTCAGGGACACTGTTACGTAGTTGAGCTTTCAGACTCCAGAACACTTGCTACAGGACAACATCCTAACAAGACAAATATCCCCCCCCCCCCCCCAGAAACAACCCTGCAAGACAAACTATGGGAAGTCTGGGAAGACCTCAAACCGTCTAGTTCGTGGTCCATTAAAAAGAACGTTAGATGGGCGTAGATACGTTCTGTTATGGTTTATTTGCGCCTTTTAGCCCAGCACATGCGACTTCAGAACGACATTTTTGAGTAGCGGGTCGCCCTCCCTAGTGGCCAGACTAGACTGGTTAGCCCTCCCTAGTGGCCAGACTAGACTGGTTAGCCCTCCCTAGTGGCCAGACTAGACTGGTTAGCCCTCCCTAGTGGCCAGACTAGACTGGTTAGCCCTCCCTAGTGGCCAGACTAGACTGGTTAGCCCTCCCTAGTGGCCAGACTAGACTGGTTAATCTGTAACTAAAGGCACCGCGAAGAGAGAAGGGATGGAGTAGGGTCATGATGGTTCACTGATCCTGGCGGAATCCATCAACTATGAGTCACTTACATTTTCAAGCTATGTTACTATCTGGCGCCTTGTCTACGGTGTGCAATTTAAAAAAATGGGGCCAATCATAAAATATTGATTGGATATACATATTAAGAAAATTAAAACCATGATAATGAACAGAGATAAAACACGAATCCTACAAGCGAAAATCAAGGTAGATGGAAAGAACCTAATAGGGCAAGAACTGGGAATTATAAAGTAGTACACCCGATCGACATTTCTATATGGTGCAGAAACATGGTACTAAAACTAAATAAGAAAAATTGCAGCCATTAAAATGTGGATTGATCATAAAAATTGTTTTAAGGATTCAATTCGGTTAATTGTTACATACAATCTGATGTTTATTTTTTTCCATAGAATAATGAGAGTGATTATATGGACAGAGAAGAAAACGAAGAATGAAGTCTTGAAGCTAAGTGGAAATGGAAAAATAGAACTATTGAACACAATAAGAACAAAACTAATGAATAATGCGCGACACAATAACTTACTGAAGGTCACCTTAGAGGGGATGGTAATTGAAGTAGAGGCAGATAAAGACTACAGTGGAATGACAGTATGAGATTGAAGGGAAAACGTATGACAAACGTGTAGCTTTAAAACAAGTGACATTGAAAAATGATGCTCATGGTAGCCAATCTTAGTGCGGAGGAGGCACATGATGGCGATGATAAATGGAGAGATGATGACGATGAGACTGCTTTACAAAAGGTCATAAGACTGCTTTACAAAAGGTCATGGACTGTCTGACATGAACTTATTGTAGATGAGCTGAGTATTAAACTTTAGCACAACAGAACATAGTGATATGAGGGTGAAACGAGGCAAGCACTCTCCCATGGTACTGTCTAGGCCGACTCAGCTGGATTGGCCTATCTCATTTTGTTTACAGCTCGGTCGACTAAGAACATAACATACGGAATATAAACCTCTCAAAAATTGCATGTAGTTCCTGTACTAATCACTGGGTCATTGAAGCCGCTTGTAATCAGGTAGAAATTGAAAACTCTCCATGGCTAACGATTCATCGCTAGATCTTGTTCTGTTCCTATATGAGCCTTATCAATAAGTTGTTCTACGCAGTTATTTATTTTTGTCGTCCTGTTTTTTTTCATATTTTGCCACCAGGTGCCATCATAAGGTCTATTTTAACTTGTTTAATGTTTAATTAAATGTGTCCACATTTAGCATTCGTACCGTTTAATTGCGTTAAATGTCACAATTTGTAGAGAAATCAGTGTTAAAAATAATTGTACGATTTTGAAGAAGCACAAAAGTTAGTTTCGTACTAAGAGAATATGTTCTTTGCTGGTTCATGATCAGATCTTGCTATTTCACCCCATCGTTCTTTGAAAAAAGCATACGCATATTCCATTTTATTAGCGTCGTTTCTTTTTAGACAGCCTATCATATAAAATAAAATGTGAAAATTGTTAACTAAATTGTTAACCGGTAGGTGGATATTTTAGTTTTCACATTTTCCGTGAGGGCATATGTATTTCAACATTTGGCTCAAACGATGCTAACATATATTGTATATCAAACATGTTAGTGGTAGTGACCGGAAAGGAATTGGCTTGCGGTTACTTCATGCTGTTTGCAATTTGTGTCAGGCAGTCTTCTCTACCGTGTGATTCAGTGAAATTGTTTTAGCTACGAATGTGTTTGGAACTGCTCCCTTAACTTTGATTCGCATGCAAGCAGGTAATTTGTAGTCAGAGTTGTCTCCAGAATGAAAAGTCATAACTAACGAGTCTCTTCTATTGAGGTTTGTATTAAAGTGTCCTTTATTCACGTCAAATGACTCGCGCAATGAATAGTATGCTCCTCCTGTATGGATTTTGCCGGTTCTTCTCCCTGAGCTTTTGTTTTATGTTGTTTTTAGGGACGCCGTAGTGGTGGCGAAGTTGGACATTGGCCAGCCTTAGGTCGCTGACTCTTGTCAGTCAATCCAAGGTCGACTAATTCCTGTTGTCCTCCACCGAAATAGAAGAAACAATAAATCATGACTTGACATTGAGAGTGTCATAACTATATGTAGTCAGTCACAGCAACTGTTATGGGCGCATACCATGGAGATTCATCTGCAATGTGGTTACATATTGTAACATGAAATTCCGAAACGAGAAGAGTGTAACACTTTGGCGTGCTAGGCCACAGCCTTTTGAGACGAGGCGGTTAGTGTTCCTTCTCGATGTCAATACCTTGCATAACTCTGTGAAACCAGGTAGCCCTCCTTTTTCAACTGGGTCGACATGAGCGTGTGAGCCTGTGGTAGAACTCGTGATCACTTGATCAACAGGCCAGCGTGCTAGCCAGCAGGCCAATGACGTTATAAAACTGGACAACGTAAATAAAAAAGTGAATAATTACTCTTAACAATAGTAAAATCATAAATAATAGTTAATGAATCTAGATAATAGTCTGCGTCTTAGTCGACAGATCATCTTCATTGCACAACAAATAACTCCACAGTCTTCAGATCCCTTCCTCATCACATTCCCACGTATAAAGCACACGTAACACACACTAACGAAAGCACCGAAGATGGCTTTAGTTCAGATACATAAACTTGGTGGCACCAGCGAAGACCTTCATCTCCTTAGTCGTTTCTTAAGACATAGATCTATCCCTCCCCCCTCCCATGTGTGGTAGGTGATAATGGATCTATTCTCCCCCTCACCTAAAGTGATCAAGACCCCGGTAGCCACACATGTTGTTGGAATAATCGCTCTTAGCAAGAGAGATAAGGATAAGCACTCCTTCACGAGAAATGTGAACAAACGATCTTTTGCAGAAAATATGTGAATACTCGCTTATAGTAAGAGATATGTGAATACTCGCTTATAGTAAGAGATATGTGAATACTCGCTTATAGTAAGAGATATGTGAATACTCGCTTATAGTAAGAGATATGTGAATGATTGCTCATAGTAAGAGATATGTGAATACTCGCTTATTGGTTATTGGTTATGGAAGGCCTCGGTATCACAGCAAACGAATTAAAATCCATAATTGCTCAACCGCACGTGCCAGTGGAATCATCCGAATTACTAACTCATCTCCCAAACAAAGAAAGGTAACTGTAGTCCCCATCGTAGCAGTCTCAGCACACGCCAAAAGACATAAGGCGAAACCGCGCAGAAAGTGAACACAGCCAACTGTTCCCCGTCATACGATTTCATCATTCAACGTAAACAAGCGGGATATCGAAGCAGGATCATTGCTTATAGTAAGAGATATGTGAATGATTGCTCATAATAAGAGATATGTGAATACTCGCTTTTAGTAAGAGATATGTGAATACTCGCTTATAGTAAGAGATATGTGAATACTCGCTTATTGTAAGAGATATGTGAATGATTGCTCATAGTAAGAGATATGTGAATACTCGCTTATTGTAAGAGATATGTGAATGATTGCTCATAGTAAGAGATATGTGAATAATTAACAGCAAGAGAGACATGAATAATCGCTCATAGCAAGAGAGATGAGAATAAGCAATAGCAAAAGAGATGTGAATGATCAATAGCACGAGATATGTGAATGATCATTAGCAAAGAGATGTGAATAATTAGTAATAGTAAGAGATGTGAATAATCAATAGCATTAAAAAAAGGTAAAGTACCCCCGTCACGCCAAGTGACGTATAGGGAATATGGTGTTAGTGACCATAAATTTTAAAAGACCCTCGGCACATGATTTTTGGGGTAATGTGGTCGGTATTACCCCCGTGCCGCTTTACTTTCCCAGAAAAAAATCCGGTACCCATTAAAGGCTGGGTGAACCCGGAGCCGTCGGTGAGGATCGAACCCTACCTCTTGTCCTCCGTAGTCCAGTTCACTAACCAGTGAGCTATCGCGGCTCCCAATCAATAGCATGAAAGGTGTGAATTATTGCTACAATTAAGATAAGAATAAGTTAGATATTGAAAGTCGCGTCTTCATTGTGAGCATTACGTCGCACTGTTAAGTTAGACATATAGCCCAGTACATCCGATTTCATCTTGTTTGTGTCTCGCTGTTTCTGGTACTAATCTTGTGTAACGTTCTCACTGAAAGATTTTCTCAATCGCCAACTAAAATCTAAATTAAATAAATTTCCATAATTGATGAAATAAAAAGCAATTTCATTTATAGAGAGAATACATTTCCTCGATCATTCACCGAGTGTATATTTTATTTTACCAATTACAAAACATGCAACAATTCTGCTACGGCCCACCTGAAAGTCAAAATCATTTGCGCCCAATTTGAAAAGCACGGGGTTAGATCAGGTAAATTAATAACTGAGTGTAGCAGAGAGATTCACATTGGAATATGGTCAACAATGACTGACTGACGTAATCACAGAAATATGTTCAGGGAAATTATTTGTAACGCAAAAAGAACTCACTATCCTGACCACATTATCAAGAAGCCTCTTATAAATGTTACGATACTGAGCTGATGTAGCAATAACATCAATAAATATAAGAACACCAATATAAATAATATAGAAATATAATAATGACAATATAAATCATATAATAGCAACACTAAACCCTTAGAGATCCCATGGGAGCAAAGAAGAGATGCTGATACGAAAAGTCGGCAATAAAATTTATGCATATTTTCCAGCTGTATATAAGTAATTGGATTTGTTTGAATGTGTTCTTTGTTCAATATTTGATAGCATCAAAACATTCCATGTCACATATTTGATAACATCAAGGCTTTCCCTGTCCCATCTTTGATAACGCAAGGCTTCCTCTGTCCACTTGTTGATACCATAAATGTTTTCTCTGCCCAATCTTTGATACCATCAAGGCTTTCTCTGCCCAATCTTTGATACCATAAATGTTTCCTCTGCCCAATCTTTGATACCATAAATGTTTTCTCTGCCCAATCTTTGATACCATCAAGGCTTTCTCTGCCCAATCTTTGATACCATCAAGGCTTTCTCTGCCCAATCTTTGATACCATCAAGGCTTTCTCTGCCCAATCTTTGATACCATCAAGGCTTTCTCTGCCCAATCTTTGATACCATCAAGGCTTTCTCTGCCCAATCTTTGATACCATAAATGTTTTATCCGTCCAATCTTTGATACCATAAATGTTTTCTATGTCCAATCTTTGATACCATCAAGGCTTTCTCTGCCCAATCTTTGATACCATAAATGTTTTCTCTGTCCAATCTTTGATACCATCAAGGCTTTCTCTGCCCAATCTTTGATACCATAAATGTTTTCTCTGTCCAATCTTTGATACCATAAATGTTTCCTCTGTCCAATCTTTGATACCATAAATGTTTTCTCTGCCCAATCTTTGATACCATCAAGGCTTTCTCTGCCCAATCTTTGATACCATAAATGTTTCCTCTGCCCAATCTTTGATACCATAAATGTTTTCTCTGCCCAATCTTTGATACCATCAAGGCTTTCTCTGCCCAATCTTTGATACCATCAAGGCTTTCTCTGCCCAATCTTTGATACCATCAAGGCTTTCTCTGCCCAATCTTTGATACCATAAATGTTTTATCTGTCCAATCTTTGATACCATCAAGGCTTTCTCTGCCCAATCTTTGATACCATCAAGGCTTTCTCTGCCCAATCTTTGATACCATCACGGCTTTCTCTGTCCAATCTTTGTTACCCTTAATGCTTTCTTTTCCCGCATAGTCTCCCACTGCACATCCCTGACTTCACTGTTCTATGTGACACACACACACATACCCACATCGTTTCTTTCCCTTTATACAATATCGCAATTTGTTGTTTCAAATAATGGACCGGTGTCGTGTTATTGAACATGATTTTGTAAACTTGTTCACTTGTGATGTGCTTGCCGTATGATATAGCTAGGATCCTAGAAGGTGTAACACCTCATTACCACAGATTGTTTATTCCGGTCTAATTCTGAAGTTATAACTGATGTTTCGCAGGAATATATAGAATATTGGTGTTATTATAAATAAGTAATGTCGTATACATAACACGATCACCATAATCAAATATTGTGCTTGCTGGTGTAGGTGACCATATCTCTCCACAACTTTCTATCTCTACAGTTGTTTATCTGTTATTTTGTTGACTTCCTATCAAATCATTACTTAAACTGTCTTAAATCTTTTGTTTTCCTTTCCATCTATCTCTTCTTTCGTTAGTTTTTCCAGTCGTCAGAAATGGTTCCAGCCGTTTCTTTCTCATTACATGACAGCACGCAATGGTGATCGTGTCTTTCTCATTACATGACAGCAAACACATGTGATCGTATCTTTGTCATTACATGACAGTCAAACAATGGTGATCGTATCTTTCTCATTACATGACAGTCAAACAATGGTGATCGTATCTTTCTCATTACATGACAGCAAACAAATATGATCGTATCTTTCTCATTACATGACAGCAAACAATGGTGATCGTATCTTTCTCATTACATGACAGCAAAAAAATGTGATCGTATCTTTGTCATTACATGACAGTCAAACAATGGTGATCGTATCTTTCTCATTACATGACAGTCAAACAATGGTGATCGTATCTTTCTCATTACCTGACAGCAAACAAATGTGATCGTATCTTTCTCATTACATGACAGCAAACAAATGTGATCGTATCTTTCTCATTACATGACAGCAAACAACGGTGACGCATCTTTCTCATTACATGACAGCAAACAAATGTGATCGTATCTTTGTAATTACATGACAGCAAACAACGGTGACGTATCTTTCTAATTACATGACAGCAAACAAATGTGATCGTATCTTTGTCATTACATGACATTCAAACAATGGTAATTGTTTCTTTTAGATTTTGAAAATTAGCTATAAACATCTTCAGTAATTTTGCAGAGATTTTAATTTTGATAGAAAAGTAATTCACGTCAAACATTAATTATTGAAAGGCATTAAAGTCCTCAGAGAGAGAGAGAGAGAGAGAGAGAGAAAGAGAGAGAGAGCAAGAGAGAGAGAGAGAGAGAGAACAAGAGAGAGAGAGAGCGGGGGAGGAATGGAAGAGAAGAGATGAGATCTTACAAATATGATTTGTTGTTTCTCCTAACATTTACCACTCACATTTTGGCAAAAATCAGCCACGGAAAGAGCTGCTGGGCAAGACAGTACGGAAATCTCCGTCTACATCGACTGCAGCCTGCAAGGACGAAAAGACTAAAAATAGTTCTCAAGGCCTACAATTTAATCTGAAAACAGTGGGTTTTTTAATAACACAAAGTGGTGCTAAGTCGTTCAACAGCACTTGGGATGAAAGTGGTTAGTAACTCATAGCTGACTGTTGGGGTTAGGACCAGCAGCAAGAGGTAATACATCTCTTAACCATAGTGCATCTTTAAACAAATTAACCGGCCTGACAAGTAGGAAACGAAGAGGGAAGGTAGCACAGTGCCTAACATGTATTTCCATCTATGAAGTTTGATGTTTTTATTCTAAGGCGCAAAATGTTGCTACTTGCTGTAAACGACAACATGTCGCGTCTACGCTATTTAACGTCTTTTAAAGGGTGGACCGAGAAGAGAAAAGCAGCGGCAGACACAGAAGAATAAGATAACGCTAAGCGTGTTTTATAATCTACCATAGTAGAAATGTTAAAATAGAAGAACAAACTCACAAGTAATAATAACATAAAATTGCTCTTCTCTTGCTAGTGATTAATAAGCCAATAACTCAATAAGCCAATAACCCAATAACTCAATAAAACCAAAGTCTACAAAAAATATATTACTAAATCAGAGAGCATAACATTGGAGACACCCATCGTAAAAATACAAGTAAAGTACCCCCGTCACGCCAAGTGGCGTAAAGGGAATATGGTGTTAGTGACCATACGTTTTACAGACCTTCGGCTTATTATTTTCGGGGTAATATGGTCGGTATTACGCCCGCGCCGCTTTACTTTCCCAGAAAAATCTGGTACCCATTTAAGGCTGGGTGAACCCGGAAACCGACGGTTGGGATCGAACCCTACCCCTTGTCCTTTGTAGTCCAGTTCACTAACCACTGATCTATCGCGGTTCCAGACATCCATCGTGGTCGCTCTTAAGCAATTTGTCTGCACTTGATTTGACCTGCTTAGAACACAATAAATTAATTTGTGACAAAAATCGTTTTATTAAAGTGATTTTTTTCCCCTACTATTATCAACCAGCGTCCCAAAGAATGACTGAAGATAGAGATAAATTGAGAAGGTTGATGAAGTCTGTCTGTATTGTCCCAACGACCCACAGGGTTCTCCGATGATGATGGCGAAAAAGAAAAAGGCTATTAATATCAGCAAATTAAATTTGAAAGCTACACAATAAATATGGGGTTTCCACTTTATTTAATTAATTGAAGAAAGTAATTAACGTATTTGAGATTTTGTTGGTCTGAATCTTTTCAATAGCATGGACGGATATTGAAAAGCGAAATTTCAATTTCTACCGTAATCTGTGCCATGCGCGCACGCACGCACACACACACACACAGACACACACACACACACACACACACACAAACACACAAACATAGACACAGATATACACACATGTGACATATTTTCTCCTTTGTTAGTTATAAGACCGAGCAACACAAAGGCGTCATATCTGTCGGTTTAATATTGGCAGAATAAACCACGAAAGAGGTTGATGGGCAAAACAGTACCCACCACAATCCACGTTTATTACTAAACTAGTGACAAATAAAGAGTTATTGTTGTACAAATTGTCTCTCAAGATACCACATCTCTCTCTTCTACCTCTCAGCTCCCCGTGGAGCATAGGTCTTCAACACACACTTTCCAAGTCGTTCTGTTTCTTGCCATTCTTTTAAGATAATTCCATGTCTTCCCCATCATCTTCATCTCTGCTTCTATGTGTCTTCTCCAAGAATTCGTTGGTCTTCCTCTTTGTCTTTTCCACTGGGGATTCCGAAAAAAGGCATGTTGTGTAATACTCTCAGTTGGCTTCCTCAGTGTGTGTCTTATCCAGCGTCATCGTCTTCCCTGTATCTCTTTATCCATTGGTATTTGACTGGTACATTTCCATATTTCTATGTTAGTGAATTTGTCCTGCCATGTCCATCCTTTTATTCTGCGTAAGCATCCATTAATGAAAGTCTGTATCTTCATGATTGTCATTTTTGTTGTTCTCAATGTTTCACAGCCATATAATAGGTCTGACTTAACATTGGAGTTGAACATTTTTATTTTTTGTATTTAACCTAATTTCTTTGGACTTCCATATTTTCCTAGTGAAACAAAAGCTCCTCTTGATTTTGATATTCTTTTTTTGGTATCATATTCTGTTCCTCCCTCTTTATCTATTTCATAAGATACCACATGCCATGTACATAATTTATAGCTGGGAAATTTAATTGTAGTATTATTACCTAATTGCATATTGTTATATATTTTTTGTAGCAGTATTACCTAATTTGATATTATTTTTTTGTCTCACGTTTGAAGCATTCTATTAATATTAATATTATTATTCATTTAAAAACATTATTCTTCAATGCTATTTACTTGCAATAGTGATTGCACATTTGCTCTTGATAGTCAGGTTGATAACGTATATTTTTTTCCTTTGTACCCCCGTCACGCCAAGTGGCGTATAGCGAAATATGGTGTTAGTGACCCTATATTTTACAGACCTTCAGGACATGATTTTTGGGGTAATGTGGTCAGTTTTACGCCCGTGCTGCTTTACTTACCCGGAAGCTGTCGGTTGGGATCGAACCCTACCCCTTGTCCGTGGTAGTCCAGTTCACTAACCACTGAGCTATCGCGGGTCCCTTGATAACATTGGCATCTGTTAATTATGTAATATTGACAGTTGATATTTGTTGTTATTGCATAAATCTTTAAACTGACACAAGTAATGTCCATGATTGTTCATCTATTTTGTAAACGTGTTTTGCTTTCTATTATAAATGAAATCGTGATTCTTTACAGTCCGTTTAGTATATTTACGTATTGTTATTGTTGACAGATTGCCACGAGTTGATGCGAGCATGTTGCCCTTTGACTCATAAGATGTGGCGGGTCGTAATGGCTTTCTGGACATTCTTACTTACCAGCTTACTGGAGAGGTTGGAGTTCGTCTGTCCCAGGCTATGCTGGGAAACTACTAGTCCAGCCCAGAGATACTGCAATACTGGGTCTTCTATATCAGTAACAGCCACCACTACAGGGAACACGGCGATCCTAGCTTCTGTTAGCCAGTCTGGTTTGACGCAGACTGTTTCCATAGGAGATCACGAGGAGGTAGAACTGCTAGGTCTTGGTAGGCTGATGGTGCGCCGACCCTGCTATTGCGACCGCAGATCGCAGGCGCTTCTGCTCGTATAAAATGTGAAATATATTATAATATTTTTTTTTCTTTTTGCTATTTAATATTGTGTATGAATAGAAATGTGGCCAAAGAAATTAAAATAGCTGCTAAATCTGGACATGGCAGCCAAAATAGATTTCGGTATCGATTATAGCAGCCGCAGTTTCGCATCTGAGAATAGTCCCAGATGAGATCTATTGTGTACAAGTGCAACGTATTTGATGTCTCTGCAAATATTTACCCTCTCTCCTTTATTATTTTTTACTCTTTGACTGTTAAAGTAATCACTATTTACAATTTTTGGCATTTTGTGTATAATTTGATTTCTTTGTGAAAAATTATAATGAAAATCACGATTCGTCAACATCGTTATGGACTTGTTTTAAGTCCGTTAGTGCAAATATAACACTGGAGTCTACGGCATGGCAGGGTGTTCAGGGACGCAAATAATTGGCAGTGGCGGAGATTCAAGCTGCTCCGCCTCTGAACAGTCTGTACCTTCATTAGTTCGTGTGTACATCAATTTTATGAACACACTCCTGTTTTGTCTTCGTATATCCTGAGGTAAATTACTTTTGTGTACACGAGTTCTTATGTTCTTGGATAATGATTAAAGCAAAACGTAGATTACTACTGTGTACTCAGTCCGTTGACTCTTAATTGCTTCTGTTTGATATTCAAAGGCTATTGTATACACAAGACCGCACACAGTGAATGTACATATCCTTTTGCAAATAACCGATTTTGTGTACGCTAGTCCTTAGTCTCTGTAATGTGTATGATGTTCTTAAGTTGAAAGAAAAAAAACCTTTTGTATACACAAGTGGAAGAACTTATATAATCATTTTTTACACACAAAAATGTTGGCTCTTGAATATGTCTATTTTTGTGCCAACAATTTCCGTGATCACAGTCCAGTAATTATGCGTGGCTCAGTTAAAAGGGGGAGGGATAACACATGTCATTGATAGAATAATCAAAAATACTAACAACATGCGGAGTAAGCCAACATCTAACCAACCTAATTAAAAGTCTCTACATCAACAGCAGCTGCAGAGTCAGAACAGCAGTAGACTACACAGATCACTTCGAAGTTAGATCAGGTGTAAGACAGGGGTGTGTACTATCCCCCCCCTCCTGTTTATTACATACATGGACTATATATGCAAGTTAGCCAACCCATTAGAGACAGAGGAGATCAATCAGCTTTTATTTGCAGACAATCAGGCACTAATACATGGAACAATAAAAGACCGACAAGAACACTTAAACAAACTCAACAGCTCAGGCACAAAATACAACATGAAAATCAACAACGACAAAACAGAAGTCATGAATGTCGCCACAAATAAACAGAACATCAACATAACTATAGAAGGCAGGCAACTAAAGCAAGTTGACGAATTCAAATACCTAGGAAGTTTAGTGACAAACGATAATTCACAAACAGCAGAGATAGAATCAAGATGCAACAAAGCTTGTCAAATCATTGGACAGTTATCACCACTTTTGTCCAACAAGGAAATAACTCTGGAGGCAAAACGAGCACTATACAATACAATCTTCATCCCAACGTTGTGCTACCAATGCCAGACCTGGACCCTAGATGCAAGAACAATAAGAAAAATAAAATCTACTGAGATGAAATGTGTTAGACGAATGACAGGAAACAGTCTGAGAGATAAGATCAGAAATGAAGAACTGAAAAGAGCTCGGAATAGCCCCCGCCATAGAATATATAAGGAAACAACAGATAAAATGGTTTGGCCACGTAACAAGGCAGAAAGATCAAAACACAACACAACAAGCCTTCAACAAACATTGTGAGAACACCAGACCAAAGGGTCGACCACAAAAAAGATGGATGGATGGAATATTAGAAACACTAGGAAACATAACAGCAGCAGAGGAGAACAGAAGAGCAAAAGACCGCAAATTATATCTCCCCTCGACGCTGAAAGGCAAATGAGGAAGGAAAGAAGAAGAAGAAGAAGAAGATTGATAGAATATTGTTGTAAACTAGTCACATGCATATTCGGTACGGACCATATAACTCATGACTAATTTCTGGCGACAGGAACCAGAGCTAACCAAGATAATGCACCATATCAACGTAATAGTCCCGCCCGGAAACTGACTTTCAGTCTTTGTTAAGTGAGCGTAGATCGTAGAGGAGATGTAAACACTGCAAAATATGTCATGACAATCTCCAAAAAATGCCAGGCAGATAGCCTAGGAATAAAAAGTGCAGGCCTTGACGGAAACAACTCAACAAACGCCCCATTTTGTTGTTAGTGAAAAGATGCAGAGGAGGTGAAGAGAAAAAAGAACTAAAGAGACCCTAGCGACTTTGTGTTGTCTTTGTATTTTATCATAATCGTTATATAAGGATCATGAGAAGGTCATCATAATTTGTGATAACATTATCATCATCAAGTACCGGGCCTGCTGGCGTAGGTGGTCATGTCTCTCCACAACTTTCGATCTTTCGACAGTTATTTATCATTTCTGTTATCATTCTGACCTTCTGCCAAGCCATTCTCTTAACCTGTCTGGTATCTTTTCTCTTTGCTTCCCTCTATCACTTCGTCCTTCAATTTTCCCAGTTGTTACAATATATTTAATCTGGAGGCGAAGGCGCGCCCCCCCAGCACCAGAGCTGGAAGTCGTCAGTGACTCATAACTGATGGCTTGCGCCAGGATCGGTGAACCAGAACCATCCAGACCCTGCTACACCTCTTCGTGGTGCCTCTAGAAACAGACTAACCTGTCTAGTCTGGCCAAGCGAGCAGGGATCGAAGTGGGAAGACGAACCCGGTACACAAAAAAGCGTCGGCTGAAATCGGATGTGTTGGGCCGAAAGGCGCAGATATCACAGTGTTACACTGCAAACTGCAACACAACGTAACTACGTCCACTTAACGTCCTTTTAAGGGCGGATGACGAGGAGGAAGTCTACGGTTCGTATCCGTTAGAATACCTCAAATCATCGGACGAACGCATCATCATCATCATCATCATCATCATTTAATCTGTTCTCTTCTCATTACGTGGCCAAAAAATGATGATTGTTTCTTCCTAATATTGGAAATTAGCTCTCTTTTTGCTTTGGCCTCTATCACTACGTTTTCATTACTCTTCTTAGCTGTCCATTGTATTCTCTGTCCATGGTGACAACATTGTTCCTGGGAAAATTGCACTGGGAAAGATAGATGGATAGATAGATAGATAGATAGATAGATAGATAGATAGATAGATAGATAGATAGATAGATAGATAGATAGATAGATAGATAGATAGATAGATAGATAGATAGATAGATAGATAGATAGATAGATAGATAGATAGATAGATAGATAGATAGATAGATAGATAGATAGATAGATAGATAGATAGATAGATAGATAGATAGATAGATAGATAGATAGATAGATAGATAGATAGATAGATAGATAGATAGATAGATAGATAGATAGATAGATAGATAGATAGATAGATAGATAGATAGATAGATAGATAGATAGATAGATAGATAGATAGATAGATAGATAGATAGATAGATAGATAGATAGATAGATAGATAGATAGATAGATAGATAGATAGATAGATAGATAGATAGATAGATAGATAGATAGATAGATAGATAGATAGATAGATAGATAGATAGATAGATAGATAGATAGATAGATAGATAGATAGATAGATAGATAGATAGATAGATAGATAGATAGATAGATAGATAGATAGATAGATAGATAGATAGATAGATAGATAGATAGATAGATAGATAGATAGATAGATAGATAGATAGATAGATAGATAAGACAGACAGACAGACAGACAGACAGAGGAAGTGGAAAAAAGGGGAAGTGAGAGAGAGATAGGAAGTGAGAGAGAATGCCATTCAATCGCATGGATGGAAATCAACAAAAAGTGAATTAGCAGATGGACACCACGAGAAGTAAGGGGGAAACAACCACGTCTTGTGACCACTTACTAAGTTCGTGAAGTAATAATGTTGAACCAATCAAAAGGAAGCAAAACTGTTTTTGGCTGCATGGAGATATATGTCCATAGATATGCTGATAAGGTGCATACTCTGGCACGTTTGAAATGACGGCTGCAATAGTAGTCTCTGTTTATCATGTGTTGGTCATGATTGTAGCAGATGTCCAGCAGTCACTTAGCTTGCCCCACAGTCACTTTCTTTACAGGCTTCCACTTTAGGTTTGGCAAAAAGGTGGCATTTCAATGCGTTGTTCTCTTCTTCTTTCCATCTTCATCTGCCTTTCAGCGTCGAGGGGAGAAATAATTTGCGGTCTTTTGCTCTTCTGTTCGCCCCTGCTGCAGTTATGTTTCCTAGTGTTTCTAATGTTCCATCGACCCATCTTTTTCGTGGTCAACCCTTGGGTCTGGTGTTCTCACGTTTGTTGAAGGCTCGTTGTGTTGTGTTTTGTTCTTTCTGCCTTGTCACGTGGCCAAACCATTTTATCTGTTGTTTCCTTATATATTCAATGGCGGGGGCTATTCCTAGCTTTTTTCTCAGTTCTTCATTTCTGATCTTATCTCTCAGATTGTTTCCTGTCATTCGTATAACACATTTAATCTCTGTAGAGGTTATTTTTCTTATTGTTCTCGCATCTAGGGTCCAGGTCTGGCATTGGTAGCACAACGTTGGGATGAAGATTGTATTGTATAGTGCTCGTTTTGCCTCTAGAGTTATTTCCCTGTTGGACAATAGTGGTGGTAACTGTCCGATGATTGTGTTGTTGGAGGAAGATAAGATGCACCAAGAACACAGTTGGTCTTTCAGGTGATGGAAGATGAAGATGATGACAATGATGATGTTACAGTGCGTTGTATATCCATGGTAGTTACACATAAGACGACAACACGAAGACTCACAATGTTTGTGACGTACACAACAGATAGTTGAATAATCACTGAGCATGATATGTTGTGTCTATCTTGTGTGTTACCGGGGCCTCATTATGAGGGAAATAAAGAATAGTGACACTGTGACCTTCCAGGCATGTCGTAAGAGGCGACTAAGGAGGTTGATCGATGGCTTGACAAGCTGTCATTGTAAAAAGTATTGTTATGGAAACAGCGCCATAGATTTTAGAGCAGTGATCTCTGCAATATGTGCCATTTTGGCACGCAAGGTTTCTGTTTTTGAGATTGTGGTTCTGCCCTATGTGTCGTCTTCGGCTCGAAAGGACAATAGATAGATAGATGATATGTTGTTAGTCAAACTTTATTAGATCGTAGTCTTGGCAGTTGAATGCAGTGACTTTAGAACAATAAGCCTAATGAGCCATGTTACAAAAATCTTGCTAAAAGTTATACAAGGAAGGATTCAGAATAAAATCAATACTGAATTAGATGAGCAGCAATTTGGATTTAGGAAAAATAGCGGGACAAAAGAAGCCATATTCTGCATGAGAACATTAATCGAAAAATACACAGAAGTAAACAAACCAATATATGCCTGCTTCATAGACTACACCAAAGCTTTTGATAGAGTACACCACAAACAACTTATAGAATGCCTAAAAGAGATACATCTAGATGACATGGATATACGACTAATATGCAATCTATACTGGGAGCAAACAGCAATAATAAAATATAACAAAGAGTTCTCTACACCCATTGATATAAAAAGAGGAGTAAGACAAGGATGCATCCTATCACCAATCTTGTTCAATCTATACACTGAGCAAATCTTTAAAAACATCATAGAGATGCCAGGCCTACAAATTAATGGAAAGATAATCAATAACCTAAGATATGCTGAGGATACTGTACTACTAGCAGAAAATCCTAAAGACCTACAACAATTACTTAATGAAATAAACACGACAAGCAAAAAATATGGACTAGATATGAATATCAAAAAGACTAAAACTATGATCATAAACAAAGAAAATACTCAAAACCCACAAGTGGATATCAAAATTGAAGGAATAGACCTGGAGACAGTTCAGAGCTACAATTACCTTGGACATACTATAACCAGTGATGGAAAATGTACAACTGAAATAAACAAAAGAATAGGAATGGCAAAAAGTAATTTTAATGTCATGAAGGACATACTAACATCAAAACAAATAACACCAGAGCTAAAACTAAGAATAGCAAAATGTTACATCTTCTCAATATTCCTATATGGTGCTGAAACATGGACATTAGACAAGAAAACAGAACAGAGAATTGAAGCCTTTGAAATGTGGATATATAGAAGAATAGGTAGAATTGGATGGAAGGAAAAGAAAACAAACGACAAAGTCTTAAAACAACTAAAAATGAAAAGAGAACTTCTGAACACAATTAGAACAAGACAAATGCGATTCTTAGGACATGTTAAAAGACACAACAGCCTACTGAAAGTGATCCTGGAGGGGAAAATACAAGGTAAAAGAGGCAGAGGCAGACCAAGATTAACATGTACGAGTAACATCAAAAGATGGACAAATCAACCGATGACAACCTGCACCATCAAAGCAAGAGATAGAGCAAAATGGCGCTCCATGGTAGACAACCTTCGTTGCGGAGACGGCACTCAATGATGATGATGAGTCTTGGCTGTCAGCAACAGACGATCATCTTATAATGCTTAGTTCTTATTGTATAATAGGCATAGTGTAGTAAATGTTGGAACAATGTCTCTATCTTAAGTTGTTGATCTGATGCGCTCAAGAGGTTAACACCGTTATTTATTTGAGGCATCTCTACATAATTCTTTGTCCGTGACTATTCTAACATTCCATCTTTTGTTCATCATTCTAATTGATCTAGTGGCGACACGCCAGGACTCAGCTGATATTATAACTCGACTTGAGTTACTCTTTATCTTTTTATTAAATTATTCTTTATCTACTTATTGTCATACCAGACATTTATTGGGATCAATTAACTATATACTTCTCTGGAACACACACAATTTCTAAGTCCAACCTTGGAATACTTGTGAGCTAAACTATGTCCTCATGACTAATATCATCTACTTGGTTGGGATGATTAAAACATACTATCTGGTTCTACAATATTTCCCTATCTCTTCTACATCTTTTTTTTTTTTTGTATCTCTGTCTCTCTAATTCTGCTAATACATTCGGTTAAATACTCCTGTCGTATTTGCATAATTTATCGGCTGAGTGGTCATTTGTTGATCTCTCAGACAATCACAAGAGACCATGTTAAAATATGGATGATTTTAGTGTCGAAATTTGAATAAGGCTACATCTTAACATTTTGGCTGACCACTGAGTTTTAATATAATGGCATAGCATGTTCTCTAAGAGTGATATCTCTCTCACACAAACCTAACCTTTCCCTTCCTTAGTTTTTCAGTTGTTTATCAAGTCCTGATTTCTGGACTTGTGACATCGACTTTTGGGGGAAAAGTCAATATTAGTTTAAATCCCCTACCTTCATCTAATAGCTAATATTTCGAATTTCTAAAATTGCTACTGCTGCTCAATACTTGTTTACTGCTCTCCTATACACCGTTATGGGTAGCCACTATCATACACGATAATCTAGATGATGATATAGGTGATGTCGATGATGATGACGATGGTTATGTAGATTATGATAGTGTTGATGATGATGATGATGAAGAAAATGTTGTTGTAGGTGATGATGATGTAGGTGATGGATGATGATAATAATGTAAATGACTATAATGACGATGACGGTGATGATGATGAGGCAGACAATGAAGATGATTATATACATTTGATCATGATGATCATGATGGTAATGTAGATTATGATGATGCAGAAGATGATGTAGATGAGGATTATGATGACGACGATGGTGATGCTGTAAGTGATGGTGATGTAAATGACGACGTTATAGATAAAGATGATGAGAATGATGATGTAGGTGATGACGATGATGATGATAATGTACATGATGACGATGAGGATGATCATAATGTAGATGACATTGATGACGAATAGATTATGATAATGATATTACTGTAGATGATGACGGTGCTTATAATGTAGACAATGATATAGATGATGACAATGGTGATGTAGATGATGACAATAATGATGTTTTGATGATTATAATAGTGATGAAGATGATTATGATGCGGATTATGGTAATGATAGGGTGATGTAGATGATGATGTAGATGATGATCATGTAGATTGTAGATGATGATATAGATAATGATGATAATGGTGTTTTAGTTGATGATTATGATGATGACTATGATGATAATGATGATGTTAATGTTGACGCAGTAATGTAGATGGTGTAATCGACGATGATAATGACGATGGTGGCGTAGATAATGATGATGTATCACTATAATATCAACAAGTCATATTTATTCTTGGAAGATCATACATAAAACAAATCCTGAAATCGGTTAGCTTCTGACCTACATGTTGGTTAAACTTCTGTACACGCTGAAGGATCTGTGTTGTCAGTCAGGCTGCGGAGCTTCTGCCAGAATGTGAGGCTAAATCTCCGAACAAATAAGGAACTTACATGCTATTTGTCACAGCATGAAAACAGAAGTAGAAGCAGTTAATGTTGTTCTGTCCGGACTTTCTAAGTTCAGACTATCAGCCCACGAAGGGAAAGAACTGTTGGCGCCATCGCCAATTGATAGCATTAAATGAATAAGGGCCGCTATTCGGATCGATCTTTCGGTTCAGTAAGCCAAACTTCAGTCCAACAATCACCCCATTTTCTTATTGAAGCAGACATGTTAGGGTTCCATTTATTTTCATCCAAAATCTCCGAATCCGTTCAACCACTCCCCCCCCCTCCCCCTTTTCCCAACAAAAATAGAATGCAGACAATGTAGAACTTACCTGTTCGGATGGACAAGCAACATAAGAACCAAGTGCTGAGAAGATGTGTTGTAGGGCACATCAAGACAGAACATTTGACTGGAAATAGGGCAAACGGCCGTTGTACTACACGGGACAACGTGAAAATAATCATAATAATAATAAAAAATAATTGAATGGCAACATAAAGGACAGTGATCGTCTACACCAGCTAACATGGGAGCGTACAGTGGGAATAAGGACAAATAAGACATAACACAATTAATGAATAAAGGAGTAAAAAAAAAACTTAATTATTGAGGTATAAACAACTAATCATACCAGATTTTTGGTCTCTCACGCCTTTCCGAAAAAAAAGTCTATTCTTCTAACGAGAACTTTGTTTACTCCAATAATCTATATTTGTTTCCGATATCCTTTCTTTATTAAACAAACTCTCACTCATTTATTAACGCATTCTTTGCCTCAGTCAGCCTAATTTTTACCGCATTCCGAAATTCCCATCTGGCACCCCACTGTTCTTTGTTCCAGTTATCTGCAAGCTACAGCGTAATCAGTTTATTTGAGTGATCGCATTATTGCGTTCGCAAGCAGCCAATCGATAAAGCGAATTATTCCAATAAAAGAAAGCGTTGTAGCGTTACATAAACATTTGAATAATGATCCAGCTGCTTAATAAGACAGGAGGGTTTGATTTTAAGCAGCTGGACATTCGGAAATCAACTTAAGTGCAACAGTTTGTAATGCTGATTCCAGGTCGTAGAGATTAATTAGTTTTCTTAGAATAAAATTTATTTGGTTAAAATCTTAACAACAGAGAATTTCAAAATACACTGTATTTTAACTTTTCTCATCAGTTTAAATGATAGTAGGTCTCATTCTTTTGTTGTTGTTATTTAGCAGAATCCACATAATTCAATGAACATGCCCGGTGTCATTTACCACTTCCGCCTCTTCCTTGATTAGCTTGAATATTTCAGCATAAAGCACGTGCTTTGTGACACCCGCAGAAGTCAGTGAGGCGATACAAGAAATCTAGTTTATTTATGTTTTTTTTTCTTTTAAGAATGAGCACAAAATCAACATGTTTTTATTATTGATTCCCTAGCTATGGCATACAGCCTGCTCTTTTCGATTTTCAATTTACAACTCATTACACAGCAATTTTTCTATATAGATTCATTCAGTACGCATCGACTATTCTAACTTCATTCATCAGACAGCAGCTATTCTGTCTTGCATCACCAATTACACATCAGCTCTTCTATCCATCATCACCAATCACACATCAGCTCTCCTATCTAGCATCACCAATCACACATCAGCTCTCCTACCCACCATCACCAATCACGCATCAGCTCTCCCATCTAGCATCACCAATCACACATCAGCTCTCCTACCCACCATCACCAATCACACATCAGCTCTCCTACCCACCATCACCAATCACACATCAGCTCTCCAACCCACAATCACCAATCACACATCAGCTCTCCTATCTAGCATCACCAATCACACATCAGCTCTCCTACCCACCATCACCAATCACACATCAGCTCTCCTATTCAGCATCACCAATCACACATCAGTTCTCCAACCCACCATCACCAATTACACATCAGCTCTTCTATCTAGCATCGCCAATCACACATCAGCTCTCCAACCGACCATCACCAATCACACATCAGCTCTCCTACCCACCATCACCAATCACACATCAGCTCTCCTATTCAGCATCACCAATCACACATCAGTTCTCCTACCCACCATCACCAATCACACATCAGCTCTCGTATCTAGCATCTACAATCACACATTAACTCTCCTACACTGCATCACCAATCACACACAAGCTCTCCTACCTGTCATCACCAATTACACATCAGCTCTCCTGTCTTGCATCACCAATCACACATCAGCTCTTCTATCTAGCATCACCAATCACACATCAGCTCTTCTATCTAGCATCACCAATCACACATCAGCTTTTCTATCTAGCATCACCAATCACACATCAGCTCTTCTATCTAGCATCACCAATCACACATCAGCTCTTCTATCTAGCATCACCATTCACACATCAGCTCTCCTATCTAGCATCACTTATCACACATCAACTTTCCTATCTAGCATCACCAATCACACATCAGCTCTTCTATCTAGCATCACCAATCACACATCAGCTCTTCTACCCAGCATCACCAATCACACACCAGCTCTCCTACCCAGTATCACCAATCACACATCAGCCCTCCTATCTAGCATCACGAATCACACATCAGCTTTCCTATCTAGCATTATCAATCACACATCAGCTCTCCTATCTAGCATCACCAATCACACATCAGCTCTCCTACCCACCATCACCAATCACGCATCAGCTCTCCCATCTAGCATCACCAATCACACATCAGCTCTCCTACCCACCATCACCAATCACACATCAGCTCTCCTACCCACCATCACCAATCACACATCAGCTCTCCAACCCACAATCACCAATCACACATCAGCTCTCCTATCTAGCATCACCAATCACACATCAGCTCTCCTACCCACCATCACCAACCACACATCAGCTCTCCTATTCAGCATCACCAATCACACATCAGTTCTCCAACCCACCATCACCAATTACACATCAGCTCTTCTATCTAGCATCGCCAATCACACATCAGCTCTCCAACCGACCATCACCAATCACACATCAGCTCTCCTACCCACCATCACCAATCACACATCAGCTCTCCTATTCAGCATCACCAATCACACATCAGTTCTCCTACCCACCATCACCAATCACACATCAGCTCTCCTATCTAGCATCTACAATCACACATTAACTCTCCTACACTGCATCACCAATCACACACAAGCTCTCCTACCTGTCATCACCAATTACACATCAGCTCTCCTGTCTTGCATCACCAATCACACATCAGCTCTTCTATCTAGCATCACCAATCACACATCAGCTCTTCTATCTAGCATCACCAATCACACATCAGCTTTTCTATCTAGCATCACCAATCACACATCAGCTCTTCTATCTAGCATCACCAATCACACATCAGCTCTTCTATCTAGCATCACCATTCACACATCAGCTCTCCTATCTAGCATCACTTATCACACATCAACTTTCCAATCTAGCATCACCAATCACACATCAGCTCTCCTATCTAGCATCACCAATCACACGTCAGCTCTTCTACCCAGCATCACCAATCACACACCAGCTCTCCTACCCAGTATCACCAATCACACATCAGCTCTCCTATCTAGCATCACCAATTACACATCAGCTCTCCTATCTAGCATCACCAATAACATATCAGCTCTCCCAATTAGCATCACCTATCACACACTAGCTCTCCTACCAAGCATCCCATATTAAACATCAACTCTTCTATCCAGCATCACATATCACACATTAACTTTTCTATCCAGCATCACCTTTCCTACCCAGCATCACCAATCACACACCAGCACTCCTACCCAGCATCATCAATCACACATCAGCTCTCCTATCTAGCATCACCAATCGCACATCAGCTCTCCTAACTAGCTTCACCAATCACACATCAGCTCTCCTATCTAGCATCACCTATTACACATCAGCTCTTCTATCTAGCATCACCTATAACACATCAGCTTTTCTATCTAGCATCACCAATTACACATACGCTCTTCTATCTAGCATCACCAATCACACATCAGCTCTCCTATCTAGCATCACTTATCACACATCAACTCTCCTATCTAGCATCAACAATCACACATCAGCTCTTCTATCTAGCATCACCAATCACACATCAGTTCTTCTAACTAGCATCACCAATCACACATCAGTTCTTCTAACTAGCATCACCAATCATACATCAGCTCTTCTATCTAGCATCACCAATCACACATCAGCTCTCCTACCCACCATCACCAATCACACGTCAGCTCTCCTATCCAGCGTCACCAATCACACATCAGCTATCCTATTCAGCATCACCAATCACACATAAGCTCTCCTAACCAGCATCACCAATCACACACCAGCACTCCTACCCAACATCACCAATCACACATCAGCTCTCCTATCTAGCATCACCAATCACATGTCAGCTATCCTATTCAGCATCACCAATCACACATCAGCTCTTCTATCTAGCATCACCAATCACAAACATCAGCTCTTCTATCTAGCATCACCAATCACACATCAGCTCTTCTATCTAGCATCACAAATCACACATCAGCTCTTCTATCTAGCATCACCAATCACAAACATCAGCTCTTCTATCTAGCATACTAATCACACATCAACTATCCTATCTAGCATCACCAATCACACATCAGCTCTCCTACTCACCATCACCAATCACACGTCAGCTCTCCTATCCAGCATCACAAATCACACATCAGCTATCCTACCCACCTTCACCAATCACATGTCAGCTCTCCTATTCAGCACCACCAATCACACATCAGCTCTCCTATGTAGCATCACAAATCACACATCAGCTCTTCTATCTAGCATCAACAATCACACATCAGCTCTTCTATCTAGCATCACAAATCACACATCAGCTCTTATATCTAGCATCACCAGTCACACATCAGCTCTTCTATTCAGCATCACCAATCACACACCAGCACTCCTACCCAGCATCACCAATCATACATCAGCTCTCCTATCTAGCATCACCAATCACACATCAGATCTTCCATCTAGCATCACCAATTACACATCAGCTCTTCTATCTAGCATTACCAATCACACATCAGCTTTTCCACCTAGCATGACCAATCACACATCAGCTCACCTATCTAGCACCACCAATCACGCATCAGCTCTCCTATCTAGCATCACCAATCACATATCAGCTCTGCTATCTAGCATCACCAATTACACATCAGCTTTTCTATCTAGCATCACCAATCACACATCAGCACTTCTATCTAGCATCACCAATCACATATCAGCTCTTCTATCTAGCATCACCAATCACACATCAGCTCTTCTACCCAGCATCACCAATCACACACCAGCTTTCCTACCCAGTATCGCCAATCACACATCAGCTCTCCCAATTAGCATCACTTATCACACATCAGCTCTCCTACCCATCATCACCTATCACACACTAGCTCTCCTACCCAGCATCCCATATTACACATCAAATCTTCTATCCAGCATCACATATCACACATTAACTTTTCTATCCAGCATCACCTTTCCTACCCAGCATCACCTATCACACATCAACTCTTCTACTCGGCATCACCTATCACACATTAACTTTCCTAAACAGCATCACATATCACACATAAATATTATAGTAACCACAGACTCTGTATTGTTTGACATTTATTTCTGATATATATTATAACTTGACAGCACATCACATTTACATTAATCACACGTTAATCATGACAGATTCTCTACTGCACATATTTGGGTTCCTTTGGTCTATCTACTATGCCATGCTATTTATAGTTCTTCTCCTCTAGTCCCCAATGAGACACTTCGGTGTTCTCCTCTATACCTTTTTTCTGTGCTCCTTACCCCTCATTTGTTTTTTATTGTACCCCACTCTCAGACATCTCACTCTTACCGCCTTTTGAGCACCTGTTAGTCTACTGTTCTATTCTTTCTCCTTTGTGTTTGCACACTGACCCCTGTGTGAACTCCTCTGGTTCTGTGTGCATTTGCGCACATTTCTGCACATTCACGACAGCCACACTCAGGTTACCATTTCCTTTTCAATTTGGCCTCGGCCTGACAGACATGATAGACATATTTCGATTATTTTTGTTTTGGATGTTTCGTTATTAGTTTTACTTACATATCCGTGTGTGTGTGTTTTTTTTTTTTGGTTCCTACTGAAGGCCTATTTGGCCGAAACGTCGTTTAATCTGTATCGTCCATTAATCACGTAAAGCTTCTAACATACAATTTTTTTTCTATTTTTTAATTTTTCCTAATCATGGCAGACTCTTTTTCTCTCAATATGTAATCATAATCAGTTTATTGATCTCCATTATTAATCTTGGCCTATGGTCGTTATGTAGTGGATGCACTTATCTTAAATTAATGTTAATTAATTCGGGACTTCTCTGAGACAAATTGTCGGTGGATATGATCAGTCCACAAGTGCATATCTTGCATTCAGTCTCTCTATCACTTACTTACGTATATCAGAATGTGAAACACAACTTTAAAACTCTCAGACACTTCACAACTAAAGTTCATATGTTCATTGCTATCCTTACTACTCTCTATCAACTTACTTAATAACTTCTCAACTAACATAAAACTACAACTTGAAGATTCTTAGCTTCCTAACTAACTGGCCCAACGTTCTAATCTTAACTTTTCTAACTGTGTCTAATTTCCCAACTGTCTAATTCTCTCTGTGTGTCTAATCTCTAACTGTCTAATTCTCATTCCTGACTAACTCAAACCTATTGTGTTGAAGTTTAAATATTCAGCCACAACTCTTCGCCTAAAAATCAGCAACCAATCAAACTGTCGCAAAGTGACAATTTGCACTCTTCTGGTCACTTGAGTTGGTCACTCCTCGTCATTCTGTGACCGAAACTTGAACTATTCTCACGGTTTGACGAAAACACCTTGTTTTCGTGAATCTCTATGCCCTATTTAAATTAGTTATTACCTCATGACAATGACCTTTCCTGGTAGTTGGATGACAATTTATTTATCAGACAGCCAAAGTCATGGGGTCAATGCATGCTATTGTCATGCATTGCCTAAAAGTTGAAGTGGAAATTTCCATGGACCTAAACTCATCATCGTGTCGTCCAGTAATTCTGGACCTTACCTCCTTCCCACTTTCTGTGTATCCACTACCCCCTATGTAAACTTCTATTATCCCCTAACTTGTTATTCTGGCTCGAAATTTTCCATACATATGTCCTAACTACTGCTGGTCGCTACCATCTGTTAATGTTATTGTCTATTGAGAAGCGGGTAACAACTAAGTTACCTGCCCCCCATGCTTTCATTAGCTCACTCTATAACATCAACTCTCCTACCCAGCATCACCTATCACACATCAACTCTCCAACCCAGCATCACCTATCACACATCAACTCTCCTACCCAGCATCACCTATCACACATCAACTCTCCTACCCGGCATGACACATCAACTTTCCTAAGCAGCATCACCTGTCACCTATAAAAGAGAACTATTAAACACAATAGAACAAGACAAATGCAATTTTTGGGGCATGTTAGAAGACACAACAGCCTACTAAAAATAATATTGGAAGGGGAAATGCAAGGTAAAAGAGGCAGAGGCAGACCAAGACTAACATGGAAGAGTAACATCAAAAGATGGACAAGTCAGCCTATGACAACCTGCACCATCAAAGCAAGAGACCGAGCAGAATGGCGCACCATGGTAGCACATTTGCAGAGACGGCACTCAATGAATGAATGGATCACCTATCCCACATCAACTCTCCTATCCAGCATCACCTATCCCACATCAACTCTCATATCCAGCATCACCTATCCCACATCAACTCTCATATCCAGCATCACCTACCCCACATCAACTCTCCTATCCAGCATCACCTATCCCACATCAACTCTCCTATCCAGCATTACCTATCCCACATCAACTCTCCTATCCAGCATCACATATCCCACATCAACTCTCCTATCCAGCATTACCTATCCCACATCAACTCTCCTATCCAGCATCACATATCCCACATCAACTCTCATATCCAGCATCACCTATCACACATCAACTTTACCATCAGAAGACACTTTACAAACTTCAAGATCAAGGACGACCACTCCAAGCCAAATATTTGGTTTGACTCGCTACTCACGACCTTCCCGACACCAATTTTCTCACAACCTGTGACACAGAGAAAGGTCTCTCTTGACTAAACATTTCCCATAACTCACTATCAAGAGAATGTCTCTATTGACTAAACATTTCCCATAACTCACTATCCAGAAACAGGTCTCCCCTGATTCAACATTTTCCATAACTCACTATCCAGAGACAGGTCAGAAAGACGTTACTTCTGCCTCTGCCTCTTTTACCTTGCATTTTCCATAATTCACTATCCAGAGACAGGTCGCCCCTGATTCAACATTTCCCATAATTCACTATCCTGAAACAGATCTCCCGTGATTCAACATTTCCCATAATTCACTACCCAGAGACAGGTCAGAAAGACGTTACTTACAATAAACCACATATTTTCAATGGGGTTTTAATCTGGCCACTTTCCGGGCCAGTCCAGAAGGTTCAGTGATCACCAGTGAAGAGATTCCTCATCACTTTTGATGAGTGCACGAGCCAGATCTTCTTTGATGTGTCACCGAAACATGACGACAATCATGGTTGGTGCTTCAGATCTACTAGAACAGGTCATTATTAGGTTTTATGGTTGACAATATCCATCCACCTGTCAAATGTACATATTCTATTTCTATTACATTATCTATTTTTGCTATACACGTGCTTCATAGTCTACACGAAAGCATTTGACAAAGTAAAGCAAGTGGAAATAATCAATAATGCTGGAGAAGCTAAACATTGAAGGCAAGGATCTGAGAATCATAAAAAAAAAAAACATGTATTGGCAACAACCAACAACCATAGGATCTGACGACCAACAAGGTCAGTTCCAATATATAAAGCGAGGAGCCAGACAAAATTGTGTTCTGTCGTCAAATTTGTTCTCACTTTACAGTGAAAATATTATGAGATTAATAGTAGACAATAACAACAACACTGGCACGGACGGTTGAGCAATTATGAATTTTAATTCGTTTGCAGTGATACCGGGGCCTTCTATAATTATAACCATAACCACAGCAGCAAAAGAAATTAAAGTCATCGGCATAACATAAATAATCTGTGAAATGCGGACGACACAGTCTTGATAGCAGAGTTTGGGGAATGAGCAACAAGAAATGATAGATTTAATATAGTAAATGAAAGAAAGCAACAAGAAATGATAGATTTAATATAGTAAATGAAAGAAAGCAACACGAAACGATAGATTTAATATAGTAAATGAAAGAAAGCAACAAGAAATGATAGATTTAATATAGTAAATGAAAGAAAGCAACACGAAACGATAGATTTAATATAGTAAATGAAAGAAAGCAACAAGAAATGATAGATTTAATATAGTAAATGAAAGAAAGCAACCAGAAAGGTCTCAACCTAAACAATAAGAAAACAGAAGCAATCGTCATATGGAACTATCACCACCATACAGCATTCAGATAAGCGGGACAGATCTGAAACAAGCACATAGCCAAATACTTGGATACAATAACATCATACGGCCTTAAAGAGACAATTTTGATCTTCTATGGAAGGGAATCATGGACATTAGACAAACAAGTGAAAGTACGATTAGAGACCACAAAGATGGGATTCTAAATGGAAACGTTGAGAGCTTCCTGGACAGCTAAAATATACCAGCGAGAACATTCTCAAGGAGACCAATGCCAAAAGAGAGCTCATAAATAGCAGAAAGAAACGATCAACAACTTTCAAAGGCATTATGAGAAGAGAAAAGTTAGAATACTTGGTTACAACTGGTAAAATACAAGGAAAGAGAGGTCGCAGACGGTAAAAAGAGAAGATACTAGATAGCTTGGTGTCGTGGCACGGTAAACAGTCAACAACATAATTGTTACGACGCACTGTGGACAGAAAACTGTGGAAGGACATAATTGCCTACGCCAACCAGTATGGCACACGAAACACTATTTCAACTTCCTCTGCTACATTTTTAGACACATGGGCTTCTCTAAGTGTTTTCTCTGGCTCACATGTATCCATTAATTGTTGGCCTACATGCATCCATTAACTGTGGGCCTACATGCATCCATTAACTGTGGGCCTACATGCATATTTTAACTGTGGAGAACCATGAAACTGATGCTTTATTAGGATTAACCAACTCACGTGCACTTGCTCAGTCGCACGGAAACATATCGTTAATACAACCACACCGGTAGTACGAATGGGAGCTGATGAGGTGACCAGGGACAAGTTGATGACATACCTCGGAGTTAGGTTTGATCGCAGCCTGTGTTTTCGGGACCACGTCGACCATGTGATAACAAAATCCCGCAAAGGATTAGCCGCCTTGAAGGTCATGGCAGCTGCCAACATCGAGCAGAGGCTACTTATTCTTCTGTTCCAGGGATTAGTCCTCGCACCAATCGAGTATGCCCTGGCCATTCTTACTGTCAGTACGACTCAAATTGATAGGCTGGAGAAAATACAAAATGAAGCCATGCACATTATCCTGGGATGTACGAGGGACACTCCCTGTGTAGCAATGAGGTATCTTCTTGACTTTCCAACCATGGATGACAGAATCAAGATCTGGAGCGCACGAGCATACCTGAAGATTAGTACAGATAAAGAGCATCCATTGCACCACGTGCTCAACACAGAGAAAGGTACCAGGCTAAAAAGAGGCAAATCATGGGTGGGCCGGGCAGAAGATGTCATCAAACAGGTATGTGGGCTTACCAATATCAGCGTTGCTGAGGAGTGGATACCGGTGCCTACATCATTCAAGGGAACTTTCTCATGTATTGTCACACTCGACAGGAAAAGTAGGGAACAGAACCCGGTCGTGGTTAATGCTGAGGTCAACGGTCTCATCTGCGATAATACCGATGAGAAAGATGCAGTCATCTATACAGACGGATCTGTAAGACGACACGAAAGAAGTGCATGGGCATTTACAGCACGCTCGGCAGGCAGAATAGCCAAGGACGACAGTGGTGCATACGCCATGACCACGAGTAGCATGACAATGGAGGTGATGGCAGTGACCAAGGCATTCAAATGGTTAGAGTCACAAGACTACATCCACGCATGTATACTGAGTGATTCGATGAGCATGATAAAAAAAGTGGAGGCGGGCTATGTACGCATGCAATGGGTAGAGTCGTTGCAGAAATCCAAAATACGTAATGTCACCTTTGTATATGTCCCTGGACATGCGGGAGTACGGGGAAATGAGAGAGCGGACAGGTTGGCTAGCTGCGCTGTCGTTGAGGACGGGCAACCGATGGATCGGGCGGACATCATCAATGCCCTCCGAGATGTGGGAAGAGCACAGGACTTCGACAAACACAGATCAACGTCACTTCTTCGGATGATGGAAATGGGAGTTAAGATGGGCACAGCCAGAAATGAGAAACTTAGTGGCCGTGTAAGAAGACTTATCAACCAACATAGAACTGGAGTCGTCAGTCGCTGGACACTGAGGGAATTGCTGAGGAGGGGATCTGAGCACCTATGGACATGTTCGGAGTGCAATGATGTTGACCCGCAAATAACTCAATAACTCAATAACTCAATTAACTATGGGCCTACATGCATCCATTAACTGTGAGCCCACAAATGGTCATTCCTGCATCCATCGTCCACAAATGCTCACTCCTATATCCTTTGTATCTCTTCTCACCACCTGTAGTGTCATAACTATCTGTCTTTCTCGCAGCTTCCACTTCTCCGTCTCATTTATAACTGAGGTGATGATTTCTTGCTCATCGAATGTTAGATTTTGTTTCACCTTTGCTTGTACCCTGAGTACGCCCTTTTAAATTACCATTTTACATGGAGAATGTGTATGAATACCCAGAGTTATTATTTTACATGGAGAATGTGTATGTATACCCAGAGTTATTATTTTACATGGAGAATGTGTATGTATACCCAGAGTTATTATTTTACATGGAGAATGTGTATGTATACCCAGAGTTATTATTTTACATGAAGAATGTTTGTTTGCCCAGAGTATGGGTCGACGATTCTGTAATCTCTCTCTCTCCCCCCCCCCCCCTTTTCGCTCTCTCTCTCTCTCTCTCTCTCACGCACACACAGACACATATAGAGAGCATCGGGACACATCAATGATGATCCTGAAAATGATTAACTAGTAAAACACAACCCTTGTCTGTCTATAAATCGTCTCATTTTACTCGTGCCACGTATAATTCCAATCTTCCTCTTCTTCATCTATGCATTAGACAATTAGACCAGCTTGGGACACGAACAAGACGGCAAATTTGAGATCTCCATCGATTCCCCATAGCTTTTCGTGCAGGATTGCTTCTGTGGACCATATATGTGATCTTAGGGTGTGCAGTCATGTAAGCTATGCTATGGAATCTGTCTGGATCCTCTATAATCGTATGTTGCAGCGTCAGAGTCCTATCTTGTTCTCAGACCACGGTAACCTGTTCTGATTCTGAAGATTTTGGTCTGCTCATGTCTGCTGAGCTTTTAAACCTGCCATGTTCTGGTTCATATTTTTCACAAGGCTCTCTCCATTCTGGAACCCGCGATAGCTCAGTGGTTAGTGAACTGGGCTACAAAGGACAAGAGGTCGGGCGGGTTCGATCCTGACCGACGGCTTCCTGGTTCGCTCAGCCTTAAATGGGTACCGGATTTTTTCTGGAAAAGTAAAGCGGCACGGGCGTAATACCGACCACATTACCCCAAAAATCATGTGCTGAAGGTCTGTAAAAATGATGGTCACTAACACCATATTTTCAAGTATTTAGGCACAATGTTGACAGAAGATGGAAAACTAGACAGAGAAATTGACATGAGAATACAAAAAGCAAATGCTGTCACATACCAGCTTTCACCATTGCTAAGACATCCAAACATTTCTATGCCAGCTAAACAACAAATAATAAATAACAGTTTAATACCAACTTTGTGCTATAAAAGTCAAACATGGACCCTTTCTAAATCCCATTTAAGAAAGATCAATACATGTGAGATGCGATGCTTGAGAAAAGTAACAAACAACACAAGAAGAGATAGAATACCAAATGAAACCATAAGAAAAATGGTAGGAACTAAACCCTGCCAAGACTATATAGAACAACAACAAATTAAATGGTTTGGCCAACTGGTCAGAATGAATCCTTACCAATCACCATCAAGGGCGTTCTTCTCGAGAATGCATGGAAAAAGACCAAGAGGAAGACCCAGAAGAAGGTGGATAGATGCAGTGATAGAGACATGTAACAACAAAGGAAAATCACTAATTCAGACAGTTCGAGCAGCTCAAGAACGACAAATGATATAAACCACGACACCTTTTAGGTATCAGTGAAAAGCGAAAAAGAAGAAGAAGAAGAAGAAGAAGAAGAAGAAGAAGAAGAAGAAGAAGAAGAAGAAGAAGAAGAAGAAGAAGAAGAAGACACCATATTCCCTATACGCCACTTGTCGTGACGGGGGCTCTTTACTTTTTTTTTTTTTTTTTAACTTTCTCTCAATTCTGGTTTCCCAGCTTGTTTAAGATTGCATTTTTGTCTTTGAGGATCTCATGTTTGCTTGTAGGACTGACCTTGCGTCGCTAGTGATAACAGATGTTGGAGTTTGCGTCACTTGTTTATTGAAAGTATATTGGGCTTTGTGGAGTGCCGCTGCCTCTGCTATGAAATGTGTGCTCCTTTCTCCGGCTGGAAGAGGGTGTGTCTAGGCTACTTTTTATGGAGAATGATGAGTTGACAGGGCCACTTCTGTCTCAGATTGCTCATTTTTGAAGGATATTACTTTAAATATAGAATTGTTTATTTTTAAAAAATTATTTTGGCGGATTATCAAACTGTCACCTTTATAGATGCCTCCAAAGCAAGCATTTTACGCTGATCTTACTGATCATAGCCTACTTTAGACAGACCTGAGTGCGTAAAAGTAAATCTGGGAAATCCTCCACATGTGTGACGTATCAGTTACGTGATTTATAGACGGCCGACGTCATTGTAGCAACAACCGTCCCTGCTGCAAAGCTGAAAACGTCACGATAGTGGAAGTTGTCAGGGGTTTCCCTTTATTGCCATCCAGAACTTCGATCATGCACGTCCAGAGCAGGAGGTCAAGACTATCAGGGGCGTAGATAGGTTCCAATTCCTGAAATGGTTTACGGTGAAAGGAGTGGACCTGGACGGTGAGACTTATAAGAAGAAATAGAGGGAACTAGACAGAGAAATGAATGACTTCAGTCAATATTTGATTTGATTGGTATGTTCACCCATAACAAAACATTAATGAATTTATTTTCTTCTTTCTTCACTTCCTAGTATAATAGGCCTATATCTCTTCAGGATTCAAGAGAAATGTTAAGTTTTAGATCTGGTTTTTTCAGTATTTGTATGAATCACAAATTTTGTTTGAATAGTGTTCTGGGCCGAATTGTATATTTATATTAAATAAATAGCAGTGGTCAACGGTGTGTTTTGTATATGTATACAAACATATATACACACACATATATTCTTTTTCTACCTTTCAACTCCCCGTGGAGCGTAGATCTTCAACAAACACTTTCCATGCCGTTCTGTTTCTTGCCATTCTTTTAAGGTCATTCCATGTCTTTCCCATCATCGTCATCTCTGCTTCCATCTGTCTTCGCCAAGAATATTTTGGTTTTCCTCTTTGTCTTTTTCCTTGGGGATTCCAAAAAGGCCTGTTGTGTAATACTCTCAGTTGGCTTCTGCAGTGTGTGTCCTGGCCAGCACCATCGTCTTCGTTGTATCTCTTTATCCACTGGTTTTTTTTTTTACCAGTTTTTTCCTCAAAATTCTATGTTAATGATTTTGCCCTGCCATTTCCATCCTTTTATTCTGCGCAAGCATCCATTAATGAAGTTTCTTCACAATTCACAATATTCATGATTGTCATTTTTGTTGTTGTCCATGTTTCACAGTCATATAATAGGTCTAACTTAACATTGGAGGTGAAAATGTTTATTTTTATATTTAACCTAATTTCTTGGGATTTCCATGTTTCCCAGTGCTACGAATGCTCCTCTTGTGTTTGATATCCTCATTTTGGTATCAAACTGTTCCTCCCTCTTTGTCTATATTACTGCCCATATATATGTAAGATTGTATGTCTAGTAGAAGTCTATCTATCTTTCGTTCGCTCGAAGTATTGTCTATATCAGCAATGTCGTTTTCTGTATGAATTTTACTGTCTTTTGTAATTCTTGCAGTGGCCCATATAGTTTTGTCTGTAGTGTTGTATCTATGGGCCAATGGATTTTCCTCAGTCTACTATATTCAGTGCAGTCTTGAAGTATGTGTTCAGCAGTCTGGGGTGCCTGTCCACATGTACAAGTAGTTGATGTGCCGATCTTGAATTTTGTATACATGTGACTATGGAGTCGATTGTGTCCTGTTCTTAGGCGTATAATGATAACTTGTTCATATCTATTCATATTATGAAAGGCATCCTGATATGGGGCTTGTGGTCCTCTGATTGATTTGATTGATTTGATTATCTGTTTCTTATGATGGTATGTGACTGGTGTATCTAGTTGTGTGCCCTTTGAACCTTCCTTTGCCAACTGATCTGCTTTCTCATTTCCTGGTATTCCACAGTGAGACGGGATCCACTGCAGGGCAACCCTGTGGTGCTTGCAGAGTTCAGTCAATAAGGTCTGTAGATGTGGTAATTTTCTGGATTGTAGTGCCTGGAGTACTGATCTTGCATCTGTCAAAAACACTACAGGCTGTGGGCTAAGATTACTGTTCAGCAGCTTTTCTATTGCCAACTTTATTGCTTGTATTTCTGCATCATAATTGTGACAATATTTCCCTGTTGCTATTTTATTCATATCCCTAGTGTTATTTGGGTACTCTATATATGCACCTGCTCCCCCATTCTTTACTGCATTCTGTGCTGATCCATCTGTGTACACACGGATCCATAGGTCTTGTGGGTATTCTTCATCCAGGAAACTGAGAGTTATTGTTTTTCGCTGTAGACTATTTTGTTCCTCTTTGTCAACTATTCCTTTCACTTCTGTCCGTATTTGAACTGATAATCCTGATTCATCTGTCCAGGGAGTCTGTTCTGGTATGGGCAGAAGGGGTTTAACAACTCTTGGCATGTCTGGTGTTTGTCTACTAATACGCTTGGCTTGGTGGATAAAACTGCTTCTCTTAAGTCGTCCCAATGCAAGATTTTGGAATCTGTCCTTCATTGGATGTCTCGGCATGCATACAAATTTTTCTGCCTGTATCAGCACCTTTGTGTCTCTCCGTTCTCTCAGTGCTGGTATCCTCCACAATTTCTCCATCTCCAATATTGGTGTTGATTTCATTGCTCCTGTGATGACCCTAAGTGCCTGGTTTTGTACTTTATCCAGTTCTTGCAATGTGGTGTTTGATGCTGAGCACCATGCGGATGATCCATATTCTAAATGTGGGCGTATACTCTGTTGGTAAACTTTACTGAGTATTTTCCCACTCGCACCCCATGTGGTTCCACACAACTTTCTTAGAATAGCCAATTTCCTCCTTGCTTTTTGGGTTGCCTTATTTATCTGCTGTTTCCAAGATAGTTTGTTATCAAATGTAACTCCGAGATATGTAGCTTGTATGTCTTCTTTCACAGGCTCATTGTTTATGTAGATGGCTCCTGCTTTTTGTTTTGGGGAGAGTGTGAAAAGTGTAGTACTGCATTTGTCTGTATTGATGCTGATACACCATCTATTTGTCCATGAATTCAGTGCATTCATAGCTCTTTGTAGCAATTTGGAGGCCACTGTTGCATACTCCTCTGTGCACCACATTACCAAGTCATCTGCATACATTGCCACTTTGATGCCATGTGGTAGTTCAGTAACTAGGTCATTGATGTAGATCAGAAAAAGTGTTGGAGATAGTACCCCTCCTTGTGGAACGCCCTGGCGCAATAAGACCTTCTTACTCTTAAGACCATCCAGTTGCACTCTGGCTCTCCTATTATGCAGGTATGCTTTGACCCATTTGTACATCCTGCCATTTACTCCATAATTTCTCAGTTTCTTCAAAAGCCCTTCCTTCCATACCTTATCAAATGCTTTCTTTAGGTCTATCCATGCTGCTAGTACCAGTTTCTTTTCTTGAAACGCATCTTCAATTTCCTGGGAATCATAGGTTGCTTGATCTTCGGTAAAGTAACACTGTCTAAAGCCTGCTTGTTGTGGGACAAGGAGATTTTCACTTTCCAGGTACCACTGCAGTCTGAGATTGATTATACGTTCCATTGTTTTACACAAACAGCTTGTAAGGCTGATTGGTCTATAGCTGGATGTCATTGAACCATCTTTTCCTGGCTTTAGTAATGGTATCATAATTGCTTCTCTCCATGCCTGTGGCACTCTACCTGTGATCCAGCAAATGTTGTAGATCTGCAGTAGTTTTGCTTTAGCTGCAGTTCCCAAGTTCTTAATCATTTCATTGGACACTCCATCACTGCCTGGTGACTTTTTCATTTTTAATTTGGATATTGCCAGCTCTAGCTCTCTTTGTGTAATGGGTGTTTCCATTACTTCATGTGTGGTCTCTTCTTGTCTTGCATTTTGTTGTTTTAAACGGGTCTCTTGTCGTTTTTCTAGGCTAGTTTCAATATTATTGTCATTTGCAAAGGAGTCTGCAAAGTAATTTGCTGCATGTTTACCTGTTAGAATGTTTCCATCCTTCTTCAGTGTAATTTTGGTGTTCCTTTCTGTACCCTCATCATTCAGCTGTTTTACAAGCTTCCACACTTTTCTTGTGTCTCGTTCAAGATTCAAGGACTCTGTTTTCTCTTTCCAGCTTCTCCGTCTGGCTTGTAGTTTAGCCCGTTGAAATTTGGCTTTAGCATGCTGGTAGTTGTTGTGGTGTTCTTGGCAAGGGTTATTTTCTGCTTGCTTTCGAGATGTTTCCATGTCATTGTGTAGTTGCTCTAGTTCACTACTCCAGTATGGTTTGTAGTGTTTCCGTGCCCCTCTAGGTATTGTTTCACTGGCAGCTTGTATTATTAGTCTACTGAATTCATCAACTATTTTGTTGATGTCTCTATCTGTATTTATATCTTTAGTCAGTACACTGGTGTAGTGTTGATACATTTTCCAGTCTGCCTTTTTGTAATTCCATCTGGAGAGAGTGCTGCTCTCCCTGATGGCCTTATTTTGTACCACTAAAAAGACTGGTCGGTGGTCGCTGCCTCCAAGTTGTTTCCCAACAATTCGTGTGATATTCCAATCCAGGTCTGGTGAATGGAAAGCAAGGTCTGGTGTAGATGTGGTATGCCATGATCTGGAGTAGAATGTTGGTGGATCTGTTGCCTGGTTTAATAGTATAAGCCCATTGTCATCCTGCCAATTTTCAAGCTCTTCACCTCTCTTGTCCATATGTTCATAGCCCCAGCTCTGTGAATGGCTGTTAAAGTCTCCACATACAATTATTCTTTCTTGTAATGTAATTGTGTCTAGTGCTAGTGGGCGGTCACTCGGACAGTAGTAGTTAAGTAGATGGAAGTCTGTATTTCCTGTCCTGAGGTGCAGTATTTGATATTCCGCCCCATCCATATACACTTCAATCTGACATGCATTAATGTTGTTCCTTACAAGAGTCAGTATTCCGCCCTTTTGTCTATTTTTTCTGTCAGATCGGTAGCACTGGTATCCCCTAATCTTCAAGGCTATGTCGTTGTTTAGATGGGTTTCCTGCAAACAGCATATGCTTACTTGTTCTTCATGCAGGATATTCTCTAATTCTATCTTTTTACTGTACCCATCTCTTTTGCTGTTGATGCCTTCAGCATTCCAGTGCATTATTTTAAGTGGTCTTATTTTGGATTGGCCAGTAGCTCTATTCTCTCGCCCCCTGACTCCACAGAGCGGTTGAGAAGGACATCCAGTATTAGAGGTTGGGCCCTTTCGAGGCTGAGGGCCCGGCGCTGCTCCTGCCTGAGTGTCCATCACAGGGCGAGTGCCATATCGATTTGCGGTTATAGACATTCTTCCATTTGCGTTGAGTGTGTGGCATCCTGATTTTTGTGCGCCTTTTGGCTGGTTGCCTCCGACTTCAGCACTTGAACTTGCTAGAGCAGACTGTGGTCTTGCTTGGTTGTAGGAAGGCCTGGCCAGTCTTGGTTTTCAGTCCCTGGTGACTGTTAAGCCCCATCCCCACGACAAGGAGCTGGCCTTGATGAGGTCTAGTAGAAGTATTTCTCCTATTGTTATTTGGTTATTTCCAGTTGCATTAATCCTCATAATTTTAGTCTTATCTCTATTTACAGCCCCAGCTGTTGTGATCTCTCATCAAGTATGTTCATTTTATCTTGCATCTGTTGATGGCTGTGTGATAGGAGAGCTATGTCATCAGCAAAATCTAAATCATTAAGTTGCTTGGTGAGTGACCACTGGATTCCATTTTTTGTTATTCTGAGTTATTTTATAATTTATGGCTAGTAGCCAAAGCCCAGACAAAAAAGTACACAATCAAATTGATTTTATACTGGCACAGAGATTGTTATTGTTATTGGCTATGGAAGACTCGGTCTCACAGCAAACGAATTAAAATCCATAATTGCTCAACCGCCCGTGCCAGTGGAATCATCCGAATTACTAACTCATCTCCCAAACAAAGAAAGGTAACTGTAGTCCCCATCGTAGCAGTCTCAGCACACGCCAAAAGACATAAGGCGAAACCGCGCAGAAAGTGAACACCAGCCAACTGTTCCCCGTCATACGATATCATCATTCATCGTAAACAAGCGGGATATCGAAGCAGGATCAAAACGGATGAGACACACAGCTCACGGTGTGCACAGAGCACTTAACTCAGTAGCTCATGCAACAAGCCGGACTAGGAATAATAGGAAACTGCAAGAAGGAACACTTTTCAGACATAGCCTTCAATGGTTCCTGCCGCATATCCACCATATACCATGGGAGTTTACGTCCTCCCGAAAAGATTCGGCACAGAGAAGATTCAGGAATGGGCTAACATCTGTTATAACAAGGCCAGGAGCAGATTGCAATAGTGACCATGTACCAGTAGTTGGAAAGATAAGAATAAAACTGCGGAAAGCACAGAAATCACCAAGAAATATAAAATTAGAAATAGATATGCTAATTAATGTTTAATTCCAACAAGTGACAAAATATACATGGAAAACAAACCAGTAGAAGAGATCGATCACTTTATCTATCTTGGAAGTCACATTGATCGAGAAGGGGATACGAGCAAAGAAATTAGAATCAGAATAGCTAAAGCAGCAATGTCTTTCAGAAGCCTTGAAAAGTTGTGGAAATCAAAACTCATTAGCACAAACACAAAACTTAGGCTATTCAAATCAAATGTACTATCAACCCTTACGTATGCGTGTGAAAGCTGGAAAACAACAAGAGATATAGAAACAAAGTTGAACGCATTCGAAAATAAATGTCTAAGGAAAATACTTGGTATAGCATGGAACGAATTCAAAACGAACGAGGAAATTAGAGAAATCGCCAATCAACCACTAATATCTTCAGTAATAAAGAAAAGACGATGGTCATACGTTGGACATGTGATGAGAAGAGATAATAATCGAATAGCAAAGCAAGCCCTCATATGGGAAACAACAGGTAAAAGAAAAAGAGGAAGACCCAGGGAGACACTGAGAAGAACATTGATGAGAGAGGCAAGAGCAGCAGGAGTCGGCTCCCTCAATGAGATAGAACTGCTTGCACAGAACAGAGACAGATGGCGAGATTTGATAAAATATCTTTAAAAGAAAACTGCTAGAACAAAAATTCATATAGGAGAAGGTGTATCTTGGTCTACGCCCTATGGGCCGGTTACGGCTCGAAAGGTCAATAGATAGATAGATATGCTAAGAGTAGATAAACAGATGAGTGATAAGTACAGCACGATAGTAAAAAATAGATATAATGCTATTGAGAAAATACAAGACATCCAGGAACAGTGGGAAATGCTCAAACAATCGATTCAACAAACATCAAAAGAAGTAATACCAATGACTAAAAGAATCAACAAAAAGAAATGGATGACAGAAGAAATATTACAATTAATGGACGAAAGAAGAAAACATAAGAAAGAAGAACGGACATACAAAATATTGTACAAAGAGATCCAAAACAAACGCAGAGAAACAAAGGAAGGATGGTTAAAACAGAAATGTGAAGAAATGGAAAAACAACAAAAGAAAGACTTAAAATTTATGCTCAATCAGTTAAATGAATTAACAGGAAGAAAAGAAGTCAAAGTTTCAGGATATGTGAAATCAAAGGAAGAAAATATAATAATGGGACAGAAGAAGACAATGGAAAGATGGACAGAATATATCAGTCAACTCTATGATGATGAAAGACCAGAATTAAACAATTCAAATGAAGACACAGGACCACCAATAATGCAGAGTGAAGTGGAGGATGCAATTCAACACATGAAAAGAGGCAAAGCTCCAGGTCCCGACAATATAACAATTGAAGAGATAAATGCATTAGGAAAAAAAAGAAAACAAGAAGAAAGGTCTCAGTCTGAATAGTAAGAAAACAGAAGTAATGGTTATATCAAAGAAACAATCATCACCATCATGCAGCATAAAAATAAACGAGACAAATCTAAAACAAGTGCAACGTTTCAAATACTTGGGCACAATAATTACATCAGATGGGAGATGCACCACAGAAATAAAAAGCAGAATAGGTCAGGCCAAAATAGCATTTCAGAAAATGAAAAATTTCTTATGCAACAAATCTATGTCAATAGAAATGAGAAAGAGAGTTCATCGATGCTATCTAGAACCAATTCTAACCTATGGAAGCGAAACATGGACAATAGATAAACAAATGAAAAGACGATTAGAGGCAACAGAGATGGGATTTCTCAGAAGAATGTTGAAAGCTCCCTGGACAGCTAAAAAGACCAATGAGAAAGTTCTCAAAGAGGCCAACACAAAAAGGGAGCTCTTAAAAAACATCAGAAAGAAGCAATAAACATTTTTTAGGCACATCATGAGAAGAGGAAAGTTGGAATATACTCGGTTACAACTGGCAAAATAAATGGAAACAAAACAGTCAACAACAGAACTCTTACGATTCACTGTGGATAGAAGATTGTGGAACGACATGATCGCCAATGCCAACCGGTACGGCACATAATGATGATGATGATGGCTAATAGAAAGAAAAATTGAGATAGAAGGCATCCCTCTCTTAAACTGTTCTTTTTTCAAAGGCTTTTGTAAGCTGTCCCTTGTAGACAACACAACATTTCATTCCTTCATACATTGTTCTTATCAGGTTTATACACACATACATATATTATGCCAGTTAAACGCAAGTTTTTAAAAAATACTTATAAATATTGGTCAAGAGACACTTTTATATTGATCAAATGCTTACTATAAGGAGAAGAAAAAAATATGATGATTACAATTTTGTATAAGGATGTATGTACACACTAGGAGGTGTCATGTGACTAGATTCTGTTCTAGTGATTTAGTTGTCTTTCTTTAAATTGTGTGCAGAGTTATTCTTCATGTTGGTTAATATTGTTTTATGAGGTTAGATTTGACCAATGTTTATAGATCACTCTCTCTCTCCCCCACTATTTCCATGGTTCATAAGTCAAGTTCTTGTCCAATCGGTTTTCAAAAGTTCTTAGTAAGTGTTTGTAGAAATTGTTGTGTGTACTGTAAGGTAAGACAATCAGCCATTTTTACAAAGTGCTCTTACTCTCAGACTTTGAGTTCATAAAGGCCCCTAGTAAGTCCAAACTGATCAATTTTCTTCTGATCTTTAATTATTAAATCATCTTTAACAATCAAATAACATTTTGAAAATCAGGTTTGATAATTAAATCCAAATATTAAGAAAGAAAACAAATACTTTCAAGCGTTTAGAAACAACAATAATTTATGCATATTTGGAATGCAATGTGGCAACATATAAAGCAGTTGTATCTGATATAAAGGCCATAACAAGCTTCTTTCTATATGTGAAAACTATGCACACACAAAATAAAAGAGAATCAAGGAATGTGTTAAAAAACATTGTAAGATAATGCACATTGTAAAGAGACACAGGAAATATTCTCATCTTGATTAAAATAAATTTAATTTGTAAAATAACGAAAAAAAATAAAAGCATTATTTTAATTACTTTTGTTATGAGCAAAAATTTGTATAAAACAAATGAACATACATTTACAACACTCATACAGGCTGTGTTTTGTACGTAAGAAAATCGAAGATACCATCTTTGTTGGATATAGTGTTAGTTGCAATGCTTTAGTTATAGCATTGAGGACCCTCAGCCACCAAAACACAACAAAAAGTATAATTCCTTTTCTTCTCGGACTGAAGATGGCACGTAGAGCAGAAGTCATAGTTCTCTACGATTGATGATTTGCTACTAGTTCTTGTAGTTCTTGGTTGTTTCTTAGTTCCATGTTTGAGCCTTCCCTAGTAATATATTAGGTTATAGATTGTTCTGCATAGCAATTCTCTTGGTCTGTCTTGTTTTCTTTTACTAGGTAGGTTCCACATGAATACCTAACACCTAAATACCTGTCTTTCTTCATCAGCACATGACCGATCCAACACCTTTGTGGACTAGACTGGTTCAAGCTGCATGTTACTTTTATTTTCTGTAAATATTTTATGTGGATCTCTCCATGTGTTGTTAATATCACTAAGTCCCTGCATAATAATATATTTGTCTCTTCCTGTCAATATCGCGGAGAGGTGGTAGGAACCATTGAGGCTCTGTCTGAAAAGTGTTTCGTGTTGCAATTTCCTTATATTCCAAGTCTGGCTTGCTGCCGGAGCTACTGAGTTTAGTACTCTGTGCACACCATGAGCTGTGTTTTTCATCTGGATTATGTTTTGATATACTGATTGCTTATGATGAATGATATCGTATGATGAGGGACAGTTCTGCTGCGTTCACTTTTGGTGCAGCTACACCTTATGTCTTTTGGTGTGTGCTGTGGTTGCTATGATGGGGTCGGCAGCTGTCTTTCTTTGTTTGGATCAATCAATGAGATGAGATGTTGATTCGAATGATTCCACTTGCACGGGAGGTTGAGCAATTATGGATTTTAATTCATTTAAATCATTGTTACTATCCTTGTCTGTGCATGTATAGCATAAACAGCATAGTCTTTGTGATTGTCTATGCTTGATAAAAGGAAACCCAGATTAATAATTGCATCTATAATTCAATTTCTCAACCAGAGTCTGTCTATTCTTGTATCCTGTTAGATTTATGTGCATGAATGACCTACCAGGATTAATACCTTCTTTTTGCTTGGTAACCAGTTTGCCATTATTCTAGCGAGAGTATTTCATATAGTGTGTATAGAATAAGTATTAAAATCAAAACATACAAAATAATAATAATGCACTTTTTTTTCTTTCAAGAAAAGTTTATCAGAACTCAATCATCTCACACAAAAAAAGTGAGAAAAATTGTAACAAACTAGGCTTCTGATGCTGAGATGTACTTATATTTATTTTATCGTTGTCATCAACCATATCATGAACCTCGTGATAGTCCTAGTTTTTAATTGCTTATAAAATATGTATCACTGGACTGTTTGAGTGCTCAAGTTTACTCGAATGCATCCCTGTCCATTCTGGTTGAAAAAAGTCATGTATTTATGAAAACTCTATTTAAGTTTTGGAAGGACTAAAGGGAAATTAGCAATACAAATGTATAAAAAATGTATTAATACCCTGTTTATGAGGAATAGGAATATTGTTTTTAAGGAACAATGGCACATTAGGTCCATGTGGTGAGTGTCTGGCCAGACTCTTGCATTTTCTGAGAAATAAACTTTAAATGAAAGTGAGTAAACCCCACAGCTGCATGAATATAAATGGAGTGCAATGATGATGACCCCAAATAACTCAATAACAAAAAATATAAACACATAATAAAATGTGTCAGTTTTGGGAAGTAAGCCCAGACCTATCTATGTGTGAGAAGTGCATTAACCAGTTGACTACTGCCAGCAACTGAGCAATAAATGTTGATAACAACTTTCATTTCCTAAAGAAAATGATAAAAAAAAACCTACCAAAATATAAATGTAAACAAACATGTTTTCCTAAAATTTGAGAAAGGAATGATTTTGTGTGATAACAGTAGGCTAAAACTAAGAATAGAAAAATATCTTCTCAACATTCCTGTATGGTGCAGAAACATGGACATTAGACAAGAAAACAGAAGACATAATTGAAGCTTTTGAAACGTGGATTTATAGAAAAATGGTAAGAACTGGATGGAAAGAAAAAAGAAAATAAATGAAGTTTTAGAACAACTAAAAATGAAAAGAGAACTACTAAACACAATTGAACAAGACAAATGAGATTTTTGGGCCATGTTAAAAGACACAGCAGCCTACTAAAAGTAATCTTGGAAGGGAAAATACAAGGTATGAGAGGCAGACCAAGACTAACATGGACGAGTAACATCAAACGATGGACAAGTCAGCCTATGACAAACTGCACCATCAAAACAAGAGGTAGCACTCAGTGATGATAACAGTAGATAAAGAAGGTATAAAACAGAAACCTTCCATCTTGTCAGAATTTCCTTTTGTAAATAATTTTCTTTCAAAAATGGACTTTAAGTTCTGACAAGAGATTTGTAAGTAAATTACAGACTATTTGTGTAACTTCCTGCATTGAAACAAAAATGTGGAGTTAATACAAAAGAAATACATATTTATAATATATTGCAGAATCTAAACTATTACAGTTATAGGGATGTTCTGTATGTGATTTTGTAGGGAATGTCTTAAGGTTTACATTTTTTTCTGCTTTCATTCCTCATTCAAAGTAAAGTACCCCCATCATGCCAAGTGGCATATAGGGAAATATGATGTTAGTGACCCTATATTTTACAGACCTTCAGCACATGATTTTTGGGGTAATGTGATCGGTATTACACCCGTGCTGCTTTACTTTCCCAGAAAAAAATCCGGTACCCATTTAAGGCTGGGTGAATCTGGAAGCCGTCGGTTGGGATCGAACCCTGCCCCTTGTCCTTTGTTGTCCAGTTCACTAACCACTGAGCTATCACGGCTCCCATCTTTCAGCATTGAGGGGAGATATAATTTGCAGTCTTTTGCTCTTCTGTTCCCCTCTGATGCTGTTATGTTTCCTAGTGCTTCTAATATTCTGTCAATCCATCTTTTTCGTGGTTGGCCCTTGGACCTGGTGTTCTTGCAAAGTTTATTGCGGGCTTGTTGTGTTGTGTTTTGATCACTCTGCCTTGTCACGTGGTCAAACCATTTTATCTGTTGTTCTTTTATATATTCTGTAAAGTAATAGTAAAGAGCCCCATCACGCCAAGTGGCATATAGGGAATATGGTGTTGGTGACCATAATTTTGTACAGACCTTAGACATGATTGATTGTTGGGGTAATATGGTCATTATTACGCCCGTACCACTTTACTTTCCCAGAAAAAAATCTGGTACCCATTCAAGGCAAGGGTGAACTTGGAAGCCGTAGATTGGGATCCAACCTGACTTCTTGTCCTTTGTAGTCCAGTTCACTAACTACTGAGCTATCATGGCTTCCATTTATATATTTTATGCAGGGGTTATTCCTAGATTTTTTCTCAGTTCTTCTTTTCTGATCTTGTCTCTCAGGCTGTTTCCTATCATTCGTCTAACACATTTCATTTCAGTAGTGGTTATTTTTCTTGTTGCTTTTGCATCTATGGTCCAGGACTGGCATTGGTATCACAACGTTAGGTTGAAAATTGTATTGTAGAGTGCCCGTTTAGCCTCTAGAGTTGTTTACCTGTTGGACAATAATGGTGATGGCTGTCCATTGATTTGACAAGTTTTGTTGCATCTTGAGTCTATTTCTGCTGTTTGTGAATTGTCGTTTGTAACTAAACTTCCTAAGTGTTTAAATTCCTCTACTTGTTTTAGTTGGCTGCTGTCTATAGTTATGTTGATGTTCTGTTTCTCTTTTGCGACATTCATGACTTCTGTTTCGTTGATGTTGATTTTCATGTTGTATTTTGTGCCTGTGCTGTTGAGTCTATTTAGGTGTTCTTGTAGGTCTTCTATTTTTCCATGTATTAGTGCCTGATTGTCTGCAAATAAAAGCTTGTTGATCTCCTCTGTCTCTGATGGGTTGGCTAACTTGCATATATGGTCCGTGTATGTAAAACAGAAGATATGTGTGTGCCCTCAAATATCAGCAGATATTGATGCCATTGTCCACTTTGTCCCAGACTCATTGAAAAATGTCACAATAAACGTACTGAACATTATTTCACTTCTGAAAGGAGTCAGCTAATCCAGAACTCTCCACATGGTCTCTTGTGGCATTTCCAGTTCTGAACTTGTCCTTGTAGTGGATATGTTATGCTGTGTTGGTAAATACAATCAACTTGTTCATGTGACATGAAAGGTCTTCCAGGACTTTTACTTCTTAGACAAATGTCTGTTGTTCTGAAATTTCAAGTTTCCATCATAAGTAGACAAGTGCAGAAATAAGAGAAATGACAAAACATCCCAAAATATAAACTACAATCAAGAGAAGAAGGTGGTTATATATTGACCATGTGATGAGAAGAGATAATAAAAGAATCTCAAAGCAAGTCCTCAAATAAGAACCAGATGGTAAAAGAAAAAGAGGCAGACGAACACTAAAAAGAACATTAAAATGAGAGGCAACAACAGCATGCACCAGCTCTCTTGCCAAGATTGACTTGCCCAGAACAGAGCCATGTAGCGAGATACAATGCAGGCCCTGCGCAAGGTTTGACAGTTGGAAAATCATCAGATACAAGACTCTAATCTGCCCTATGTGCTGTCTTCACCTGGAAAGGACAATAGATAGATAGATGTAGACTTCCTTTTTTGAGGCACTTTATAATATTTTGATCTAAGAGCCTCAGCATGACAGTGACAGTGTTTGTTTTTGTTAATTCAATCTCAAAAACTGCCTTTTCCACACATTTTGTCACTACCTCATTTGACAGGTCATGTAACACAAAATCTGATACTGGTGTGACAACGCAGTGTTGAACTTTCATTTTTACTCTTCATTACTATAAATAACAGAGGATGGAGAGAGTGGGGGGGAAGTATTGGTGTGTGTGTCTACTTGACAGTTTCAGCTGTATACAATGTTAAAAGCATCTATCTCTTTTAAGGTAGCCCTTACAATTCTTCTATAACATTTTATGAAAATAACTTGCATGCATTATATGCAAAGTTGTGCTGGAAAGTAATTACTCCTTTAATGACAACTTAAAATCCTGTAGTCATTAATATCCTTAGATGATTCCCTCTTTTTAAGCACGTCATTGAAGGAGTAATTACTTTCCAGCACAACTTTGCATATAATGCATGCAAGTTATTTTCATAAAATGTTATAGAAGAATTGTAAGGGCTACCTTAAAAGAGATAGATGCTTTTAACATTGTAGTCATTAATATCCTTAGATGATTCCCTCTTTTTCTTTTAGGATTCATCTACTGAACTGGCATTTTTTAAAAGTATGTCAAGTACAACAATTGTTTGTCACTATGACAATCATTTGTCCTTCCAGGAAGCTAAAGGCACATTCAAAGTAGTTAGAAGAAGTTGTGTTTAAATTTGGTTTAATTTCTGGTTAAAAAATGGAATATTACATCCCCCCAAAACTCTCAGATTTGCCAATGTTTTTGATCAATGAGCATTAATTTATTAAAACATAATTCTTAAATATTTGCTTAGCTAGAAATGTTGTGTGTTGCGTCACAATGTGGAATCACTTTCATTTAATATCAGTTTCAATGATACGTTAAATGTGCATTGGTTAAGACAAGTTTATTTATAATTGCTGTCAAACATTTCTTATAGCTAAAATGTCACTTTGAGGTAGACATAAACAACTGTGATGAAAATATGGTAGTACAAAATTAACCAATACAGAGGTAGTGACACTTTTATTTCTTGTACTGAAGGCTAACAACATGTCCTACTAGATTTCTTCACTTTGCATACATCCCTTCATGCATGAGTGTCAAATTCAAAAGTTGCAAAAATCAAAGAATATCTTTTTCAACAAATGTGCATTTTTTATGAACTGGATACTTGTTGTAAAGTTTCAACCCGTCTTGGTTTGTTAGGATTTGTGCTGAATGTTCACTTCAGATTTCAAATAGTACAACAATTAAGTTATTAATTTTCTGCCAAATAGTATTACTATTAAGGAATATATATAGTTCTGTATCAAACTGAGTCTGGGACAATCAAAAGTGTCTTTATGGAGATGTAGATCTGCACAAGTCACAGTATTTTGCATTATTAAAGAAGATATTCATCAAGTAACCTGCCAAGTGGATGGTGACAGATTTATCTTTCTTCATCTATGTACTGAAAATATTTACTTTTTGTTTACATGCTGAATATTTATTCTTTTGTTTGCTGAAATTCTTTGTTAATATACTGTCTATGTGTTGTTTGTTGAAATTCTTTGTTTATGTACTGTATATTTATTTTGTTTATCTACTGAATATAATCTAATTTTATTTTTAAAACAATAATTCCAAGCGTACACTTATTAGCACTGCAACTTCAAACCTGCCATACATTGCATATTGTCAATCATTAGCAAGGCACAGGTATACTGGAATGCAAGCTGCACAATGTTGTGCAGTAGAATCTGCTAAAAAGTGAACAAAGAAGAAAATCAGCAATATTTTTGTTTTACATCAACTGACAATTTTTCTATAATTCAACTGCTTCATAACAAGTTAACAGTTATTAGACATTTATGAAAAATACATTTTATTTTATTTTTCAGTCAAGAATCACATTTCAAATTTTTGCATTTTGTCTAAAAATTGTGATTGTCTGCTTACACGTGGTCCCAAGCTCAAGATTGGAGAGTTTACATACTCAGTGCGACCACCATGGGGTGTTTGGTTCAGCTTTTATCTCACTCCTGAAAGATTTACTTTTGTTGACCTGCTTGTAATTTGAACTCAGACATTCCAGATTTGAAGGACAATATGTCATCCATTTAACCACCTACTCTTCAATATGTCATCCATTTAACCACCTACTCTTCAATATGTCATCCATTTATCCACCTGCTCTCCAACATGTCATCCATTTATCCACCTGCTCTCCAACATGTCATCCATTTATCCACCTGCTCTCCAACATGTCATCCATTTATCCACTTGCTCTCCAACATGTCATCCATTTATCCACCTGCTGTCCAACATGTCATCCATTTATCCACCTGCTGTCCAACATGTCTACGTGTGTTCAAATATTCTGTTTTTGAGAAAGCATTTATTTATTTTTCTTTAACTTGGTCCTGAACTGGCAAAGCATGTTTGTTACTCATTCATCAGAGTTAATAAGAATCACTCTGTCATTGGCTTCTGTCAGGTGGATTCAGAAATGGCTGCTGTGGTGGATGATGTTGTTTGAAGTAGCAGCTTCAGGAATATGTCATAAATTGTTTTAATTCACAAATTTCTGCAGCCTTACAAACTTGCTTCAACATGGACATCTTGTGTTGTCTTTCAGACCAGCGGTTCTCAAATTTTTCTTTCCCACAGACCCACATTTAATACATTTTGTAGTCGCAGACCCCCTTCAACCTAAGATTTAAAACCTAAAGTGCATCAACCATTTTATTTGAAAAACTGTAATAAATGTTATGTTTGTTCATTCTCCTGCTAATTATTGTCATGGGATCTACTTGACTGTAAACTGAACATTTTTTTAAAAATTATTTCTAACGAATGTAATAAAATAATAGCAATATCAACAGCTTTAGTCTTTCTGGGGAAAAAAAATGGAAATTATGTGGATATAAAATTATGGATATGAATCGACATGACTCACATTTCTATATATCAATCTATTGTCCTTTCGAGCCGAAGACAGCACATAGGACAGAACCACAATCTCAAAAACAGAAACTTTGCGTGCCAAAGTGGCACATATTGCAGAGATCACTGCTCTAAAATATATGGCGCTGTTTCCATAACAATACTTTTTATGAGGACAGCTTGTCAAGCCATCGATCAACCTCCTTAGTCACCTCTTACGACATGCCTGGAAGGTCATAGTGTCACTGACTCACATTTGCATGACTTTAAATATAAATTTAAGTTATAATCAGTAAAAAGATGTACCTGACTAATCACAGCACTGGTGAAAAAAGGAAACATTGTATACTCAAATCATTAGTGAGAAGGATGTTGTTATATTGGGCTTAATGTCTGAAACTTGCATTCTGAGATCTGACTTTTTTTTTAAAAGGGAAAACCATACTTCATTTCACAAATTATTTTCCTTTGTGCTTTCATTTATTCATTCTCTCTTTCCATTTAACTACAAAATGTTAAACTATTCTTCAAGCCTTTCCAGACCTCTTGTGAGGGCACAGCAGACCCCATGGGGAGGTGGGGTGAGGAGCAGACCACGGTTTGAGAAACGCTGATCTAGACAATACACACACACACTCAGTAATGTCTTCTGTTGTGTCTTTTCTGTAAATTGGGGAGTTTTTAGTACAAATAAAATCAGTTCAGTTTTGCTCATAAAATCTCAGTATCTTAGTATTAATATTGTTAGAAATAAAATAAAAAATCAAAGGGGAGTATGGTAAATAATCATGTCAATTTGGTTTATGTGTCGTTAGTATTATGTTACAGTTTTCCTCTAGAACTATGTATAAAGTCATCATCATGAAAGCAGTTTAAAGTCACACAAGATCATAACAGTGAAATTTATGAAAACAATAACTGGTGCTTTCATTCCGAATGGTTTCTTTAAAAAAGGCATTCACACTCTGATAATCACTTAACAGACTGAATCTGTTTACAAAAAAAGGCCACTAGATAAAACCACAAATCACATTTTTTACAGCAGATGTTCTTTGAGCTTTGTGTGTGTGTGAGCACCAAAACTTACTAGCAGACATGGTCACCTTCAAGGAAATATTACAAACTTTCACTGGGATTATTATTATTTTTGTAAAATCTTATCATGAATTTACCAGACAGCTGAAATGAATGGCTTGGCAGAAGGTCAACAACAGAAATTATAAATAACTGTTGAGATCTAAAGTTGTGGAGATACATGATCACCTATACCAGCAGGGATGCTACTTATTGATGATGATGATGAATTTCTTTTAAAGTCTGCAAATAAAGGGAGATCAGATTAAATTAGATGACCTTTAGTTAATTTGTAATCAATGTTTTTTTTCTTAGTCTATTGACACACTTGATAAGGGTTTCTATATGGCTGTTAAAAAACATTCAGAGAGTCATTCTTGAAGTGAAAATAATCAAACATACAAGTCTTATCATTACAGGAGGTGCTCATTGATCATCGCAAGGAACTATGAGCGTTCATCGTGGAACTCATTCTCAATTCTTTCCAAATCATCATCTCTGTTCACAGAATGGTTCAGTTTTCTTGGGACCTGAAATTTACCAGAGCTAAGGTTAATTCAAGAAAAGTCAGAAAGTAGCAAGGACACTTAAAATCCAACACTATAAACAGTATAAAATTAAATGGAACAAAATAAGAGGACATCTACATATGTAGACAAGAGCATGAACTTGGACATCTAGCCTGAATGTTTCTTCTTTGTCTGGCTGTGTTACTTATCTCAGTGGGTGTAGTCTATAAGAAATCCTTTATTTGTTGGTCTCTTTGCCTTACAGGTCACCTCCTTTTTCCACTTTTCAGTAACTCTACCCTTCATTAATGTTCTGTCAAAGAGAATTTGGTATGGCTAAAATGTGCCAGTTTTCTTTTTGCTTCCTTTCATTTCACAGTGTTCACTTATTTTCTGCTCTCTTAAGATGCTGATATTACTTGATTTATCTCTCCAGGATGTTTAGAGCAGTAGTCCTTAAACTTCCCTTTACTACAAACTCCCAGGATTAAACTTCAACTCAAAATATAAAACTCACCAAAGTGCATCAGCCATTTTATTTGTGCTTCCGTTCATTCATTCTCTCTTTCCATTTAATTACAATATATTATACTATTCCTGAAGTCTCCACTGACCCCCCCGGCACCACTGGCCCCTAGGGGGCCATGGACCACAGTTTGAGAAACACTGTTCTTTCTTTATAATAATATATTTACTCTAACTACTTAAGATCATATTGCACATCCATCAGTTATAACAGAAAAGATATATTTTCTGCTTTAAAAATCTGTTGGTAGTTTGGCCATGAATGGTTTAATTTTTTATTAATCCTTGGGTGACTATTGCCAGTCTATTTTTAAACTCTGTTATACAGTCACCTTTGTTGATTATAGTCTCCTTTGTTGATTACAGTCTCATTTGTTGATTACAGTAACCTTTGTTGATTATAGTCTCCTTTGTTGATTACAGTCTCATTTGTTGATTACAGTAACCTTTGTTGATTATAGTCTCCTTTGTTGATCACAGTCTCATTTGTTGATTACAGTCACCTTTGTTGATTACAGCCACCTTTGTTGATTATAGTCTCATTTGTTGATTACAGTAACCTTTGTTGATTATAGTCTCCTTTGTTGATTACAGTCACCTTTGTTGATTATAGTCTCCTTTGTTGATTACAGTCACCTTTGTTGATTATAGTCTCCTTTGTTGATTACAGTCACCTTTGTTGATTACAGTCACCTTTGTTGATTACAGTCACCTTTGTTGATTACAGCCACCTTTGTTGATTATAGTCTCCTTTGTTGATTACAGTCACCTTTGTTGATTACAGCCACCTTTGTTGATTAGTCTCATTTGTTGATTACAGTAACCTTTGTTGATTACAGCCACCTTTGTTGATTAGTCTCATTTGTTGATTACAGTCTCATTTTTTGTTGATTACAGTCTCATTTGTTGATTACAGTCTCATTTGTTGATTACAGTCTCATTTGTTGATTACTCTCATTTGTTGATTACAGTCTCATTTGTTGATTACAGTCTCATTTGTTGATTACAGTAACCTTTGTTGATTACAGTCTCCTTTGTTGATTACAGTAACCTTTGTTGATTACAGCCACTTTTGTTGATTACAGCCACCTTTGTTGATTAGTCTCATTTGTTGATTACAGTAACCTTTGTTGATTACAGTAACCTTTGTTGATTACAGTCTCATTTGTTGATTACAGTTTCCTTTGTTGATTACAGTCTCATTTGTTGATTACAGTCTCCTTTGTTGATTACAGTAACCTTTGTTGATTACAGTCTCATTTGTTGATTACAGTCTCCTTTGTTGATTACAGTCTCATTTGTTGATTACAGTCTCCTTTGTTGATTACAGTCTCCTTTGTTGATTACAGTCTCATTTGTTGATTACAGTAACCTTTGTTGATTACAGTAACCTTTGTTGATTACAGTCTCATTTGTTGATTACAGTAACCGTTGTTGATTAGTCTCATTTGTTGATTACAGTCTCATTTGTTGATTACAGTAACCTTTGTTGATTGCAGCCACCTTTGTTGATTACAGCCACCTTTGTTGATTAGTTTCATTTGTTGATTACAGTAACCTTTATTGATTATAGTCTCCTTTGTTGATTACAGTAACCTTTGTTGATTACAGTCTCATTTGTTGATTACAGTCTTCTTTGTTGATTACAGTAACCTTTGTTGATTAGTCTCCTTTGTTGATTACAGTAACCTTTGTTGATTACAGTCTTCTTTGTTGATTACAGTAACCTTTGTTGATTTCAGTCTCATTTGTTGATTACAGTCTCCTTTGTTGATTACAGTCTCATTTGTTGATTACAGTCTCCTTTGTTGCTTACAGTCTCATTTGTTGATTACAGTCTCCTTTGTTGATTACAGTCTCATTTGTTGATTACAGTAATATTTGTTGATTACAGTAACCTTTGTTGATTACAGTCTCATTTGTTGATTACAGTAACCGTTGTTGATTAGTCTCATTTGTTGATTACAGTCTCATTTGTTGATTACAGTAACCTTTGTTGATTGCAGCCACCTTTGTTGATTACAGCCACCTTTGTTGATTAGTTTCATTTGTTGATTACAGTAACCTTTATTGATTATAGTCTCATTTGTTGATTACAGTAACCTTTGTTGATTACAGTCTCATTTGTTGATTACAGTCTTCTTTGTTGATTACAGTAACCTTTGTTGATTAGTCTCCTTTGTTGATTACAGTAACCTTTGTTGATTACAGTCTTCTTTGTTGATTACAGTAACCTTTGTTGATTTCAGTCTCATTTGTTGATTACAGTCTCCTTTGTTGATTACAGTCTCATTTGTTGATTACAGTCTCCTTTGTTGATTACAGTCTCATTTGTTGATTACAGTAACCTTTGTTGATTACAGTCTCATTTGTTGATTATAGTAACCGTTGTTGATTACAGTCTCATTTGTTGATTACAGTCTCCTTTGTTGATTACAGTCACCTTTGTTGATTATGGGTTGTGACAAACTAAAACTTTTCTAACTCATGACTGATTTGTAATTATGACATGAAAGCTAAGTGATTAATGAAGCTAAATTATGTGGGAAAGGTTAAAGACTTATTTATAATTGATAAATGATTTATGAAAGATAAATTATTTAAAAAAGGTTCACGGTTTATGAAAAATAAATAACTTATTTATGATTGATAGATGACTAATGTAAGATAAGTAATTTTTGAAAAATAAATAACTTTGGAAGGTATGTGACTTGTATAAACTATAAAGTTTTACTGACCGCTGTTCCTCTTCGCTTTGCCCAGAATATTTCAGCAACCAAAGCCACACCAGCAGCAACAAGACCAATGATGAGAAAGATAAAAGCTGAGGCAAATCTCTTGATAGTTATTGTGAGTGGCACGATGGCGTCTGGCTCTCCACCAAAAGTATCAAAGAAAGGCAACCCCTCATAAATGTAACTCTTTGGTCTGTCCAACAGGCATCCTGTATGAAACCACTTTTCCTTGAAACTGAAAAGAATAAAAAAGGAAAAGCCTATGAAGTTTCCCTCAAAATTAGGGTAGCCAATTTCTGTTGCTAATTGAAATGTAGATTATGATACCTTCATAAAACTTACTAACTCAAAATACAAATTCTTGGAATTCCAGTTTGCTGCGGGAAAACATTTTCCCCCTCTTTATACCTTCCTAATTATTGCTTCCATTGATGCCTGAGTGTTGGATTGGTTTCCTTCGATGTTGGATTTTTTTTTTTAGAAACACAATGTGCGCACTTTATAAAATTTACAAAACTATCACAAGGCCACTGCTGTTTTTTTGTTGTAAATTTTGCAGTTTTTTCACAAAATTCCTTTTTCTTTTCATGACGTGGGAAATCTCATCAGCTGTCAGTGAGACATCAAACCAACTTTTAAACTTATAATACGGGATTGGAAGAAAACGATGCTAAGAGGAAGTCAAACATATAACTCAAATGATGGACTGATGGCCAACCTGTGAATAGACAGCGCAACACCTCGGATAGCCACAACGCCATGTTTTCTAATTTCAGACCATAAATCAAACATAAGCCAGGAAATGATTACCATATCCGATTTCTGTGTCTCTCCTAGTGTAAACACACAGTTGTGTAGCAAAATTTCAAAGAAAATACTATTTTTTAGAACTCCAAATGTAACATTTAGGTGTTTGTAAATTGTATGAAGGTGTTATAAAAACATGATGCGCGGAGAGGTGACATAATCTGGGGAAAATCATGTTTTATCACATTTTTGTGTTGGGTAAAGACCTTCCCCTGTCAAAATGACAAAAATATATATTGTAAGTGTTTTATTCTTCCTAATTAGGGACACCTCTTTATTTATTTTTTAAACTAATCCCTTCAGTGCAGAGATGCAAATAAGGGAGAGAAGAAGCAAGTTTTGTTCACTGATTGAAATGAAGTCTTTGTGCAGTGGATTTTCATCATTTTCTACCTCTTTCCTTGTCAGTCATTTCTGGCATGATTCCTGTTTCTGTCCAGATGCTGCCCTCCCCCCTGTTTCTGTCCAGATGCTGTCCTCCCCCCTGTTTCTGTCCAGATGCTGCCCTCCCCCCTGTTTCTGTCCAGATGCTGCCTCCCCCCTGTTTCTGTCCAGATGCTGCCCTCCCCCCTGTTTCTGTCCAGATGCTGCCCTCCCCCCTGTTTCTGTCCAGATGCTGCCCTCCCATCTAAAGCTCTGTCAGACTTTGCACAGGACCGACATCGTAGCTTGTCACTTGTCTCCGTTCTTGGTCAGCCTCTCAACCTCAATAAGGAAGCTGATGCCCACTGTTGTTGCTTTTGACCTCAATGTTCTTTTTAGTGTTTCTTTATGTTCTATATTGGCCTCTTTTTCTTTTGTCCTCTTTTTCCAATTTGATGGCTCTTCTTTTGAGATTCTCTTGTTGACTTTTCACATCACATGACCAACGTACACCCACCTAAATTAAAAAAATTGAATATGATATTGTTTGGTCACATGGCCATTTCTCATACTTCAGCACTAATCTTGAATACATAAAAAATATATCTTGAATAGCAAAAATACAGTTCACATAGATATTATTTCATTGTCTCCAGTCTGTCAAATGACAAGGGTAGGATATGGGATTATTTTTACATTTTTAAAATTCTATCTTGATCCTTCCAGCCTTGCTAGACGTTGCAGAGGGCTCATGGTGTATTTTGCCATCCATCTCTACTCTTGGTGATCTTACCTAATGAGTCTATGCCTGCCAACTTTGCTTCTTTTATAAGTATTCCTTTTAGTGTCTCTCTTGGTCTTCCTCTTTTCCTGTATGTTGATGTTTCCCAAAGAAGAGCCTGTTTTGAATGTCAACTGATTGACATCCTTACGTATGTCCACCTGGTGAAGCTTGGGTGGGTTTCATTTGAACACGCCTCATACTTCACATACTCATGCAAGTTGATGTCAATAATTTGGAATTGCTGTCTAAATGAGCAATATCTGCAACAGCAGTAGTAGCAACAGTAGCAGCATAGTAAGACCATGAGGTTTGCGATCTTCAGCAGCTGTAAATTGTATTTTGTGAATGTCATTGCTCACTAATTCCTATGTTATCTCTCTTATTTTTAATTCTCTGAACTCCGGTTAGAGCATAGGGCACCCACAAGAGATCTCCACCCAATCAGTCTGTGGCAAGAATGGACAACTCTTACCAAGACCTGCCAGCCTTTTTCATTTCATCATGTATGGTTTGTCACCATGCCACCAATGATCTGTCTCTTCTTGTGCATGGTTCGTTCCATTTGTAAAACATGGCTAGACATTTCCAGCATCTAATTTTCTTTTCTTTATTCTTTATTGATGTAGTTAATGCTTGATATTCTTTGTTTGTGATGTTTTGATCCCAATGGTCTTAAGACAGCGACCTTCAAATCCTCTAAGTCAAGCTTTCTATCTTATGGTTTGTTCTCCATGTTTCTGCTGTATATAGGTGTATGGATCACACATTTGACTTAGAATTCTAAGCTATCTATATATTACTCATGTTATATGTATTAATTAATAATCACTACATAATTTACAAACAAGATAACAAGTTAACAATTACAAGTAATATGTGGACAAATTTTCAAGTTTTAAGACACGCATCAAATGTTTAGAAAAACTGACCCAGAAATTCTGCCATCTTCTCTCATTGCTAATATCTGTGTGGATATCTTCTCACATATATCTGTGTCGTTTCTGCATGCAAACCCATACGTGTGGTACCCAAGGGGATCACCAATAACCATCTTGTCACAAGGTTCTTGAGTGCTAATGTATTCTGCTGTTGGTCCATCCATAAGGAGAGCAAACTTGCCATCAGACTGAATCATCTGGTAGCAACAGTTTATTTGTGGAAGAGGAGATTAACTCATATTTAGATTAGCAATAAATTTAGTAACAAGAAAGATTAACAACTGATGACACAACAATAACAAGAAAGATTAACAACTGATTACATGACAATTTCATTTGTTGAAAAAGATGACAAATGTTTAGATTATCATGTTATTGCTGAGAAGAAAAAAATAATAATTTTAATTGTTCAGCTGGCAAAATGATTGGCAAAATATTCATGGAAATGTTAACATTTATTTGATAAAGAGAAGTTAACTCCTGGACATGATTTTTTAAATTTCAGGATTAGACAAAATCAATTTTTAGTTTCCAAAAAAATATCATCTCGTGTCTTTTTATTGTTTCCACCACACGTTACGACAGTGTGGTCCAACCTTTCTCAGTCAGACGAAGCATTCTGTAAGGCTACAGGGATGCATCACACACATATAACATATATGATTAGACAGTAATATGGGATTGTTAATTTAGGTGTTTTATGTACTGCAGCACCAATTTTTTCATTTCACTTCTCATTTTTTTTTACAATTTTTAATAACATATATTAACAGTATTATGTGTATGTATGTGGGTGTTCAGACACACATCCAAATGAGTGTGTACACTTATAACATCCTTATATTATGCACATATGTATGGTAACTATCTTTACAGCTTTTTCCCCATTACTGGGGTCTGCCAGCAGGTGAGGAGAGGGGGGAGGGAGGTGGCTTATAGGACTGCAGAATAAAGGCTGCTTATCCAGTGACTGTTAAGCATTTCACACCCTGTCTGTCTATATATGTCTATTCAGTGTCATTATAATTATGCATGTATGTGCACATATAAATGCTTAATAAATATGCCAATTTGTACAAGATTTTAAAAATTATGTTCTTGTGTTTTTGTTTTTACAATCACAGAACATGAGATGCTGTATAAGTTTGTGGCACTTTTATTACTTCATTTTTGAGTGTGTTTGTTAGTTCCTCTTGGTCCAAAGATGGTATGTCATTTTTGAGTGTGTTTGTTAGTTCCTCTTGGTCCAAAGATGGTATGTCATTTTTGAGTGTGTTTGTTAGTTCCTCTTGGTCCAAAGATGGTATGTCATTTTTGAGTGTGTTTGTTAGTTCCTCTTGGTCCAAAGATGGTATGTCATTTTTGAGTGTGTTTGTTAGTTCCTCTTGGTCCAAAGATGGTATGTCATTTTTGAGTGTGTTTGTTAGTTCCTCTTGGTCCAAAGATGGTATGTAGAGCAGAAATCATAACTCTCCATGTTTGGCAATTTGCTGCTAGGTCTTGTATGTCTTGGTTTGTGCTAAAGCCCATATGAGAATATAGCATTATTATTCTTGTTTTGTCTAAGATACAAGTACTTTTACTTTCTCAGTCTGTCTGAGTTTGTAAATTAACATAATTGTATTCATTTTGTATTAGTTTGCTGAAGTGTTATTTGTTTACAGTCTATCATCTATGCTTAAAGCCATCACACATTTAATCTTAACTTAAAGTCATCACACATCTAATCTTAACTTAAAGTCATCACACATCTAATCTTAGCTTAAAGTCATCGCACATCTAATCTTAGCTTCAAGTCATCGCACATCTAATCTTAGCTTAAAGTCATCACACATCTAATCTTAGCTTAAAGTCATCACACATTTAATCTTAGCTTAACGTAACAACAGTCTTTGACAATGTGTCTATGACTGACCTTGTCAATGGCTTTCTCTGTGCTGGGTAAAAGAAACTCTTCTTTGTCTTGATTGATCATTGCCAGAATTCTCTGTTCTAGTTTTTCCTGGGAGGTATTCAAGTAAGTGAAAGTGGCTGAGTTTTTCACCACCATAATCCCTACCTTACTCTGGCGTGACATTTCATCCATGGTTGTGAATGGCAGGGTTCGAATCTCAGGATTTGTTCTGCAAATAATCATTTTACATTTGATAAAAGCATAAAACAATAAGAGCCAAATTTATTCTGAATCTACTTCATCAACAACTTGTTTCAAAGATGAACCAAAAATAACTTGAGACAGATTGAAGTGCCTTGATTGAAGTGCCTCTTTGAAAGAGATTAGAAGAAATCTATTCTCAAATGAAATGGACAAGCCTCCCAGAACAGGGACTTTTACCACAAAAACTTTCAGCATTTAAATGCAGAGTATGAAAGCTGCGGCAGCTATAAATTGATTCAATCAAATTACTGTTTCAGAAACTACTCCACGACTATCTTCCAGCATATTTTTCAACAGATGCTCTCTGGGTTTTTGAGATGTGGAGTCTCAGATTAAACAGAAATAGAAGCTTCTAGATTGAAAACTACTAGTTCCAGCAATTTCCTCAACATTAACAAAATCTTCTCTGTTTGGAAGAAAAGAGATATTGAATACCTAAGAGCCTGCTGGAAGTGCAATTTATTCAATTTTTTAAAAAAGCCAATAGTGAAATGGTCCTATGTGTAAACTGTAATTTTTTCCTGAAACAGGTCTGCACTTTTTCACTGCCCTTTTAACTCACAATAAACAATAGCATAGATATATTAGGTCATTTATCATACAATCATTAATTCATTCAGTTCAATCATTTATTTATTGATACATCAATTTTATCAAACAAACTAAGTTAACATTTTTAAAACCAGAAAACATCATCAAACATAATTGATTAATTCAAAACAATTTACGAATTCCCCTTTCCTTCCAACGACGAGCCCGCTCGTCCATTGAAACCTTGCGCTCTGTACACAGTAGTAGTAAACTCATTCTCTATCTTGAACATTATCTTTCATTTATGAAGGGATGTAACCAATACTTATTGACATGACTTTTCATGATTATATCCCTTCTATTTGTTTTCTTCTTTGATTTGTTTGGCTCTGTTCCAGTGAATGTAGCAAATAGTGATTTTGAGACCTGGCAAGCATTTTAAACAAAAATGGCATCAGGTGGAAAGTGAACGTTATTTTCTATTGATGAATTTTGTGAAATAATCGGAATGAAGAAAACTTTTTGTCACACTTATAGGGAGGAGATGTATTTGGATTACTCTGATGATGTGTATATGCCTTCAGAAGAGAAATTTAACATTTCAGACTGTGATAGTGACAGTGATAGTGACAGTGATATGACAGTGATAGTGACAGTGATAGTGACAGTGATAGTGACAGTGATATGACAGTGATAGTGACAGTGATAGTGATAGTGACATGACAGTGATATGACAGTGATAGTGACAGTGATATGACAGTGATAGTGACAGTGATAGTGACAGTGATATGACAGTGATAGTGACAGTGATAGTGACAGTGATATGACAGTGATAGTGACAGTGATAGTGACAGTGATATGACAGTGATAGTGACAGTGATATGACAGTGATAGTGACAGTGATATGACAGTGATAGTGACAGTGATATGACAGTGATATGACAGTGATAGCGACAGTGATATGACAGTGATAGTGACAGTGATATGACAGTGATAGTGACAGTGACATGACAGTGATATGACAGTGATATGATAGTGATAGTGACAGTGATAGTGACAGTGATATGACAGTGATAGTGACAGTGATAGTGACAGTGATATGACAGTGATAGTGACAGTGATATGACAGTGATAGTGACAGTGATAGTGACAGTGATATGACAGTGATATGACAGTGATAGTGACAGTGATATGACAGTGATATGACAGTGATAGTGACAGTGATAGTGACAGTGATATGACAGTGATAGTGACAGTAATATGACAGTGATAGTGACAGTGATAGTGATATGACAGTGATATGACAGTGATAGTGACAGTGATATGACAGTGATATGACAGTGATAGTGACAGTGATAGTGACAGTGATAGTGATATGACAGTGATATGACAGTGATAGTGACAGTGATATGACAGTGATATGACAGTGATAGTGACAGTGACAGTGATAGTGACAGTGATAGTGACAGTGATATGACAGTGATAGTGACAGGGATAGTGATATGACAGTGATATGACAGTGATAGTGACAGTGATATGACAGTGATAGTGATAGTGACAGTGATAGTGACAGTGATAGTGACAGTGATAGTGACAGTGATATGACAGTGATAGTGACAGTGATAGTGACAGTGATAGTGACAGTGATAGTGATATGACAGTGATAGTGACAGTGTTATGACAGTGTTAGTGACAGTGATATATATGCCATCAGTTGGCTTAAACGTGCTAATACTGTTTCATCAAGTCTACAGTCACAACAGTGCCTGTTAGTGTCAGTTGTTCTGTTGACGTACAACCCAACACCTCCTCTATACATGGAACTACTGTTGGGGCAGATACACAGTCTACTAGTTCTATCACTGGAATAATTCCTTCATCAGGTCGTGGTAGACAAAGTCTTTGTGGAATTTGATCATGAGGTTGTAGGAGTGGTAGGGGCATAGACGAGCAACGTGTGCCTTCTTGTGTGAGTGGTGCTGGCCTAGAAAACCCATTCTATTTGTGATTTCACAGGAAATAAAGTTCCTAGATTGTTAAATATGTTTTGTCTTTGTTGTGAACTTGTTAGACATAAGTTGTAGACATAATAGCAAAACAAAAAAAAAGGTTTTAAATTATTCCTCATAAAATAAAACCACCATTTGAATATTTATTTATTACTAATTTACTAAATCATCAAATACACATAATGTTTACATATTGAAATTCCTCGTCCATTTTATTTAACAAATTTATATATATTAAGCATATAGGTACAGTAGATCCAGAGATATGCCTCTCTAAAGAATACATTTATTGCTATCAATTTTTCTCTGGTACGGTGTGGTACTTTTTTGTTATAAAGTCTGGCAGTGCAGGGGTTAATTCATTTGTTTTACATAATTATTTAATTCCATTCTTGTGTTCATGTAAATATATCAACAGATCATTTCCTTCATCCAAGATTTTCATTCACTAAGTTCGCACACCTACATATAAACACATCCAGCATGCAATATCTGAGTTCCCTGCTGTCCAACCAACCAAAGCGATACATTAGTTATGATAGTTATTATTTAGATTATATTACATGACCTGATATAAACATCTGTACAACACTAGAAGTGGTAACTTACTTGAACAGAATAACACACAGACCCGCAATGTAAGCTCCAATTGTGAATACAGAAAAGATCCACCATACACAGGCCAGGATCCGTCCAGAGATGGACTTGGGAGCTGCTGTGTAACCTGGCATTAATAGAACAATAATGGATCTATTTTTAATGTTTAATATAAAAATGGTAGATAAAAGAATATATATGGTCGCTTGGCATCTTGACAACAGTTGGTAGCGAGCAATCATTTGTCAGCAGGTTGGTAATGTATTAGTGTCTTATGCTGCTGCTGTTTTACTGTGCAGCTTCTCTTGTGACTGAGCAAGATGTATTTGTGGTACTTAGCTTCATCTGCTTTTTCCAGTACCTTTTATCTTCTGATTCTAACATCACCTCTTCCTTGAGATTCTTTCTTGGTGCTCTGCCATATTTTATTTTTTATCTCCACATACTACAATATGTACGATATATAATTGAAAACTGCTAGAACAGATAAGAGGAGTATCATGGTCTACGCCCTATGGGCCAGCTATGGCTCGAAAGGTCAATAGATAGATAGACTACGATATGGCGCCAGATTTCCTAGTTTCTTTCGCTAAGAGAAATTCTCTTAAGGAAGAAGAATATAATTTAATGAATAATAATTAATGAATAATAATTAAGTACTTTGAAATTCATTCATTCATGGCCCATACTGAGAAACATAAGAGAAAATTCATAAAATAAATGTTAACATTTAAAATTATTTCTCTTCTGGTTTGTCAATCTCAGCCTGATTTCAGCATTAGGTTCTGGGTTTGCCTGACCTCTTTAGTCTGTACTCACGGAGTCATACTAGTCGGTCAATTTCGGGACCAGAAAGGTTTTTGTATGCTGACTCCGACACAGTCAGCCATGAGCGTTATTAGCTGTTTGCTGTCCCCAACACAGTCAGCTATGAGCATTATTAGCTGTTTGCTGCCCCCGACACAGTCAGCCATGAGTATTATTAGCTGTTTTCTGCCCCCCGACACAGTCAGCCATGAGCGTTATTAGCTGTTTGCTGTCCTCGACACAGTCAGCCATGAGCATTATTAGCTGTTTGCTGCCCCCGACACAGTCAGCCATGAGCATTATTGGCTGTTTGCTGCCCCCCGACACAGTCAGCCATGAGCCTTATTAGCTGTTTGCTGTCCCAGACACAGTCAGCCATGAGTGTTATTAGTTGTTTACTGTTCCAACACAGTCAGCCATGAGTGTTATTAGCTGTTTGCTACCCCGACACAGTCAGCCATGAGTGTTATTAGCTGTTTGCTGCCCCGACACAGTCAGCCATGAACATTATTGGCTGTTTGCTGCCCCCCGACACAGTCAGCCATGAGTGTTATTAGCTGTTTGCTGCCCCTGACACAGTCAACCATGAATGTTATTAGCTGTTTGCTGTCCCTGACACAGTCAGCCATGAGTGTTATTAGCTGTTCGCTGCCCCTGACACTTTCTATGGTTGGAATGTAGAATCGAGTTGTGTAGAGCACGCGCTTTTCTGAACATTCTTGCTGATGAAAGACATCCTTTAAATTCTGTAGCGCTAGCGCCAAAAGGTGATAGACTCGAGCGAGGCCAGTCGTGGATGGGCAGGGCAGAGAAATCCATTCAAAAGGTGTGCATGCTAAATGACTTGCAGCGTGGTGAAGAATGGCGGCAGTGGCCAAATGACATTTCTACAATTACTATCAAAGTCTGCATAACACTGAATAAAGAATGTAGAACGATGAATCCCAAGGTCGTAGAGGATAAGATTCAGGCCTTAATCAAAGAAAACGTAACGTCCGGCAATATTATTATCTACACAGATGGTTCGGTTGTACGAAATAAACGATGTTCATGGACATATACAGCGCAGGTGAAAGGGCAAATGGTGCATGAGGATAGTGGTGCTTTTTCGCAAACAACGAGCAGCATGACAGTGGAGGTTTTAGCAGTCACTAAGGCAATGACATGGCTCGAAACACAGTCTTTCGCAGGAGTATGTTTTCTCAGTGACTCCATGAGTATGCTTAAGAAGGTTGAGGCTGGGTGGAGGCGAAGAGAGTGGTTGAAGTCCCTGCAGCTGTCAACTTTAAAAGAAATCGTCTTCATCTACGTACCTGGCCACTCTGGAGTGCAAGGGAATGAACGAGCTGACAAGCTTGCTGAAAAGGCTAAAATTTCAGATGGCAACGCCATGGACAACGCGGACATTTTACACGCAATCCGCGAGGCGGGAAGAGTAGCAGACTCTCGAGACGACAAGGATTCAAACGCAATGGCGAGACTAACGCATAGTCGCGTAAGGCTTGGCACAGCTAAGAGCGAACATTTTTCAGGACGCCAGAGGTGTATGGTTAACCAACTGCGAACCGGCACGATCAGCCGTCACACACTTGTGAATTTACTCGAAAGGAAATCGGAGCACTTATGGGTATGCCCCTTGTGCAAGGAGGATGATCTTTCGACTAATGACTAATAAATAATGCCCCTGACACAGTCAACCATGAACGTTATTAGCTGTTTGCTACCCCTGACACAGTCAGCCAAGAACGTTATTAGCTGTTTGCTACCCCTGACACAGTCAACCAAGAACGTTATTAGCTGTTTGCTGTCCCTGACACAGTCAGCCATGAGTGTTATTAGCTGTTTGCTGTCCCTGACACAGTCAGCCATGAATGTTATTAGCTGTTTGCTACCCCTGACACAGTCAACCATGAATGTTATTAGCTATTTGCTACCCCTGACACAGTCAGCCATGAATGTTATTAGCTGTTTGCTGTCCCTGACACAGTCAGCCATGAATGTTATTAGCTGTTTGCTGCCCCGACACAGTCAGCCATGAACATTATTGGCTGTTTGCTGCCCCCCGACACAGTCAGCCATGAGTGTTATTAGCTGTTTGCTGCCCCTGACACAGTCAACCATGAATGTTATTAGCTGTTTGCTGTCCCTGACACAGTCAGCCATGAGTGTTATTAGCTGTTCGCTGCCCCTGACACAGTCAACCATGAACGTTATTAGCTGTTTGCTACCCCTGACACAGTCAACCAAGAACGTTATTAGCTGTTTGCTACCCCTGACACAGTCAACCAAGAACGTTATTAGCTGTTTGCTGTCCCTGACACAGTCAGCCATGAGTGTTATTAGCTGTTTGCTGTCCCTGACACAGTCAGCCATGAATGTTATTAGCTGTTTGCTACCCCTGACACAGTCAACCATGAATGTTATTAGCTATTTGCTACCCCTGACACAGTCAGCCATGAATGTTATTAGCTGTTTGCTGTCCCTGACACAGTCAGCCATGAATGTTATTAGCTGTTTGCTGCCTCTGACACAGTCAACCATGAATGTTATTAGCTGTTTGCTACCCCTGACACAGTCAACCAAGAACGTTATTAGCTGTCCCTGACACAGTCAACCGTGAACGTTATTAGCCTGTTTGCTGTCCCCGACACAGTCAGCCGTGAGCATTATTGGTTGTTTGCTGTCTTTGCCACAAAATCAAAAATTAAAAACACAAATGATACAATAAAAAAGTTGTATGTTTATATGTTAAAAATGTTTATAACAGTTGAAAGAATGTAATAATATATCTGGCAGTTAAAAAAAGTGCAGTAATAGGTAGGTGAAAGAATGTAATAATGTATCTGAAAATGCTTAAATGTTAATTGGATCCAAGTTTGATATGCGGACATGAATTACTTCAAGTTAATTAGATATGGTTGATGGTTGTACAAAAGAATGTTGAACATCCCATTGTCAGCAAGGGATTCTCAGGCTGATGTGCACTTTGAGATATAATCAGAAAAAAAATATTTGTCACAAACAAATAATTATGTTTTTTTTTATAAAACCGCAGAAGAAAGAGTTAAGAAAAATTGAAAGCCAGTAAAAATGAATGAGTGAAGAAATCAAAGACAACAGAAACAAAATCTACTTAACAATCTAACATTAAAACATAGAAATATACCTTCCTTATGATACATTTTTCCCATATTTAATATGCTTTATATGTGTGTTTTTTTTAACATACTCTCAATTAATATGGGGAAAAGATCATTTATTTTTGTGAAATTCCTCATTTTGTTTCTTCTTGAAAAATGTTCTGAAAACTGTATAAAGGCTAGTTCTGGAAACAGCAAAAAGCCAAAACAAGTTACAAAAAAATGGCTGAAAAGACTCATATTTAACCGGAGATATCACATGATTAGTGTTAACCATATATTTTTTTAAAGAAGATGTTAATAACAAAACACTTATTATACAGGAAGCAGTGGAGATCCATTATGGTGATCAGTATGTTACGTAATGATGATGCATTAGAGATAGTATGTGTTTACCTTGCCACACCAGAGAGCTGAAGACATACAGAAGACTGTTGGCCATGGTTAGCCCATCGTATGTCGCTGTCTTGCCTACGAAGGCAATGTCCTCAAATGGACTGTACCGACCAATGATATAGAGGCCAGCACTTGCCAGAGCAAACATGAAGACAATGAGCACCCAGAGGCCCGGTGTGAATGGGCGGAGGATCGTCACTGTGAATGTATTTGATGATGTTAATTCATGTAGCTGAACATATTTTTATTTTTTCCTTAAGCAAAGACTTTGTACTCATCATATCACAGAGTATATATATATATATATATATATATATATATATATATATATATATATATATATATATCTCAGCGTTAAGAACTGACAAAACCCATATGGCATCACCCAAGGTCCGGGCATTGCACCAGCTGGACTTTGTCATAGTTCGCAGACAACACTTAAATAATGTTAGAGTAACCAGAGCATACCATAGCGCAGACTGTGACACAGACAACACTTAAATAATGTTAGAGTAACCAGAGCATATCATAGATCAGACTGTGACACAGACAACACTTAAATAATGTTAGAGTAACCAGAGCATATCATAGATCAGACTGTAACACAAACAACACTTAAATAATGTTAGAGTAACCAGAGCAAACCATAGCACAGACTGTGACACAGACAACACTTAAATAATGTTAGAGTAACTAGAGCATACCATAGCCCAGACTGTGACACAAACAACACTTAAATAATGTTAGAGTAACCAGAGCATATCATAGATCAGACTGTGACACAGACAACACTTAAATAATGTTAGAGTAACCAGAGCATACCATAGCGCAGACTATAACACAGACAGCACTTAAATAATGTTAGAGTAACCAGAGCATATCATAGATCAGACTGTGACACAGACAACACTTAAATAATGTTAGAGTAACCAGAGCATACCATAGCCCAGACTGTGACACAGACAACACTTAAATAACGTTAGAGTAACCAGAGCATATCATAGATCAGACTGTGACACAGACCATACACTTGTCATTAGCAAAGTGGAGGCAACCACCAAAAGGATATACAAATTGAGAGAACAATCCAGGCCAAAGATCAATATCGCTGCAACAAAATTACCTGACAACCAAGTCCTGTTCAAGAATGCCTTCCAGAAATGCATGGAGAAAGCAGAAGACCTAGACAATGTAGATGATTCATGGAGCCGGATTAAATTACACATCCTTGACTGCGCAATCTCTTCTTTTGGTAAAGACTCAAAGGGCAGACTAGTGATGAGATATAAGAATGTTTGCAGGGCTTCCTTGAGGGAATTCTCTGTCAGTGAAAGAAACTGGGAAAATCTGGCTGCAGATCGTAGCAGATGGGAAAAAAAAAAATGGCACAGCAACTTTCAAGGCAGTGCTGATATCAAATTCAGAAGACAAAAGGGACAGGAGAAAGAAGATGAGGCCAGGCACCACAAATACATCTTGTTCGTTCTGTGGTCAGATCTGTCTATCAAATATTGAGAAGCTGTTTAGAAAATCAGCATCCAGCATGACACTTAAATCTTTACCAAACTACTGATTTATCATGATTGCTTGCTACCAACTGTCTGTCAACAAACCACTGATTTATCATGATTTCTTGCTACCAACTATCTGTCAACAAACCACTGATTTATCATGATTGCTTGCTACCAACTGTCTGTCAACAAACCACTGATTTATCATGATTGCTTGCTACCAACTGTCTGTCAACAAACCACTGATTTATCATGATTGCTTGCTACCAACTGTCTGTCAACAAACCACTGATTTATCATGATTGCTTGCTACCAACTGTCTGTCAACAAACCACTGATTTATCATGATTGCTTGCTACCAACTGTCTGTCAAGAAGCCAAAGGCCATATAAATAAAGATGGAAAACAAATTTCTGATGATCCTAACCTGAAACTAAAGAGGACACCAGATACAATCCTCTGACTCCAAACAAAACAACATCATTGGATTTTTTTGTCCAACAAAACAAACAATTCAAATAATTACCATCTTGCAGTGTACAAGTGCAGTTTGTCTATAGACTCCAAATCATGCCTAGTACACATGAAATGTACTAGACATATAAACCAAAATATCACCCCAAGAAAGCTAAATGGCAGAAACATTATGTAGCACTTTTGACAACCTTTACCTAATGACCTGATTCTAAGAGGCAGCTCATCTTTCTATATAATCTTCTGATCATAGGAAAATGATTAGGAAAGTATAATACTTTATTATTAGTTATATGACATGAGACAGTCTCTCACTCTCTCACTAGTTGTAGCCTTTAGAGAAAAGAAGAAATAAAATGTCTACTCTGAGACCACCATCAGCACAAATTAGGAGATCAAGTCTCACATCAAAACAAAGAGAAGGTTGTCACACTCTAGTAAGGCAAAGGCCAGAAAGAAAATCCAACCAAAATCCATGCTGATGGGGCATGTTAGTTGTGGGAAAAAGATCCACCTAAGAGAAAACTTGTTTCAAATTTTGGCAGAGAAGATTTGTTAGTCTGGGGAGATAATCCACCAAATAGATGAAAGAGTTGATACAAATCTATGTAGGAAAGGCATGTTAGTCTGGGGAGATAATCCACCAAATAGATAAAATACTTGATACAAATCTATGTAGGAAAGGCATGTTAGTCTGGGGAGATAATCCACCAAATAGATGAAATACTTGATACAAATCTATGTAGGAAAGGCATGTTAGTCTGGGGAGATAATCCACCAAATAGATGAAAGACTTGATACAAATCTATGTAGGAAAGGCATGTTAGTCTGTTTAGACTGTTTTATTTTGGAGAGACAGTTCTGTCTACAAACAGGTGCTGCCTTACAGGAAGGTCACGGAAAACAAAAGGCCAGTGAAGCAGTTATAAACAAAAATGTATGCTGAAGGTGGGTGTACTGGGTTGAATGGTGCAAAAGCTAATGCAATGATTTCAACTAATAAAGGAATTGTAAAAAAGAAAATATGATAAAATAAAGTATATAATAACTCATAACACACCACATCATATTGTTTTGTCATAGACAAGTAAGTGTGATAGCACAACATTGGGATGAAGATTGTCTTGAAGAGATTTATTTTGGTCACTATTTGTGATTCCCTTCCTAGTAATCTGGCCAATATAATGGCATGCTTTACTACATCTTGAGTGTATTTCTGCACTGTGTTTGTTTTCATATCACAAGACTGCCTGTCTTATTTATCAAAGTCTGTAATTTTCTTATTGCATTTTTAGCTTACAGCAACAAACACAAATAACAAGCATAAACAAATGTTATGTCAAAAAAGAACAAATACAGAATTTACAAAAAGAAGAGTATATGCGAGAGATGGAGCAATAAACTGACCCATAGCATCACCAGGGTGCCAGGAATCAGGGATCTTGTAGAGGACTCTGAAGCCTGAATACATGAAAGGTTGCGAGAAGGTGACTACAGCTGATCTTCTGGAGTTGATGGTGAAAGCTGCCAGGGCAATGTCTGCCGACTGCAAGATGGAAATGTTCTTGAACTGATGGTCATGGCAATCATAAGTTGGATGATGATGACAATGATGATTATGGCACTCAATCTCTCTTCCTCCTTATCTGGCACATTGACACACCCTTTGTCACTAAATATCTCCCTCTCAATGAAACAATTTTCTAATTCTGTATCTCACTCTGACACATTCTTTATAAGTTTCTCTCTATGACACACTCTCTCTTTATGATGCACTCTCTGTTTATCTTTGACAGCATTTGTGTCAGCAGACTACTTTGAATAGTGTTCTGTTAATGCCTGTTGTGGTTTCTGAGGGGCTGGTGGACTGTGAAATTTTCATTGTAATGTGGGACATTATATTTCTCTTTAACATTAGATAAGTCAATTATTTCACTGCAGCTTTGGTGAACACCTATTTTCGATAGTGATGCTGTTGTCTTGCTCACTGCCTTGTGAGGAACTCTAAAGAGTTAAAGGCTACAGGAGTAAACCCAGGAAGAATGTGTGGAGGGAGAGACTCTAAAGCAGTCACTGGTCCATCTTCTGATATCATCTGCAGCTCAGTTTTGGTTCCAAATGTAAGGACCTTACCCTTCCTTCAAAACACTTCAAAGAGGGGGCTAGTGCAAACTGAACAGCCAGGGTACAATCTTCGGTTTTATTCACCCAGACAAAGCAGGCAAATAGTGATTAGAAAGACAAATGTATCAATTACAAAATGGCACATGAAATGTAAGGAACATTGAACGTAAAATGGCACATGAAATGTAAGGAACATTGAACGTAAAATGACTGGACAATGTAACCTGCTCAAATTTCCTGCAGCATTCTAGACTTACATCCAAGATGGTAACACTCAGGTGCTGAAGATTAGGACAGCTTGGACATGTAAGAAGAATGGACGACAATCATGTCCCCAAGCAGATATTGGATAGGGAGGGAAGGAAGTGGCCTGTGGATTGATATATCAAAGATGTCTGCAGGGCATGCCTGGGTAAATCCTCCACTAGTGACAACTATTGAGAAAAGCTGGCAGGTGGTTGCAGCACATGAGGAAAGTGATAAAAAGGGGCATGATAACATTTGAGAATAAAATTAAGTCAAAGTTAGAAGAAGAAAAGACACAAAAGCAAAGAGGCGAGACCCAAAGACATAAAACTGCCTTGTTCATTTGATGTTGGGCCTGTCATTCTAATATTGGCAAGATCAGCCATGACAGAAGCTGATCGACAAAACAGTGTTGAGCAGTTACTATTGTAGACAGCATCTGTCTGTTTCCAACCATCTGTGATGACACAAAATGCCATATAGATATAAAGATGTGAAGCAAATTTCTGAAGATCCTAACTTGAATCTAGAGAGGACACAAGCTATAATCTTTGGACTCCAAACAGAAACATGGATTCACTGTCCAACTAAACAAACTTCAAATAATTACAATCCTGCAGTGAAGTTTGTCAACAGCTCTCATTCTCTTTTCTATCAGAAATTCTTTTTTTTTAACTCTATTTTCAGAACTTTATCTTTTAAAAATGTCTAACTTTCTCTCCTTTTATCTGTCTGGAATGCTCCTTTTTTCTATCACTCTAAACTTCTCTCTCTCAATACATTCGTGTCTCTGTGTGTGTGTGTCACTTTTTGTGTTTCAGTCTCGTTCTCTCTCTCTCTGTTTACCTTTAGCTGTTTGTCTTTTTTTCTTATTCTTTCTCTATTCCTTTCAGTCTTTTATGCCTCTTCCCCGCCAAAAATCAATATAGAAATTACGGATATCTGAAAAAAAACATCCTGGTCTGTCGTTACTTTCAATCTGGAAGATTGTCACTAAAGGTAAAGGTAAAGTACGAGACTTGAACCGGCGTCTTAGCACGCGAGTATATACCCATATGTGCTCGGCCGCCTATCCAGAAATGTTCGGATATTTCTGTATAGTGTAGCCTCAAGCATCGAAACTCAGATGCGAAGCGACATTCCTCACCTTCCCAGGATAATATACCCTGGTACCCATTTCTGCCAACGGCTGGGTCGACCGTGGGGGTATTTTTTTTTATTCCAACCACGAGTACAATTCACACTGCTCCCAGCGGGAATTGAACACGGGTTGTCCGAACGTCGGTAGTCTAGTCGGGTGGTTTTCCCAACTAGGCTACCGAGGCCCCCCAGATTGTCACTACTCAAGGACAAATGTTCATCCTTTTTCCACTCCCACACACGTCCACTATTTCTTTATTGATTCTTTTCTCAGTGTCTTTGTGGACTGATACTATCTAATGCATCAGCAAAACCCTCTGAGCCCCCCACCACACCATCTAATGGACCAAAACAGCAAAACCACCTTAAACCTCATCCAACGGTCTGTTATTCATAATTTATTGTATTAAAAAAAATAATAAATAATAATTTCAGACCAGATTGCCAAAAGATGGGGTGGTTAAAAAAAAAATCATGTGTGACATCTCTAGCTCGAACATCTTTTGGCGACTACCTGGGCAAGTGGCCTTTATTTACCAGTTGTAGATAACAGCCCCAACCCAGATATGGGACAAAAGTTCTAGCAGTGGGATTTATTTTTTTAAATTATGTGCTTGTTTGTGTGTCTGTCTGTGTGTGTCTGTGACACACACGCACACATCTCTGATCACACAGGAAATTTCCGGACAACGAACAAAACAATGTAGCACCAGAAGCTCACTTCAAATGAACAGTTATTTATAATATGATTTCATTGATGACATCAAATGAACAGTTATTTATAATATGATTTCATTGATGACATCAAATGAACAGTTATTTATAATATGATTTCATTGATGACATCAAATGAACAGTTATTTATAATATCTCTCTCTCTCTCTGCGATCAGGACTCAATCAGAGTAGGATTCCAGACTCTCACATGAAGTCAGCTGTCAGGTTAAGTGTGTTGATCGCCCCCACAGACAGAACATCACAATTAGAGTCTGCCAGATCCACTCTGATTGAACACCCGTTAAAACGTTGCACTGTGTTCTGCGCCTTTTATAATATTATTTAATTGATGACATCAAATGAACAGTTATTTATAATATGATTTAATTGATGACATCAAATGAACAAATAAAAAAAATATCTTTATGGCATTTCTCCCTTACTTGAATCTGCTGGGAGGGACTTATAGCACTGGATAGTAATGGCCGCTTGTCCAGTGCAGTCGCAATGAGTGTCCAGGTCGGAGTTTTTAATTTAACACCCCCACCCCCAATGGAAAAATCTTTTTACACTATCAGGATTCAAATCCACATTCTCCTGGTTTAAAGCCTGATAAGTCATCAATTTGGCCACTGCCAGATCCACTCTGATTGAACACCCGTTAAAACGTTGCACTGTGTTCTGCGCCTTTTATAATATTATTTAATTGATGACATCAAATGAACAGTTATTTATAATATGATTTAATTGATGACATCAAATGAACAAATAAAAAAAATATCTTTATGGCATTTCTCCCTTACTTGAATCTGCTGGGAGGGACTTATAGCACTGGATAGTAATGGCCGCTTGTCCAGTGCAGTCGCAATGAGTGTCCAGGTCGGAGTTTTTAATTTAACACCCCCACCCCCAATGGAAAAATCTTTTTACACTATCAGGATTCAAATCCACATTCTCCTGGTTTAAAGCCTGATAAGTCATCAATTTGGCCACCGCTGTCATCAATTTGGCCACCGCTGTCATCAATTTGGCCACCGCTGTCATCAATTTGATACTTTCAAATGTTTCCTTTGATGTGGTATATTACCTGTTCTTTTCGCTCTTCAACAAAAGACGTGACTTACATTAATTAATCTGACTCCTATAGGGCTGGGTTCCTAGAGTCTCGAGTCTTTGATTAAAAATAACCTGATCATTTCCAATGTGAGGTTTGAAAACATTGTTTTCAATTTTTTGAATGTAAAACAAGCAGCCTAATTGGACTTCACTTCACCAAAGGTTAAATGGGCAACAATTCACAAGCAACTCGTAGATACCACATCAACCAGTACATGGCATCAATTAGCATGCCAACAATAATAAGAGAAAACAAAAATAGATGTTAACCTTGTTCTGGACCGCCCCGATGAGACCATTCCATTTCCCGATGCTCTCCTCATAGCCAAAGAGTCCCTCTTCATGAGTATTGATATCGATGTCATAGTTGAGGTTCTTAACTGCCTCTTTGAGGATGTCTAGTACAAGCCCCTCATACTTCTCCCCTCGTAGAGAAACCTTGACATACGGTGGGTCCTGTGAGATAAAGAGATACAAATAGTATCATAAAATAGTATCATAAAATAGTATCATAAAATAGTATCATAAAATAGTATCATAAAATAGTTTCATGTATAGAATAAGGAAGTAGTTACACTTTTGAAATAATGAAGTAATTGTTACATCTATGAAATAAATTTATGAAATAGTGAAATATTTAAATTGAGGAAATAATTTACAATGGATAAAATAATGAAATAAATTGCTGAAATAATAAAACTGTACACATGGCTAGTTTAGGACAACTCTGAAATAAGTGAAGAAGAAAGGAATCATCAAGTAATCAATCAATCAAGTAATCAATGAATCAAGTAATCAATGAATCAAGTAATCAATCAATCAAGTAATCAATCAATCAAGTAATCAATCAATCAAGTAATCAATGAATCAAGTAATCAATGAATCAATGAATCAAGCAATCAATGAATCAAGTAATCAATGAATCAAGTAATCAATGAATCAAGTAATCAATCAATCAAGTAATCAATCAATCAATGAATCAAGTAATCAATCAATCAATCAATCAAGTAATCAATGAATCAAGTAATCAATGAATCAAGTAATTAATCAATCAATCAATTAATCAATCAAGTAATCAATCAATCAAGTAATCAATTAATCAAGTAATCAATCAATCAAGTAATCAATCAATGAACTAAATAGCTAATAGATAAATAAACACAAAAATAGTTTGAAAGGTATGCTTCAGTGGTTAAATGTTATGCGACTCCATAGGAAGAGTGAGAGAAGTTTGGTCTAGTACAAGATCGCTTATTGTCACTTCTTTGGAGATTGCCGTGAAGTTGCTCCTTTTTAGTCTTCCTTTTCCGAAGCTGGTTATTCTTTGGTGCATGGGGTGGTTAGGGAGCCTTTTATATTTCTCCGCTTGTTGCATTACTTTAGTTTTCTGTCTGTCTTCTAAAGCTTGTAAACCTGTTACTGTTTCTAGAGTCTCGATAGGTGTAGATTTCATAGCACCAGTGATGATACGGGCAGCTTGGTTCTGTGTTCTGTTAATTTTGCTAAGCTGTGATTTGGAAGTCATAGCCCAGGCTGTGACTCCGTGCTCTAGTAAAAAAAAAAAAAGTAAAGTGCCCCCGTCATGCCAAGTGACGTATAGGGAATATGGTGTTAGTGACCATATATTTTACAGACATTCGGCACATGATTTTTGGGTTAATGTGGTCGGTATTACGCCCGTGCCCATACTCTAGGACTGGTCTTAATTTTTCCTGTGTATAGTCGTTTCAAGATATTGCTGCGCCCCATTCCGTTACTGCTAATTTATTCATAATATATGTTCGTTTTCTGGCTCTTTTGTTTGCTTTGTCTATCTGATTTTTCCATGTCATTCTGTGATTCATGGGGACGCAATGATATGTTGGGTTTTGGTCAATGGGAAGTGTGTGAACTTTTATCTTCAATTTTGCAGAGAGAGTGTTTCTTGATAGGCTGAAAATTGTGTGTGTGTGTTTTTTTTTCATTAATGGGTAGCAGGTGTTCGTCCATCTTTCAAGTTTTCCTATGGCATCTTGCTTTCTGAAGCTGACTAATGGCGTAGATTCTTCACGTGCCCATTGTCTTAATCTGCCCATAGCATGACAGGTAACAGGGATGGCTCAAGGTACTGACAACTCAGGCAGTTGCCGGGAGCGCACCATGTGCTTAGGGACGCCATCAAGGATCTTCAAAACAAAAGGACGCAGAAGTTCAGCTTGTTCAGGGCTCAGCAACCATAGATCCGCCTCTGCAGGTAATAATGTTTCCTGTTATCTGTGCCACACACAGCCGAAATGGGAGTTGAGCCTGACAACTTGTCACATGTTGCAATATGTGTACGGTGTCAACCATAACAGATACAATCAACGTTTGCAATCTTGAAATATGAAACACAACAACAGGCTACCCAGATCATAACTGGCCGTGAGGCCGCGGGCTGCCTTCTATTGAGGGCAACCCCCCCCCCCCCCTGAACGATGGCTGTTAGTTTAACCCATCAATAATTGGGTATTTGCTTTTTTTCTGGGAAAGAAAGACAGTACTGGAGTAATGCTGACCATTTTTTCAACTAAATGCGCAGATAGTAACAAAACAAATAATACGAGCACTAATACCATATTCCCTGTATGTCACGTGACCTGAACGTTTCTTGTGATTTCATTAAGATAATAAGCCCAGTGATCCACCACGCGATATGACGTATTAGAAATGACGTAACACGCATATCTTTTTTCCTTACTATCAGCACATTGAACGATGACAAAGTCAGCGTCCCGCAGTTATTTCCTTTAGAAAGACTGCCACTTCAGTTTTGACAATTATTTGAGGAGAAAAGTTCATGGACACCAACTGACTTCCATTGTGAAGGGATGTCATCCTTTCGGTCAGGTCAACGAGCGCGAAGAAAGAGATGCACAAACAAGGAAGCAATTTGTGCAACCAACCACAAAGTAGGAACTCGCTTCAATGGATTCAAACCCACAGGGGACATATCTAGAAATGAAAAGGCCGACTGACTAGCAAAGGAAGGCACACAAAAGAACAGTTTACACACACACAATGTTTTTAAAAGAACATGTAAAATAAGCATAAAATGGTATGAAGCGACTAAACAAATAGAACAACAAGATAAACAGCGACGTTTCGACGAAAGCCTTTATCAGGTATAACACACAAACTATTAACATGAAACAAAGAAATCCAAGACGGAAACAAAACACTGATCTTAAAAATGGCGAATAGTAGCGGTGGTGAGTATTTACGTAGATGTTTGTTACAAGATTAATAGACAGTATGGCTGGTAGTGTATAACTGGACCAAAAGGAGCCAATCAGTGAAAGGGAGTCTCATAAGGGTGGATGAGAGGAAGTATCCCATTTGGTACGATGAAAGCGAGAAAAAACAGGAAAAGAAAGAGGAAAAGAGAGAAAAGATAAGTGTGGTACGGAGAACAGAAGAGGTAATAAAGACAATGCAGGGAGGAATATGGACAGACACAGGGAATAAAAGGAGAGGAGACCAGTAAAGTAGTAAAGTAGTACCCCCGTTACGCCAAATGGCGTATAGGGAAATATGGTGTTAGTGACCCTATATTTTACAGACCTTCAGCACATGATTTTTGGGGTAATGTGGTCGGTATTACGCCCGTGCTGCTTTACCTTTCCCAGAAAAAAATCCGGTACCCTTTTAAGGCTGGGTGAACCTGGAAGCCGTCGGTTGGGATCGAACCCTACCCCTTGTCCTTTGTAGTCCAGTTCACTAACCATTGAGCTATCGTGGCTCCCAAGAGAGGAGAACAGTGGTTAACGAAAATCGTGAAAAGAGTTTCAACCTCTCTGTTGGAGAGTGCCCTTACATGAAATTGACCATTTAAGGAAAACAATAAAAGACAACGAAACAGAAAATACCCACAAGATCCAACTTCTAAAACTGAACAGGGAACAAGATATCGACAACCTGCAAAACATACACTTGTGTGAAGTTAACAAAAACATGAGACAGGAAGATGGCGCCAAGAGAAAAGCAGAAAAGAAGCGGCGAGGTAGCTACGACAATGTCGTGCTCACAATATGGCCAGGTGCTTGTGTGGTGCCAGGTGCTTGTGTGGTGCCAGGTGCTTGTGTGGTGCCAGGTGCTTGTGTGGTGCCAGGTGCTTGTGTGGTGCCAGGTGCTTGTGTGGTCTCACTGACATACAAAGTGATAACAGATAAGAGGATGATGATGTCAAAGACAAGTGCTTGGAAGGAACGTTTCTTCCACGTTCTGAATGTAAACCTTCTGTATCTGCGCGAGGCTTTATATGGATGAGTGCATGAATATTATTCCTATATGGTGCAGAAACATGGACATTAGACAAGAAAACAGAACAGAGAATTGAAGTCTTTGAAATGTGGATAAATAGAAGAATAGGTAGAATTGGATGGAAGGAAAAGAAAACAAACGACGAAGTCTTAAAACAATTAAAAATGAAAAGAGAACTACTAAGCACAATTCAAACAAGACAAATGCGATTTTTGGGCCATGTTAAAAGACACAACAGCCTACTAAAAGTAATCCTGGAGGGGAAAATACAAGGTAAAAGAGGCAGAGGCAGACCAAGACTAACATGGACGAGTAACATAAAAAGATGGACAAATCAGCCTATGACAACCTGCACCATCAAAGCAAGAGACAGAGCAGAATGGCGCTCCATGGTAGCCAACCTTCGTTGCGGAGACGGCACTCTATGATTATGATGTATTAATATAATTTGAATAAAGTATTTGCGTGCACAGACATATATATATATATATATATATATATATATATATATATACATTCCGGCTTGTTGCAGGAGCTACTGAGTTAAGTGCTCTGTGCACACCGTGAGCTGTGTGTCTCATCCGTTTTGATCCTGCTTCGTTATCCCGCTTGTTTACGATGAATGATGATATCGTATGACAGGGAACAGTTGTCTGTGTTCACTTTCTGCGCGGTTTCGCCTTATGTCTTTTGGCGTGTGCTGAGACTGCTACGATGGGGACTACAGTTACCTTTCTTTGTTTGGGAGATGAGTTAGTAATTCGGATGATTCCACTGGCACGGGCGGTTGAGCAATTATGGATTTTGATTCGTTTGCTGTGATACCGAGGCCTTCCATAACCAATAACCAATAATAATAACCAATATATATATACATATATATAAAAATGTACAGTAAATCAAAATGAGTAATGTTTTAATTATAAGAGAACATATCAAGTATACGTATAAAATGATATGCAAATCGCATATTGTTATAAATGATAAGACACGTGTACACTTGCAGCTGCAACTTGAATCTGTACATTTATAAAAAAAAAAAGACTAGCATCTTCTCCACTACGTGTTTTAAGAAGCAATTTTAAGAGCCGCCATTACATTCTACAATATGTCCCAGGCAGGTTGGATGTAGAAGCATCAAATAATGTCCATCCATGTGAGCCACACATAATGTCAAGCTTCCACTATCTTGTGGAAGTTCCTGCTAGAACAAAGGCTAAGGCAACGAAGCCCTGCAGAAAATGTGGACAGGTAGTGCCCACAACTTTGGAATGCCAATCTACCTATGGGAGGAGGCATCCAGTGAACAAACCTCAACCGCCGAAGTCAATGTGTTGCAACAACAAAATGTTGGCTCAGGTGACGCAGGACTAAAAGCGGACACCTACTCAATACAGCAAATGCCATGATTTTCTTACAAAACCTGGAGAGTGTCATACCATTGTCAGCTGCCTCAGACACTATAAAATCGACCACTTACGATATTATCGTAACAGATTAATAGATGACCATAATAAGTATTGCTGTGTAGTGAGAGACTTTTAGACGCAAACAAGAAAATTAATTAGAGGAATTTGTGAAATAGCAAGAGAGTTGTGTTTACAGACTTTTTAACGTGGTTAAGTCGGTGTCTTGTCCAGTGGGCAAAGAGATACGACGGATACGATGGTACCTGGGTAGGACATATTGTGGAAGTCAACTGAGAGCATTACATGACAGCCCTTTTTGGAATTCCAGGGGAAAAGACAAAGAGGAAGAGCAAAATGTTCTGAGAGAAGACAGATGGAAGCAGAGATAAAGATGATGGGGAAGATATGGAATGATCCTAAAAGAATGACAAGAAACAGAACGGCTTGAAAAGTTGTATGTTCCACAGGAAGTTGAAAAGTGACTTTACCAGTAAAGTGACTGCTCTCAGACTCTTTGGAGATGCCTTCGTGGGTGGCGCCGTTGTTGGATCTGGCTTTACAGTTGTGTTGGTTTCATTTGCATTTTTCTGCTTGAGAAAAAGACAACAGAAAAATAAAACAAAAGTTAACTCTTACTTACAACCTTAATGATTTATTTACCAGTTATTTCATTGACTCAATATTTGAATGACCCAGTGGCTAAATTACTAAATATTTTATTGATTAACTGGCCTGAAAGAATGATTTAATTACTGTCTCATTGACTTATACCCTCAGAGGAACTCTACCTCAATAATTCACAGTCTCAATGTTTTAAGAATTTGTTGCTTCATTTAATGGCTGCCAGTTTGATGCGCCAGAAAAGCCTAGTGGCTGAGTGGTTAGTGTGCTCGCTTCCTGATGGGGGGAGGGGTCCATGTTCGATCCCCAGAAGTGGCGGATATTTTTGTTGGGAGCGACAAAACGCAGGGGTTCACTCATCCTCTAAAAATGGGTACCAGAGATTTTTCTCTGGTTGGTTGCCGCAGAGAGCAATCACAAACAAAAATCTCAACTGGTGCAGCCGATATTTGAACAAACAACCTCTCTGTCTCGAGACCGGCATCTTGCCTCCAGACCAACCAGTCCTCCCGATGAGGAACTCATCACCTTTGAGGAGGGTGATGCGATAGTGTGGTTTCTTCATCTAACCCGCGTTGGAAGCCTCAGACGACGTCCTCCCACTCTCATTGTTCCCCCACTCTCATTGTCCTCCCACTCTCATTGTCCCACCACTCTCATTGTCCGACCACTCTCATTGTTCCTCCCACTTTCATTGTCCTCCCACTCTCATTATCCTCCCACTCTCATTGTCCTCCCACTCTCATTATCCTCCCACTCTCATTATCCTCCCACTCTCATTATCCTCCCACTCTCATTGTCCTCCCACTCTCATTGTCCTCCCACTCTCATTATCCTCCCACTCTCATTGTCCTCCCACTCTCATTGTCCTCCCACTCTCATATCCTCCCACTCTTACTGTCCTCCCACTCTCATTATCCTCCCACTCTCATTGTCCGACCACTCTCATTATCCTACCACTCTCATTGTCCCACCACTCTCATTGTCCTCCCACAGTCATTATCCTACCACTCTCATTGTCCGACAACTCTCATTGTCCGACCACTCTCACTCTCAATCGGAGTGTCCACGGATATCTCTACACGCCACGAAGCTCATGCTGATGGCGACACATACTGTCCGATCTACTACCCGTTGGGCAATTCTCTTTCATTCGTCTTCTTTCTCTCCGACTTTTTCCTACTTTCATTCCTTCTTTTCTCTATAATATTTTCCTCTCGTCTCTCTCTCTCTATTCTTCAACTCCCCTTCTCCATTAACTCTTCTTTCTCTATCTCTCTACCAGTTAGAAGTCAACTCTTATCTTCCCAGTGACACATACACACCCTCTGCCATGCTGTTTGGAAGTCCCTCTCAAACATAACCAACTTCTCCACTACTTTTGTTGACATTGTCAAACAGGAAACCATCGAGGAAACCATGGAGGAAACCATCGAGGAAACCAACGAGGAAACCATCGAGGAAACCATCGAGGAGTAGAAGAAGATCTTCCATTGTTTTCCTATTTTACAACGGCTTCATTCTCCCATTTTTATCTCCCTCTAACCTCCTCACGGTATGAGATCAATTGCACTCTCTCTCCTTCTAACCTCCTCACGGTATGAGATTAATTGTTCTCTCTCTCCCTCTAACCTTCTCACGGTATGAGATCAATTGCACTCTCTCTCCCTCTCACCTCCTCACGGTATGAGATCAATTGAACTCTCTCTCCCTCTAACCTCCTCATCGTATGAGATCAATTGCACTCTCTCTCTCCCTCTCACCTCCTCACGGTATGAGATCAATTGCACTCTCTCTCTTCCTCTAACCTCCTGAAGGTATGAGATCAACTCCACTCTCTCCCTGGAACCTCCTCACGGTATGAGAGCAACTGCACTCTCTCCCTCTAACCTCCTCACGGTATGAGAGCAACTGCACTCTCTCCCTCTAACCTCCTCACAGCATGAGATCAACTGCACTCTCCCTCCCTCTAACCTCCTCACGGTATGAGAGCAACTGCACTCTCTCCCTCTAACCTCCTCACAGCATGAGATCAACTGCACTCTCTCCCTCTAACCTCCTCACAGCATGAGATCAACTGCACTCACTCTCCCTCTAACCTCCTCACGGTGTGAGATCAACTGCACTCTCTCCCTCTAACCTCCTCACAGCATGAGATCAACTGCACTCTCTCCCTCTAACCTCCTCACAGCATGAGATCAATTGCACTCTCTCCCTCTAAACTCCTCACAGCATGAGATCAGCTGCACTCTCTCTCCCTCTAACCTCCTCACGGTGTGAGATTAACTGCACTCTCTCCCTCTAAACTCCTCACAGCATGAGATCAGCTGCACTCTCTCTCCCTCTAACCTCCTCACGATGTGAGATCAACTGCACTCTCTCCCTCTAAACTCCTCACAGCATGAGATCAACTGCACTCTCTCTCCCTCTAACCTCCTCACGGTGTGAGATCAACTGCACTCTCTCCCTCTAAACTCCTCACAGCATGAGATCAGCTGCACTCTCTCTCCCTCTAACCTCCTCACGGTGTGAGATCAACTGCACTCTCTCCCTCTAAACTCCTCACAGCATGAGATCAGCTGCACTCTCTCTCCCTCTAACCTCCTCACGGTGTGAGATCAACTGCACTCTCTCCCTCTAAACTCCTCACAGCATGAGATCAACTGCACTCTCTCCCTCTAAACTCCTCACAGCATGAGATCAGCTGCACTCTCTCTCCCTCTAACCTCCTCACAGCATGAGATCAGCTGCACTCTCTCTCCCTCTAACCTCCTCACGGTGTGAGATCAACTGCACTCTCTCCCTCTAAACTCCTCACAGCATGAGATCAGCTGCACTCTCTCTCCCTCTAACCTCCTCACAGCATGAGATCAGCTGCACTCTCTCTCCCTCTAACCTCCTCACGGTGTGAGATCAACTGCACTCTCTCCCTCTAAACTCCTCACAGCATGAGATCAGCTGCACTCTCTCTCCCTCTAACCTCCTCACAGCATGAGATCAGCTGCACTCTCTCTCCCTCTAAACTCCTCACAGCATGAGATCAGCTGCACTCTCTCTCCCTCTAACCTCCTCACGGTGTGAGATCAACTGCACTCTCTCCCTCTAAACTCCTCACAGCATGAGATCAGCTGCACTCTCTCTCCCTCTAACCTCCTCACGGTGTGAGATCAACTGCACTCTCTCTCCCTCTAACCTCCTCACGGTGTGAGATCAGCTGCACTCTCTCTCCCTCTAAACTCCTCACAGCATGAGATCAGCTGCACTCTCTCTCCCTCTAACCTCCTCACGGTGTGAGATCAACTGCACTCTCTCCCTCTAAACTCCTCACAGCATGAGATCAACTGCACTCTCTCTCCCTCTAACCTCCTCACGGTGTGAGATCAACTGCACTCTCTCCCTCTAAACTCCTCACAGCATGAGATCAACTGCACTCTCTCCCTCTAAACTCCTCACAGCATGAGATCAGCTGCACTCTCTCTCCCTCTAACCTCCTCACAGCATGAGATCAGCTGCACTCTCTCTCCCTCTAAACTCCTCACAGCATGAGATCAGCTGCACTCTCTCTCCCTCTAAACTCCTCACAGCATGAGATCAGCTGCACTCTCTCTCCCTCTAAACTCCTCACAGCATGAGATCAGCTGCACTCTCTCTCCCTCTAAACTCCTCACAGCATGAGATCAGCTGCACTCTCTCTCCCTCTAAACTCCTCACAGCATGAGATCAGCTGCACTCTCTCTCCCTCTAACCTCCTCACAGTATTAGATCAATTGCTCTCCCTCTAACCCGCTCACATTTCGAGGCAACTGATTTCTTTTTTTTTCGTTCTCTCGCTCACTCCCTCATACAATATATCGTAAACTCTTTCTCTCTCTCACTCCCTCATACAGTATATCATAAACTCTTTCTCTCTCTCCCTCCCTGATACAATATATCATAAACTCGTTGTCTCTCTCTCCCTCCCTGATACAATATATCATAAACTCTTTCTCTCTCTCCCTCCCTGATACAATATATCATAAACTCGTTGTCTCTCTCTCCCTCCCTGATACAATATATCATAAACTCGTTGTCTCTCTCCCTCCCTGATACAATATATCATAAACTCTTTCTCTCTCTCCCTCCCTGATACAATATATCATAAACTCTTTCTTTCAGCCTGTGATAAACTATTCTCTCTCTCTCTGTGAGATCAAATAATCTCCTCTCTCTCGCCATGAGCTGTTGTCCCCATTCTCCAACTCTCTCTTAGACAAGCAGCGCGTTGTTGTATCAGTCAACAACACACACACACACACACCACACAGACAGACACGCAAGAACAGACCAGTTCAACTGCCTGGCGACAGCATGTCCCTTTGTGACTCCTATTTTTATTTGAACTAACCGATAACATAATAATGAGTCAGCGAATGAGTCATCTTATCTCAATGTGAAATGAGTCGTACTTATGCAAAAGATAAATCAAGTAATCTCCTGGTAGCGATACCACCTGGCCATTACATCTCCTGGTAGCGATATTACCCGGCCATTACATCTCCTGGTAGCGATATTACCCGGCCATTACATCTCCTGGTAGCGATACCACCTGGCCATTACATCTCCTGGTAGCGATATTACCCGGCCATTACATCTCCTGGTAGCGATATTACCCGGCCATTACATCTCCTGGTAGCGATATTACCCGGCCATTACATCTCCTGGTAGCGATATTACCCGGCCATTACATCTCCTGGTAGCGATACCACCTGGCCATTACATCTTGGTGGTTCAGTTATCACATTGTCTTATCTTTTACAGCATTAATTACTTCCTTATTTTATGTTTGCATTCGCCAGCTTTCACTTCTGGTGAAGTCCCTAGAGACTAGGAACAGCTTTTTGCCTGTTAACCCTTTTTTCCCCTGGCAGCTATGTGCAACAGGGGTCCCTCGCCGCACAGGCAGATAACACCGTATTTGGGGGTACTCATGTTTTTTTAAATGATGAGTAATTGACGTTTCAAGCCGGGCCTCCCTGCTGAGACCAGGGGCGGTTGTCCTGAGACCAGGGGTGGTTGTCCTGAGACCAGGGGTGTTTGCCGCAGAGAGATATCACAAATAAAAACTCCAACTGGTGCAGCCGGGATTTGAACTCACAACCTCTCTGTCTCGAGGTCAACCAGTCCCCCTTTGTCTGTTTTAGGCAAAAGTGTCGTTTAGTCAAGTTAACATAAGATAATAGCTGCAGAGAATACACCGTAGATGCTGATATATGTTCACATACCAATAACTGTTATCATTGTTAGGTGGTTGGTGTGCCGTCTACCACTAAAATTATCACCATCATCACCACTCCACTACGTCTGCTGTTATAACAACAACGTCTACCTTTACTACTACATTTCAAACTAGGGTCGACTGGGATGTGTTTGATCCTAAACAAAATTCAAGATCTTTTGGTCATGAGATCAAAGTTTATCCAATGTATCACTGTTGAGCGTTTATCAAGACTTTGTCTTTAGCATAATTGTCTTTGTTTTCTTCTTTTGTTTTTTTGTTGTTGTTTGTTTCTGTTTCTTCTTTTTTTTTCAATTCGTTCTTTCTTGATTTCTTTCTTTACTTATTTTGTTATTTTTTTCATTCTTCTTTTCCTTGTCCTTTTCTACTTTCTATTTCCTGCATCTCCTTCATTTCTTCTTCATTTTCCTTCTCATCTTCTTGAACTTGTAGATTATAGGACAACATCGAACAGCGATAACGGTGCTGGGCTGGCCTCAACGATAACAGCAGAAAAACATCAACGACATCAAGAAGGGTGATCTCAAGGACGACAATAATAATTAGATCAAAGGATAATAAAACAAGGCAGAGAGGACATCAAGTAACACAAGGTAGAGAGGACATCAAGTAACACAAGGTAGAGAGGACATCAAGTAACATAAGGTAGAGAGGACATCAAGTAACACAAGGAAGAGCGGACATCAAGTAACACAAGGTAGAGAGGACATCGAATAACACAAGGAAGAGCGGACATCAAGTAACATAAGGTAGAGAGGACATCGAATAACACAAGGAAGAGCGGACATCAAGTAACACAAGGTAGAGAGGACATCAAGTAACATAAGGTAGAGAGGACATCGAATAACACAAGGTAGAGAGGACATCAAGTAACACAAGGTAGAGAGGACATCAAGTAACATAAGGTAGAGAGGACATCGAATAACACAAGGTAGAGAGGACATCAAGTAACATAAGGTAGAGAGGACATCGAATAACACAAGGTAGAGAGGACATCAAGTAACATAAGGTAGAGAGGACATCGAATAACACAAGGTAGAGAGGACATCAAGTAACATAAGGTAGAGAGGACATCGAATAACACAAGGTAGAGAGGACATCAAGTAACACAAGGTAGAGAGGACATGAAGTAACATAAGGTAGAGAGGACATCGAATAACACAAGGTAGAGAGGACATCAAGTAACATAAGGTAGAGAGGACATCGAATAACACAAGGTAGAGAGGACATCAAGTAACATAAGGTAGAGAGGACATCGAATAACACAAGGTAGAGAGGACATCAAGTAACACAAGGTAGAGAGGGCATCAAGTAACATAAGGTAGAGAGGACATCGAATAACACAAGGTAGAGAGGACATCAAGTAACACAAGGTAGAGAGGACATCAAGTAACATAAGGTAGAGAGGACATCAAGTAACACAAGGTAGAGAGGACATCGAGTAACACAAGGTAGAGAGGACATCAAGTAACATAAGGTAGAGAGGACATCGAATAACACAAGGTAGAGAGGACATCAAGTAACACAAGGTAGAGAGGACATCAAGTAACATAAGGTAGAGAAGACATCGAATAACACAAGGTAGAGAGGACATCAAGTAACACAAGGTAGAGAGGACATCAAGTAACATAAGGTAGAGAGGACATCAAGTAACACAAGGTAGAGAGGACATCAAGTAACATAAGGTAGAGAGGACATCGAATAACACAAGGAAGAGCGGACATCAAGTTTAGCACTCATGTAAGGACGACAATAGACGATAAAGAGCACAAGGTAGAGCGGGCATGACATCAGGTGCAGCAACCATACAAACATTGTATGAACGGAAAACTGGAAAACAACAAAATAGATTGAAATAAAACGAAACGACTAAACGTTTTTGGGTATTTTGTATTTCTGGATAGGCGGCCGAGCGCATGTGGGTGGCAACTCGCGATACGTGATAAGAATACTTGATAACTACATTTTATAACAATACTTGATAACTACATTTTATAACAATACTTGATAACTACATTTTATAACAATACTTGATAACTACATTTTATAACAATACTTGATAACTATACTTGACAACACATCATTTTATTTTTATTTACGTGTTTTCTGCAGCTATATTTGCCGAGCTGCTAAGTATTTAATTTTGTTTATATTTTATATCTGTAATTAACCCCTTTATAACTCTAATCTCTGACTGCAGCACCAACTGTAACTGATGGCATCTGGTTCGCCTCAGCTCTCTGGTAAAACTGGAAGGACCTTCTGACTTGCAATAGAGAACGTGTTCTGGAGATTATATGTGTGGAGAACGTGTTCTGGAGATTGTGTGTAGAGAACGTGTTCTGGGGATTGTTTGTGTGGAGAAGGTGTTCTGGGGATTGTGTGTGTGGAGAACGTGTTATAAAGATTGTATGTGTGGAGAATGTGTTCTGGAGATTGTATGTGTGGAGAACTTGTTCTGGAGATTGTGTGTGTGTGGAGAACTTGTTCTGGAGATTGTATGTGTGGAGAACGTGTTCTGGAGATTGTGTGTGGAGAACGTTTTCTGGAGATTGTATGTGTGGAGAGCGTTTTCTGAAGATTGTGTGTGGAGAACGTTTTCTGGAGATTGGGTGTGTGGAGAACGTGTTCTGAAGATTGTGTGTGTGGAGAACGTGTTCTGGAGATAGTGAGTGGAGAACGTGTTCTGGAGATTGGGTGTGTGGAGAACGTGTTCTGGAGATTGGGTGTGTGGAGAGCGTTTTCTGAAGATTGTGTGTGGAGGACGTTTTCTGGAGATTGGGTGTGTGGAGAACGTGTTCTGAAGATTGTGTGTGTGGAGAACGTGTTCTGGAGATAGTGAGTGGAGAACGTGTTCTGGAGATTGGGTGTGTGGAGAACTTGTTCTGGAGATTGTGTGTGTGGAGAACGTGTTCTGAAGATTGTGTGTGGAGAGCGTGTTCTGAAGACTGTGTGTGTGGAGAACGTGTTCTGGAGATTGTGTGTGTGGAGAACGTGTTCTGGAGATTGTGTGTGTGGAGAACGTGTTCTGAAGATTATGTGTGGAGAGCGTGTTCTGGAGACTGTGTGTGTGGAGAACGTGTTCTGGAGATTGTGTGTGGAGAACGTGTTCTGGAGATTGTGTGTGGAGAATGTGTTCTACGTTTTCTGGAGATTAACTACGGGATTGTATTGATTGCCGAAAGTGATGATTGTGTTGATCGCCAACATTGATGATTATGTTGCTCCCCAAAAGGATTATTGTGTTTAACGCAACAATCAGTTTTAGACTCCCAACATCATGGACAACCCTTATATATTTAGCTTTATCAAACTAAACCACGAACTCTGGCCACTTTAGTAGCCGTGTAATCTTCATGTGTTTACCAGGCTTCAATGACGTGCTCCCCAGTCGTTTCATTCCGCGCTTCACTGGCCTAGAGATTCGACCTTTATTAAGTTCTTTAAATCTTCGGTCGGTGCAGAATAAAACTATTCCCTACATTTGGAGTCTTAAGTTGCCGGTAAAAACAAACAAAGGCTAGGGTGTCCAAGGTGACGACACATCGTTATTGAGAATCAAATGTAAGACCTTCTATTTCTCTTGTAAATGTACACGTAAAATCAATATCTATTTATGGACTATATGCGATATTGTCTTTCTAATATATTATATTTAACATGCAATGATGGATCGATGTCCATCGTCCTCATCTTCGTTAATGTCATACCCAGTGAATTAAGACAACTACCAAACTGTGTCTCCAGGAGTTTCACTTTGTTCATGTCACTTCTGTAATTGACCCTTTACTCCCACTCCTCCCCCGTTCAAATGTCTAATATTTTCTTTCGTTGTTTTTCACTGCCTCCGTTTACTTCTGTTTTCCCTATTGTTAAATATTTTGAAAGGTAAATAAATGTACGAGACTTGATTCGGCTTCTTAGCACGCGTGTTTTTATCATGTTTTTTGTATGTGATCGGCTGCCTATCCAGAAGTGTTCGGAGACTCCTGTCTAGTGTCGCCTCAAGCACCGTAACCCGCGCGCGAGGCGGTATTCCTCACCTTCCCAAAGTATGAACTATGGTACCCATTTCTGCCAGCGACTGGGCCGATCCCAGGGGTACTTTTTCCAACCACCGAGTACAATTCACAAACTGCATCCAGCGGGAATCGAAAACGGGTTGTCCGAACGCCGGTAGCGGGGTGGTTTTCCCAACAAGTCTAGCCAGCCCTCCTAAACATTTTAAAGATCTCCTCTTCTCATGAACTGGCCGCCCTCATCTGATGCACGCTGGGAGTTTTTATTTTTCATCTACATTTTTAGCTACCCGTGACGCTCAAACCATTCCTCTGTACAATCGCATTTATACAATTGTTGCAATCATCATCATTTGGTGCTTTTATTTCATGAATTATCGGTCTTTTCCACACACATAAACCACCATCTGTCACAAATTATTCACCTGTTACAAAAGAATGACCTATCACATAAACCATCTCTCACAAATGAACCACCAGATGTCACAAATAAATCACATATCACAAATGTCACTTGAATACACCAGGAATTTGAAATCAAGCATGGTACAAGTAGGAAGGGTTTGAGTTGCGTATTTTTTTCTAATGTTTTTTTCTCCCCAGTGATGACGAAAGAAATTAGCCGACACATTGACAGAGGAAGAGATGATGCTACAATGACTACACGAGGTAGAGAAGTAGGGAGAGATGATGCTACAATGACTACACGAGGTAGAGAAGTAGGGAGAGATGATGCTACAATGACTACACGAGGTAGAGAAGTAGGGAGAGATGATGCTACAATGACTACACGAGGTAGAGAAGTAGGGAGAGATGATGTTACAATGACTACACGAGGTAGAGAAGTAGGGAGAGATGATGTTACAATGACTACACGAGGTAGAGAGGTAGGGAGAGATGATGCTACAATGACTACACGAGGTAGAGAAGTAGGGTGAGGTGATGCTACAATGACTAAACGAGGTAGAGAGGTAGGGAGAGATGATGCTACAATGACTACACAAGGTAGAGAAGTAGGGAGAGATGATGTTACAATGACTACACAAGGTAGAGAAGTAGGGAGAGATGATGCTACAATGACTACACAACTTAGAGAGGTAGGGAGAGATGATGCTACAATGACTACACGAGGTAGAGAAGTAGGGAGAGATGATGCTACAATGACTACACGAGGTAGAGAAGTAGGGAGAGATGATGCTACAATGACTACACGAGGTAGAGAGGTAGGGAGAAATGATGCTACAATGACTACACAATGTAGAGAAATAGGGAGAGATGATGTTACAATGACTACACAAGGTAGAGAAGTATGGAGAGATGATGCTACAATGACTACACAAGGTAGAGAAGTAGGGAGAGATGATGCTACAATGACTACACAAGGTAGAGAAGTAGGGAGAGATGATGCTACAATGACTACACAAGGTAGAGAAGTAGGGAGAGATGATGCTACAATGACTACACAAGGTAGAGAAGTAGGGAGAGATGATGCTACAATGACTACACAAGGTCGAGAGGTAGGGAGAGATGATGCTACAATGACTACACAAGGTAGAGAAGTAGGGAGAGATGATGCTACAATGACTACACAAGGTAGAGAAGTAGGGAGAGATGATGCTACAATGACTACACAAGGTAGAGAGGTAGGGAGAGATGATGCTGCAATGACTACACAAGGTAGAGAGGTAGGGAGAGATGATGCTACAATGACTACACAAGGTAGAGAGGTAGGGAGAGATAATGCAAACAATGACTACACGAGTTAGAGAGCTAGGGAGAGATGATGCTACAATGACTACACGAGGTAGAGAGGTAGGGAGAGATGATGCTACAATGACTACACAAGGTAGAGAGGTAGGAAGATATGATGCTACAATGACTACACGAGGTAGAGAAGTAGGGAGAGATGATGCTACAATGACTACACGAGGTAGAGAGGTAGGGAGAGATGATGCTACAATGACTACACAAGGTAGAGAGGTAGGGAGAGATGATGCTACAATGACTACACGAGGTAGAGAGGTAGGGAGAGATGATGCTACAATGACTACACGAGGTAGAGAGTTAGGGAGAGATGATGCTACAATGACTACACAAGGTAGAGAAGTATGGAGAGATGATGCTACAATGGCTACACGAGGTAGAGAGGTAGGGAGAGATGATGCTACAATGGCTACACGAGGTAGAGAGGTAGGGAGAGATGATGCTACAATGACTACACGAGGTAGAGATGTAGGGAGAGATGATGCTACAATGACTACACGAGGTAGAGAGGCAGGGAGAGATGATGCTACAATGACTACACGAGGTAGAGAGGTAGGGAGAGATGATGCTACAATGACTACACAACTTAGAGAGGTAGGGAGAGATGATGCTACAATGATTACACGAGGTAGAGAGGTAGGGAGAGATGATGCTACAATGACTACACAAGGTAGAGAAGTAGAGAGAGATGATGCTACAATGACTACACAAGGAAGAGAAGTAGGGAGAGATGATGCTACAATGACTACACGAGGTATAGAAGTAGGGAGAGATGATGCTACAATGACTACACAAGGTAGAGAAGTAGGGAGAGATGATGCTACAATGACTACACAAGGTAGAGAGGTAGAGAGAGATGATGCTACAATGACTACACAAGGTAGAGAAGTAGGGAGAGATGATGCTACAATGACTACACAAGGTAGAGAAGTATGGAGAGATGATGCTACAATAACTACACAAGGTAGAGAGGTAGGGAGAGATGATGCTACAATGACTACACAAGGTAGAGAGGTAGGGTGAGATGATGCTACAATGACTACACAAGGTAGAGAGGCAGGGAGAGATGATGCTACAATGACTACACAAGGTAGAGAAGTAGGGAGAGATGATGCTACAATGACTACACAAAGTAGAGAAGTAGGGAGAGATGATGTTACAATGACTACACAAGGTAGAGAGGTAGGGAGAAATGATGCTACAATGACTACACAAGGTAGAGAGGTAGGGTGAGATGTTGCTACAATGACTACAGAAGGTAGAGAGGCAGGGAGAGATGATGCTACAATGACTACACAAGGTAGAGAAGTAGGGACAGAAGATTGCTACAATGATTACACAAAGTAGAGAGGTAGAGAGAGATGATGCTACAATGACTACACAAGGTAGTGAAGTAGGGAGAGATGATGCTACAATGACTACACAAGGTAGAGAGGTAGGGAGAGATGATGCTACAATGACTACACAAGGTAGAGAGGTAGGGTGAGATGATGCTACAATGACTACAGAAGGTAGAGAGGCAGGGAGAGATGATGCTACAATGACTACACAAGGTAGAGAAGTAGGGACAGAAGATTGCTACAATGATTACACAAAGTAGAGAGGTAGAGAGAGATGATGCTACAATGACTACACGAGGTAGAGAGGTAGGACAGAAGATGCTACAATGACTACACAAAGTAGAGAGGTAGGGACAGATGATGCTACAGTGACTACACAAAGTAGAGAGGAATGCATGTAACTTGATGATGGTTGTAGATACAAGTCTGTGTGTCTGGTGTTTCATTCATGACGTAATAACCATAGCTTTCACTTTCCAGCAATTCTCAACCTAATTTAGGTGAACATCAAATCACAAGGAAAATATTAGTAACCGTGAAATTGTTTGGCGAATGAGGCTTTGGCTTCATTTTGTTTGGTGATTCATTCCATCGCGTTATTGTGCACCACTAAAACAAACCACTTAGTAACCACCTACTTTAACAAACCATTTGCAACCACCTACTTTAACAAACCACCCTGCAACCACCTACTTTAACAAACCACTCTGCAACCACCTACTTTAATAAACCATACTGCAACCACCTACTTTAACAAACCACCCTGCAACCACCTACTTTAACAAACCACCCTGCAACCACCTACTTTAATAAACCACCCTGCAACCACCTACTTTAACAAACCACCCAGTAACGCCTGTCTGTAACAAACCACCCTGCAACCACCTACTTTAACAAATCACCCAGTAACCCCTGACTGTAACAAACCACCCTGCAACCACCTACTTTAACAAACCACCCTGCAACCACCTACTTTAACAAACCACCCAGTAACCCCTGACTGTAACAAACCACCCTGCAACCACCTACTTTAACAAACCACCCAGTAACCCCTGACTGTAACAAACCACACTGCAACCACCTACTTTAACAAACCACCCTGCAACCACCTACTTTAACAAACCACACTGCAACCACCTATTGTAACAAACCACCCAGTAACCACCTACTTTAACAAACCACCCAGTAACTACCTACTTTAACACACCAACCCAGTAACCACCTACTTTAACAAACCACCCAGTAACCACCTACTGTAACAAACCACTCTGCAACCACCTACTGCAACAAACCATCCAGTAACCCCTGACTGTAACAAACCACCCTGCAACCACTTATTTTAACACACCACCCAGTAACCACCTACTTTAACAAACCACACAGTAACCACCTACTGTAACAAACCACCCTGCAACCACTTACTTTAACAAACCACTCTGCAACCACCGTTATATTATCTCCAATTATTTAATTCCTATATAAACAACACGCCAGCAAAAGGAAGGAACTCAATGAGTTTGTAGATCTTCCATATTCCACCGCTCCAATTCTTCAGCCTATATTGACTTTACCATCATGTTGAAGGTTGTATGTTGACCTATAGTATTTTCCTAAAATATTGTCTCCGCGTGCCGTACCTTGTGACGTCGACGATCAATTTCTTTCACAAACACCTGTCTCTTTAATATTTCAGCATTTTCCAGTTTTGTTTTCTCAGCCGCTCAGCTATTTTATCGCACATCTTTCCTGCCTGATTGTCACATCCTGCCATCGATATTTGTTACTCTCAATGTGTGTTGCCGTCAGGATCATCATCACTGCACACTCGACACATCTATAGGTGCTCCGATATCATATTTCGATAATCACAAAAAAATCCGAGGATAACCCTGACCCTCATGCACGAACTCCGTCACACGGTCTGGAAACCACGGTGTGGGTAGGTTTCTGCTGACAAGTTTGCCCGGACAGCGGCCATATTTATGACCTACTCTTTTCGACTTTAACTGTCAAGGGTTGTTTAACGTGCGCAAGTGCACGGTGGCCTCCTATTTATTGCCGTTATCCGATAGGGCTAGATGTATGATCTCACTACCACGAGATTAGGGGTTGTCGTTATCCGATAGGGCTAGACATATGATCTACCACGAGATTAGGGGTTGTCGTTATCCAATAGGGCTAGATGTATGATCTCACTACCACGAGATTAGGGGTTGTCGTTATCCAATAGGGCTAGATGTATGATCTCACTACCACGAGATTAGGGGTTGTCGTTATCCGATAGGGCTAGACATATGATCTACCACGAGATCAGGAAGAAGGTATCGTCATAAAGAAACCACGGATTATATTTGATTATATTTGTTTATATTTGTTTATATTTATGAAAAATCCCCACCGCTACTGGTGAACTTTGAAAACGGGTAGTTCCTGAACTGAGGTCGATGTCGTACCTCTAGACTACCCAGCCCCAAGTTCAATGTTTCCGAACCCAACAAAACCACAAACTCACACTGGACAAAAGCGACGTTCTCTTCTATCTGGTTATGGCAGTTACCATAAAAGGTGCCGTAGGCGTAGGACATTAGCCGGTCGTGCCTCGTCAGGTAGATCGACACCACAGGTTCAACCAACTATACTTGATATTATTTGTGAAGTTTGACTAAACATAAGCATCTATAACAACTTGTTCCAAGTCTGAATTGTTCGAAATCCGAACCAATTTTTCTAATAAATATAATGGAAATGAATTAATCGGGTTCAGACTCTAAACAACGACCATTTTCATAAAACATAAACAGCAAACACAAATAATCTTATGACAAAAGTAACACAATTAAATACTGTGACCTAAATAAAAGATAAAACATGAAAGCAATCAATAACATTCGTAGATACTCTACCACATGCTAATGGGACACCTTTCGTAAACAGCAACGAAGTGTATTTCGGGAGTTTTCTCACTCTCTTCTAGATTCGCCACACGAATGCATTCAACATCCACATACAGCATCTACATACAACATCTACATACAACATCTACATGGAGCATCTACATACAACATCCTCATACAACATCTACATACAACATATACATACAACATCTACATACAACATCTACATACAACATATACATTCAACATCTACATACAACATCTATATACAACATATACATACAACAAATACATTCAACTTCTACATACAGCATCCACATACAACATATACATACAGCATCCTCATACAACATCTACATACAACATCTACATACAACATCTACATACAGCATCTACATGCAACATCTCCATACAACATCAACTTACAACATCTCCATACAACATCTACATATAACATTTACATACAACATCCCCAGACAGCATCTCCATATAACATCCACATACAGCATCTACATACAACATCTACATACACCATATCCATACAACATCCCCGTATAATATCTACAAACAGCATCTACATACATCTACTTACAAAATCTCCATAAAGCGTCGACTTACAACACCTACATACAACATCTATATGCAACATCTACATACAACATCTACATACAACATATACATCCAGCATCTACATACAGTACAAGACCTAAGCAGTTGAAAAATCCAGTCTCGTTGAAGTGGGAACGGTAATAACAGCTCAGAATATTCATTCACCACCTCTTCTCCAAATACCGTATTCTAGTTTACTACTTCACACATCAGCCACATATAGTACCTTCACTAGCTAGTTTACTACTTCACACATCAGTCACATATAGTACCTTCACTAGCTAGTTTACTACTTCACACATCAGCCACATATAGTACCTTCACTAGCTACTTTACTACTTCACACATCAGCCACATATTGTACCTTCACTAGCTAGTTTACTACTTCACACATCAGCCACATATTGTACCTTCACTAGCTAGTTTACTACTTCACACATCAGGCACATATTGTACCTTCACTAGCTAGTTTACTACTTCACACATCAGCCACATATTGTAACTTCACTAGCTAGTTTACTACTACACACATCAGCCACATATTGTACCTTCACTAGCTAGTTTACTACTTCACACATAAGCCACATATTGTACCTTCACTAGCTAGTTTACTACTTCACACATCAGCCACATATTGTAACTTCACTAGCTAGTTTACTACTTCACACATCAGCCACATATTGTAACTTCACTAGCTAGTTTAATACTTCACACATCAGTCACATATTGTACCTTCACTAGCTATTTTTACTACTACACTCATCAGTCACATATTTAACCTCCATATGGTAGTTTACTACTTCACTCCTCAGCCACATATTGTACCTTCACTAGCTAGTTTACTACTTCACTCCTCAGTCACATATTGTACCTTCACTAGCTAGTTTACTACTTCACTCCTCAGCCACATTTTGTACCTTCACTAGCTAGTTTACTACTACACTCCTCAGTCACATATTGTACCTTCACTAGCTAGTTTACTACTTCACTCCTCAGTCACATATTGTACCTTCACTAGCTAGTTTACTACTTCACTCCTCAGTCACATATTGTACCTTCACTAGCTAGTTTACTACTTCACTCCTCAGTCACATATTGTACCTTCACTAGCTAGTTTACTACTTCACTCCTCAGTCACATATTGTACCTTCACTAGCTAGTTTATTACTTCACTCCTCAGTCACATATTGTACCTTCACTAGCTAGTTTACTACTTCACTCCTCAGTCACATATTGTACCTTCACTAGCTAGTTTATTACTTCACTCCTCAGTCACATATTGTACCTTCACTAGCTAGTTTACTACTTCACTCCTCAGTCACATATTGTACCTTCACTAGCTAGTTTACTACTTCACTCCTCAGTCACATATTGTACCTTCACTAGCTAGTTTACTACTTCACTCCTCAGTCACATATTGTACCTTCACTAGCTAGTTTACTACTTCACTCCTCAGTCACATATTGTACCTTCACTAGCTAGTTTACTACTTCACTCCTCAGTCACATATTGTACCTTCATTAGCTAGTTTACTACTACACTCCTCAGTCACATATTGTACCTTCACTAGCTAGTTTACTACTTCACTCCTCAGCCACATATTGTACATTCACTAGCTAGTTTACTACTTCACTCCTTAGTCACATATTGTACCTTCACTAGCTAGTTTACTACTTTACACATCAGCCACATATTATACCTTCACTAGCTAGTTTACTACTTCACTCCTCAGTCACATATTTCACCTCCATATAGTAGTTTACTACTTCACTCCTCAGGCACATATTATACCTTCACTAGCTAGTTTACTACTTCACTCCTCAGCCACATATTGTACCCTCACCAGCTTGCAGATCTCATTGTTTTGTTGAATTGCAAGTCTTTTCCAGCTTTGGAGGTCGTTTTTCACGTAAACCTTCTACCGTATTTCCAATGTTGGAACTTTCTGCCTAAATCTTACAACATCGTTGCTATTAGATATTTTATATAGACCTTTTTTTTGTTATGTCTTTTCTTACTGCTTTGCCTAATAATATCGTGTCTCATAAAACATAATTTGTCATTATTTAGCATGGTTAATTTGGTAAACGACACGCTAAGGGACCAACATTTAATATTCAAGTATTTTGTAAGCTGGTAAACCATTCCCCGTTACCCAATTCAAGAAAATATACAAACATTCAATTCCCCATTCAAGCAAACACATCCACATTAATTCAATGCCCCAACGTATAAAACACATCTATATTAATTCAATGCCTCAACGTATAAAACACATCTACATTAATTCAATGCCCCAACGTATAAAACACATCTACATTAATTCAATGCCCCAACGTAGAAAACACATCTACATTAATTCAATGCCCCAACGTATAAAACACATCTACATTAATTCAATGCCCCAACGTATAAAACACATCTACATTAATGCAATGCCCCAACGTATAAAACACATCTACATTAATTCAATGCCCCAACGTATAAAACACATCTACATTAATTCAATGCCCCAACGTATAAAGCACATCTACATTAATTCAATGTCCCAACGTATACAACACATCTACATTAATTCAATGCCCCCAAACGTAGAAAACAGATCTACATTCATTCAATCCCCCCAACGTAGAAAACACATCTACATTAATTCAATGCCCCAACGTAGAAAACACATCTACATTAATTCAATGCCCCAACGTAGAAAACACATCTACATTAATTCAATGTCCCAACGTAGAAAACACATCTACATTAATTCAATGCCTCCAACGTAGAAAACACATCTACATTAATTCAATGTCCCAACGTAGAAAACACATCTACATTAATTCAATGCCTCTAACGTAGAAAACACATCCACATTAATTCAATGTCCCAACGTAGAAAACACATCTACATTAATTCAATGTCCCAACGTAGAAAACACATCTACATTAATTCAATGCCCCCAACGTAGAAAACACATCTACATTCATTCAATCCCCCCGACGTAGAAAACACATCTACATTAATTCAATGCCCCGACGTAAAAAACACATCTACATTAATTCAATGCCCCCAAACGTAGAAAATAGATCTACATTCATTCAATCCCCCCGACGTAGAAAACACATCTACATTAATTCAATGCCCCAACGTATAAAACACATCTACACTAATTCAATGCACCAACGTGGAAAACACATCTACATTAATTCAATGTCCCAACGTAGAAAACACATCTACATTCATTCAATGTCCCAACGTAGAAAACACATCTATATTAATTCAAGGCCCCCAACGTAGAAAACACATCTACATTCATTCAATGCCCCCAACGTAGAAAACACATCTACATTCATTAAATGCCCCCAACCAAGCAAACAGACCAATATCCACGTCCCCAACCAAGCAAACAGACCAATATTCACGTCCCCAACCAAGCAAACAGACCAATATCCACGTCCCCAACCAAGCAAACAGACCAATATCCACGTCCCCAACCGAACATACAGACCAACAATTTACTTTCAAGTCCAGCAAGAAACAGATACCCATCATCCCAACATGACACAGAAACATCTGTAATTCAATAACATTTTAGAACAATCAATGACATTAGGGAGTGATCAACAAACAGAGAGAAAGTTAAAACGAGTATTTGAATCGGTAACTTCAACGCTCTCCTGCTCGATGTAATTGCACTAACTAAAACTGCCAATTGTTATCCCCGCCCTCCCACACAACAAAGAAACTGTGAGGACATGTCCTTAACAACCCTTTTATTAAACAACCAAACGTCAACACTTGAGTCTAGATAACACGCTCAAACATCCAACACTCTGTTCTAAATAGAATAGGCCAGCATTGAACGGCCCCAAGACGCAGACATTATCGCTGTAACAGGCCAACACATTATCGCTGTAACAGGCCAACACATTATACCCTGTAACAGGCCCACACAATATACACTGTAACAGGCCCACACAATATACACTGTAACAGGCCCGCACAATATACACTGTAACAGGCCCACACAATATACCCTGTAACAGGCCCACACAATATACCCTGTAACAGGCCCACACAATATACCCTGTAACAGGCCCGCACAATATACCCTGTAACAGGCCCACACATTATACCCTGTAACAGGCCCGCACAATATACCCTGTAACAGGCCCACACAATATACCCTGTAACAGGCCCACACAATATACCCTGTTACAGGCCCACACAATATACCCTGTAACAGGCCCACACAATATACCCTGTAACAGGCCCACACAATATACCCTGTAACAGGCCCACACAATATACCCTGTGACAGGCCCACACAATATACCCTGTAACAGGCCCACACAATATACCCTGTAACAGGCCCACACAATATACCCTGTAACAGGCCCACACAATATACCCTGTAACAGGCCCACACAATATACCCTGTAACAACACACTTATGTCTACGTTCGAACATTTCAGAGAGTCACGTGACACAATGGCGGACGGATCAATGTGTTCCTGGTTGGGGTGCCTAGCTGGCAACAAGTAGAGGATTTCCCTCACATTCTGCAAATCATCATCGAGTGCCGTATCGAAGGTTGGCTACCATGGAGCGCCATTTCTCTCCGTCTCTTGCTTTGGTAGTATAGGTTATTATTGGCTGACTTGTCCATCTTTTAATGTTACTCGTCTATGTGAGTCTTGGCCTGCCTCTTTTACCTTGTATTTTCCCTTCCAAGATTACTTTTAGTAGGCAGTTGTGTTTTTTAACATATCCCAAACAAATCTCATTTGTCTTGTTTAAATTGTGTTTAGTAGTTCTCTTTTCATGTTTAGTTGTCTTAAGACTTCATCGTTTGTTTGTTGTTTTTTTTCATACAATTCTACCTTTTCTTCTATAAATCCACATTTCAAAGGCTTCAATTTTCTGTTCAGTTTTCTTGTCTAATGTCCATGTTTCTGCACCATATAGGAATGTTGAGAAGATATAACATTTTGCTATTCTTACTTTTAGCCCTGTTGTTATTTGTATTGATGTTAGTATATTTTTCATTACTTTTTGCCATTCCTATTTTGTTTATTTCAGTTGTACATTTTCTATCACAGGTTATAGTATGGCCAAGGTTGTTGTAGTTCTGAACTGCCTTCGGGTTTATTCCATCAACTTGTATTTCCGCTTGTGGGTTTTGAGTTTAAATAAATAAGCTGTAAATAGTACAAGTTATTATAAGAAGAAAATTCCACCAGATCTATATTGGTTGCATTTATCGTAGTTCCGTATGTTATGAGAGACAAAATCTGGCTGAGTTTGAAATATAAAAAAAATCACTTGTGTAATAGAGCATTTATTTACCTCCAAGTTGAAATTTTATTTTTTGTTTGTTACTAAAATCTAGAAATGATCTAAATGACTTCAACATGTAGAAGTACACTCCCTTGGGAAAGAGGGCGAACGAGGATAGTTCGGTCAAATACATGCCAGCCCATGACACAAGGACATTCAATGTGTATACGGTAGATGTGTTGATGGTGGCTAGTCAACGACTTATAGCTGACAGAAGCGTAGCCAGCCAACGACTTATAGCTGACAGAAGCGTAGCCAGCCAACCACTTATAGCTGACAGAAGCGTAGCCAGCCAACCACTTATAGCTGACAGAAGCATAGCCAGCCAACGACTTATAGCTGACAGAAGCGTAGCCAGCCAACGACCTATAGTTGACAGAAGCGTAGCCAACCAACGACTTATAGCTGACAGAAGGGTAGCCAGCCAATGACTTATAGTTGACAGAAGCGTAGCCAACCAACGACTTATAGCTTCAGATATAGTTGGGTTTGGCCTACTACCTAAACGTTATAGTTTCTCCTTCTATTAGTCCAGCTGTTCTATACCAATTTATGTTCATTTACTTGGATATATATGACCTAGCAGTGCAGAACAAGCCACACCTTCTTCAGTTAAACCTGAACTCTCAAGAAAGCCTCTAACTCACATACCGTCTTGGTTGCAAGAGATTGTATTCCAACCAACCCTTGGCATTACGTCATCATTGCGGTATGTCCCATGATAGCTCATGCCCGCAGTTGGGAATATTATTTTAATGAATGAAGAAAAAAAAACTTAATAGGGTGGGTGGGTGGGTGGGTGGCTATGGTAACGAGTGACTAAAAAGGCGTAATGTATAATCTGGCGCTAAAAGCTATCTGCGATGTGGCGTTCTGAATACTTGTGAGTTTTAACTGAATAGTTTTTGTTCAAACAAGAAATCCGCTGTAAAAGACGTTAGCCAGAAAAGATCGCATTTCATTTTCGGATTAAGATTAACATTAGCAATCCTAAAGTCAAAAGTGAATGAGGACAAAGCATTGACTCCATGCTTTGAAGACAAAGTTAGTGTCGAACGAATTTCTAAGAAGACAAAGGAAGAGAATAAACAAGGCTATAGAGCACCAAGTTCTAAAAGATGTAACAAACTTTAAATATCTGGGAACAGCGTTCTCTGAAGATAGTAAAATCGATACCAAATATTGGGACAGTTATCCCTTATATAACTTTACTTCAACACAGACCAAATATTGGGACAGTTATCCCTTATATAACTTTACTTCAACACAGACCAAATATTGGGACAATTATCCCTTATATAACTTTACTTCAACACAGACCAAATATTGGGACAGTTATCCCTTATATAACTTTACTTCAACACAGACCAAATATTGGAACAGTTATCCCTTATATAACTTTACTTCAACACAAAAGCAATACCTGTTACCACCAAGAAATATCTTATACAGAATATATTCATTCAACATTGTGCTGCCAATGCCAAACATGGTCACTTATGTCTAAATACAGAATAAAACTTGTCACCACAGAGATAAGATGTCTGAGAAAAGCGCTTGGAGTAACCAGAAAAGACAGAAGCGAGTAGGAATTAAAAAAGAATGCAATCTGGTGCTTCTAAATTGCAATGCCGAAGATGTGTTTGATAGAAAGGAGTAGGTATCGCGGTTTGTCGCAAACTAGTGACACAAACACATCTACTTTCAATTAATGTCTTTTTATAGGGTGGGAAATAAAGGGAGATTAGTCATCGTTTTAACAAAGAAAAAGAAGACTGATAGAGACGGATGGGTGGATGACAACCAGACAGACAGGCTGCAAGCTAGGCAGTCTGATAGGCGGACACACATGTAGACAGACAGGCTGCAAGGTAGGCAGGCTGATAGGCGGACACACATGTAGACAGACAGGCTGCAAGGTAGGCAGGCTGATAGGCGGACACACATGCAGACAGACAGGCTGCAAGGTAGGCAGGCTGATAGGCGGACACACATGTAGACAGACAGGCTGCAAGGTAGGCAGGCTGATAGGCGGACACACATGTAGACAGACAGGCTGCAAGGTAGGCAGGCTGATAGGCGGACACACATGTAGACAGACAGGCTGCAAGGTAGGCAGGCTGATAGGCGGACACACATGTAGACAGACAGGCTGCAAGGTAGGCAGGCTGATAGGCGGACACACATGTAGACAGACAGGCTGCAAGGTAGGCAGGCTGATAGGCGGACACACATGTAGACAGACAGGCTGCAAGGTAGACAGGCTGATAGGCGGACACACATGTAGACAGACAGGCTGCAAGGTAGGCAGGCTGATAGGCGGACACACATGTAGACAGACAGGCTGCAAGGTAGGCAGGCTGATAGGCGGACACACATGTAGACAGACAGGCTGCAAGGTAGGCAGGCTGATAGGCGGACACACATGTAGACAGACAGGCTGCAAGGTAGGCAGGCTGATAGGCGGACACACATGTAGACAGACAGGCTGCAAGGTAGACAGGCTGATAGGCGGACACACATGTAGACAGACAGGCTGCAAGGTAGGCAGGCTGATAGGCGGACACACATGCAGACAGACAGTAAAACAGATTGACAGGCAGAAAGACAGACAGGCTGCATGCAAGGTAGGCAGGCTGATAGGCGGATACACATGCAGAGAGACAGGCTGCAAGGTAGACAGGCTGATAGGCGGACACACATGCAGACAGACAGTAAAACAGATTGACAGGCAGAAAGACAGACAGGCTGCATGCAAGGTAGGCAGGCTGATAGGCGGATACACATTCAGACAGACAATAAAACAGATTGACAGGCAGACAGACAGTAAAACAGATTGACAGGCAGAAAGACAGACAGAAAGAAGGACGGACATGCAGATAGGCATACAGGCATAAGCAGACAGACAGCCAGACACACAGAGAGAGAAAGAGAGACAGACAGACAGGCAGGCACACAGACAAACAGATGGACAGACAAACGTACTGAATGTATGAATGATTTTGTCAACACAATCCACACGAGTAGAACCATGACAAAGGCCACTCAATAACCTCACCAGTAGCAGCCCCTCTCTTCATTAAACTACCCTCAACCATGATCATGAATCTCGAGAGCCTGCAGCCAAAGTTCTCTTCTTATCTTTTCAGAGTGTTACCAAGTTATGTTGTTATCATGGCAAAGATAATGCCCCTTTTAAAGAAACAGTATCATAGCGTTATGGCATGACTTCAACAATTAGTTGACATGAAGCCGCCTGACTTCAACAATTAGTTGACATGAAGCCACCTGACTTCAACAATTAGTTGACATGAAGCCGCCTGACTTCAACAATTAGTTGACATGAAGCCATCTAACTTCAACAATTAGTTGATATGAAGCCATCTGACTTCAACAATTAGTTGACATGAAGCCACCTGACTTCAACAATTAGTTGACATGAAGCCATCTAACTTCAACAATTAGTTGACATGAAGCCACCTGACTTCAACAATTAGTTGACATGAAGCCGCCTGACTTTAACAATTAGTTGACATGAAGCCATCTAACTTCAACAATTAGTTGATATGAAGCCATCTGACTTCAACAATTAGTTGACATGAAGCCACCTGACTTCAACAATTAGTTGACATGAAGCCACCTGACTTCAACAATTAGTTGACATGAAGCCATCTGACTTCAACAATTAGTTGACACGAAGCCACCTGACTTCAACAATTAGTTGACATGAAGCCACCTGACTTCAACAATTAGTTGACATGAAGCCACCTGACTTCAACAATTATTTTACATGAAGCCACCTGACTTCAACAATTAGTTGACATGAAGCCACCTGACTTCAACAATTAGATGACATGAAGCCACCTGACTTCAACAATTATTTTACATGAAGCCACCTTGACTTCAACAATTAGTTGACATGAAGCCACCTGACTTCAACAATTAGATGACATGAAGCCACCTGACTTCAACAATTAGATGACATGAAGCCACCTGACTTCAACAATTATTTTACATGAAGCCACCTTGACTTCAACAATTAGTTGACATGAAGCCACCTGACTTCAACAATTAGATGACATGAAGCCACCTGACTTCAACAATTAGTTGACATGAAGCCACCTTGACTTCAACAATTAGTTGACATGAAGCCACCTTGACTTCAACAATTAGATGACATGAAGCCACCTGACTTCAACAATTAGATGACATGAAGCCACCTTGACTTCAACAATTAGATGACATGAAGCCACCTTGACTTCAACAATTAGATGACATGAAGCCACCTGACTTCAACAATTAGATGACATGAAGCCACCTGACTTCAACAATTAGATGACATGAAGCCACCTTGACTTCAACAATTAGTTGACATGAAGCCACCTGACTTCAACAATTAGTTGACATGAAGCCACCTGACTTCAACAATTAGATGACATGAAGCCACCTTGACTTCAACAATTAGTTGACATGAAGCCACCTGACTTCAACAATTAGTTGACATGAAGCCACCTGACTTCAACAATTAGATGACATGAAGCCACCTTGACTTCAACAATTAGTTGACATGAAGCCACCTGACTTCAACAATTAGATGACATGAAGCCACCTGACTTCAACAATTAGATGACATGAAGCCACCTGACTTCAACAATTAGATGACATGAAGCCACCTTGACTTCAACAATTAGATGACATGAAGCCACCTTGACTTCAACAATTAGATGACATGAAGCCACCTTGACTTCAACAATTAGATGACATGAAGCCACCTTGACTTCAACAATTAGTTGACATGAAGCCACCTTGACTTCAACAATTAGATGACATGAAGCCACCTTGACTTCAACAATTAGTTGACATGAAGCCACCTGACTTCAACAATTAGATGACATGAAGCCACCTTGACTTCAACAATTAGTTGACATGAAGCCACCTGACTTCAACAATTAGATGACATGAAGCCACCTGACTTCAACAATTAGTTGACATGAAGCCACCTGACTTCAACAATTAGATGACATGAAGCCACCTGACTTCAACAATTAGATGACATGAAGCCACCTGACTTCAACAATTAGATGACATGAAGCCACCTTGACTTCAACAATTAGATGACATGAAGCCACCTGACTTCAACAATTAGATGACATGAAGCCACCTTGACTTCAACAATTAGATGACATGAAGCCACCTTGACTTCAACAATTAGATGACATGAAGCCACCTTGACTTCAACAATTAGATGACATGAAGCCACCTTGACTTCAACAATTAGATGACATGAAGCCACCTGACTTCAACAATTAGATGACATGAAGCCACCTTGACTTCAACAATTAGATGACATGAAGCCACCTTGACTTCAACAATTAGATGACATGAAGCCACCTTGACTTCAACAATTAGATGACATGAAGCCACCTTGACTTCAACAATTAGATGACATGAAGCCACCTTGACTTCAACAATTAGATGACATGAAGCCACCCCTAATATATGAACGGACTGAAAGGATATAGATTATGATGAAGACAGAAGCTCCGTAAAGTCGCCAATGTCAATTTTTAAAAATTAGGTTGCAGTAGCCCATAATTTCTTTACTTTTGGCACATGTGTATAATGTGGTCAGAACTACGACAGGTCGTCTTACAGAAGCACAATCTTTGTAGATTTTTAAGGAATGAGCCTGAGCCATTTACTATCGGCACTTATCACGTGACCAGCACTGAGTCAGATCGCCGGCTCACATTTGAAATATCTGCAAGACGTGATATAATATTAGAAGTGATGACCAAACAATATCTGCAGGACGTGATATAATATTAGAAGTGATGACCAAACAATATCTGCAGGACGTGATATAATATTAGAAGTGATGACCAAACAATATCTGCAAGACGTGATATAATATTAGAAGTGATGACCAAACAATATCTGCAAGACGTGATATAATATTAGAAGTGATGACCAAACAATATCTGCAGGACGTGATATAATATTAGAAGTGATGACCAAACAATATCTGCAAGACGTGATATAATATTAGAAGTGATGACCAAACAATATCTGCAAGACGTGATATAATATTAGAAGTGATGACCAAACAATATCTGCAAGACGTGATATAATATTAGAAGTGATGACCAAACAATATCTGCAAGACGTGATATAATATTAGAAGTGATGACCAAACAATATCTGCAGGACGTGATATAATATTAGAAGTGATGACCAAACAATATCTGCAAGACGTGATATAATATTAGAAGTGATGACCAAACAATATCTGCAGGACGTGATATAATATTAGAAGTGATGACCAAACAATATCTGCAAGACGTGATATAATATTAGAAGTGATGACCAAACAATATCTGCAGGACGTGATATAATATTAGAAGTGATGACCAAACAATATCTGCAAGACGTGATATAATATTAGAAGTGATGACCAAACAATATCTGCAGGACGTGATATAATATTAGAAGTGATGACCAAACAATATCTGCAGGACGTGATATAATATTAGAAGTGATGACCAAACAATATCTGCAAGACGTGATATAATATTAGAAGTGATGACCAAACAATATCTGCAGGACGTGATATAATATTAGAAGTGATGACCAAACAATATCTGCAGGACGTGATATAATATTAGAAGTGATGACCAAACAATATCTGCAAGACGTGATATAATATTAGAAGTGATGACCAAACAATATCTGCAGGACGTGATATAATATTAGAAGTGATGACCAAACAATATCTGCAGGACGTGATATAATATTAGAAGTGATGACCAAACAATATCTGCAGGACGTGATATAATATTAGAAGTGATGACCAAACAATATCTGCAAGACGTGATATAATATTAGAAGTGATGACCAAACAATATCTGCAGGACGTGATATAATATTAGAAGTGATGACCAAACAATATCTGCAGGACGTGATATAATATTAGAAGTGATGACCAAACAATATCTGCAGGACGTGATATAATATTAGAAGTGATGACCAAACAATATCTGCAGGACGTGATATAATATTAGAAGTGATGACCAAACAATATCTGCAGGACGTGATATAATATTAGAAGTGATGACCAAACAATATCTGCAAGACGTGATATAATATTAGAAGTGATGACCAAACAATATCTGCAAGACGTGATATAATATTATAAGTGATGACCAAACAATATCTGCAAGACGTGATATAATATTAGAAGTGATGACCAAACAATATCTGCAGGACGTGATATAATATTAGAAGTGATGACCAAACAATATCTGCAAGACGTGATATAATATTAGAAGTGATGACCAAACAATATCTGCAAGACGTGATATAATATTAGAAGTGATGACCAAACAATATCTGCAAGACGTGATATAATATTAGAAGTGATGACCAAACAATATCTGCAGGACGTGATATAATATTAGAAGTGATGACCAAACAATATCTGCAGGACGTGATATAATATTAGAAGTGATGACCAAACAATATCTGCAAGACGTGATATAATATTAGAAGTGATGACCAAACAATATCTGCAAGACTGCTGCATCAGTTTTCTATGATGACTTTCTAACATCAAAAACATGGACGAGATCGAAAAATGCTCAGAGAATTGGAATCTTTAACACAGATTTCCACTGAAATATAGAATAATCAACAGCAGACTGGGTATAACCTTGTCGGAAAAAGTTAAAATCCTTAACTCGTGGAAGGAATGTTGCAGGAAAATGTTTGCTACATTATTTTGTTACATTAGTAAACGACAATGATGACAACACAGAAGATTAAAAACAGAACAACAACATTGTATTAATTAGAATGGGCCACAAGAAGCATTATTAATGAATAATGAAGACGCCTGGGTGTGATAATAGCAGACCTCATTAAAGAAAGAACAGAAGGTGAACGTAGACCAGGCGTTATATAAATACATTGGAAGCAGTGGGATATGGCTGAACGATTGGACACAAACTAGGTTATTCCACAAGAAAAAAGGCAAGCTAAAAGAGAGAATCAATTATAGAACAGCTTCATAAATCAACCGCACAAGAAAGGTCATGCTTGAAGTTATCATGAGACGAATGTATGGGGAAAATGGAAGAAAAAATCAACATAATCCTGGCTGGTTTTTAAAGAAGAAGAGACCATATATTTCATATGAGAAACACCAGGCCGCATGTCCATTGCTGAAAGTTGCATTCACCACAGCCCGTCTGAAATAATCTCTGAAAGAATGTCTGTCTCTAGCCAGATCTCCCACTTCTGTTGTCATGTTCAAAGCCTCCTTGATGTCTTGAAACTACCTTCTTCTTGGTCTGCCCCTGATGCGTCACCCAGGTACCATACCTTCCATTATTGTTTGTTCCAACCCGCTGTCTTTTAACGTGACCATAATATTTCAATTTCTTCTGTAGAAAGGCGTTTATACGCCAGTTCTTTGTAATGTTTAAATCTTTTTGTATGTCTTCCTGACTATTTTTCATTATCCAAGGTATCTTAAGGAGAAATGCAATTAAAATAATATGTTGACATGCTTTGTTAGCTGCTAAAAATAATTTGACTGCGTACAACATAATACATTGTTAAAAATAATGATAGATATGTAGTTTTCACATCACACACATATAATATATATATAATATATGTGTGTGATGTGAAAACTACATATCTATCATTATTTTTAACAATGTATTATGTTGTACGCAGTCAAATTATTTTTAGCAGCTAACAAAGCATGTCAACATATTTAGACATAGATATGGAGTTCTCACATCACATATGATAAACATCTTTGATGAAAAGCAAGAAGCAGTTGTGCTTATAGGAAATGATACATCAGACTCGTACAGGACAAGGGGTTAGATAGACATCGTATCACTTATAGGAAATGATACATCAGACTCGTACAGGACAAGGGGTTAGACAGACATCGTATCACTTATAGGAAATGATACATCAGACTCGTGCAGGACAAGGGGTTAGACAGACATCGTATCACGTGATCTGCTCCATAAGAGAAAATATAACGAGAAATGTCAGAGAAATGTCAGAGAAATGAATAATTGAGAACAATTTGAGCCTTTTATTATTGGAGGTCACGAACAAGCAGAAATACGATACGCTGATGATACTTTACTTGTATCCACGTAAATATGGATCGCTGAGAAAATGATAACACCAGTCCTGTGTAAGAATGACAAACTGCATTTCTATCTCAATGTAACAAAAATAATGTGTAAGAAACTCTACCTCTATCTCAATGTAACAAACATAGTGTGTAACAAACTCTACCTCTATCTCAATGTAACAAAAATAATGTGTAACAAATTCTACCTCTATCTCAATGTAACAAAAATAATGTAACAAACTCTACCTCTATCTCAATGCAACAAAAATAATGTGTAACAAACTCTATCTCTATCTCAATATAACAAAAATATAGTAACAAACTCTATCTCTATCTCAATGTAACAAAAATAATGTAACAAACTCTACCTCTATCTCAATATAACAAAAATATAGTAACAAACTCTATCTCTATCTCAATGTAACAAAAATAAAGTAACAAACTCTATCTCTATCTCAATATAACAAAAATAATGTAACAAACTCTACCTCTATCTCTATCTCAATATAACAAAAATAATGTAACAAAGCCTTCGATCATTTAACTTACCCACAAACGGGAAACTAAAGGCCTAACTGAAACTATAGATCTGGCGCTTAGCACATTGTTCCAGCTGCCAGGTATTGACAGGAAAATGTGCCAATCCAAAACAATGTAACAGGACATGTGAATGTGTGGCGCAGTGCTGTCCAAATTGCAAAACAAAACAAGAACAAAATATATTGATGTTCGAACAATATGGCCGGGCGCTAACATCATGTTCCATATACTTGATGACGCGTGATGGCTTTTTTCTTTCTTTGCTTCTTTCTTTCTTTCTTAATTTCTTTCTTTCATTATTTCGTTACATAAGATTTAACAGACAATATGAGGATACAGAACCTGACATAATGACATATGTTAGCGTTTGAATATTCAACATTGGTTGAGAAATCCTTACATCTGTTCTAGTAACCTCCGTCAGTCACAGTTCACTATTAATTTTGCAGCGCCTTTAGGAAATGTTATTTTTTTCCCTTTCTCCGTGTGTTCTTTTTTCCTATGAATCTGTCTGCTTCTTGCTTGAGTTGAAGCTTTAGAGTGTGTTTCCAAAGATTGCGGTCTGCAGCTTTTCTTCCCAGGCAGCAGGGTTTATGTTCAGAGTCTTCATGTCACGTTGACACACGTCTACAAAGTATTTTCGTTCGCCCCCTAGTTCTTTGCCATCTGCTAGTTGTCCATAAGGTATATATTTTGGGTATGCGGCCATCTTTCATAACGTGTAAGTGGCCAAGACAGAGTAACCTACGTTGTTTGAGCAGCGTGTAGATGTTCGGGAGGCCTGTGCGAGTGAGGACCTTTCACGAATGTCACTTTGTCCTTCCATGTAAAATACAACAGTAAATAAATCAAGAGAAGAGGGTTAACATATATCGGCCTTGTGCTGAAGGAAGACAACAGTAGCAGCAAGCCATTCAAGACACATTGAGACATCATCACGTCTATAAGATAACCATTGAAGACACATTGAGACATCATCACATCTATAAGATAACCATTGAAGACACATTGAGACATCATCACATCTATAAGATAACCATTGAAGACACATTGAGACATCATCACATCTATAAGATAACCATTGAAGACACATTGAGACATCATCACATCTATAAGATAACCATTGAAGACATATTTGTTGATGCACAGAGCCGTGTAGCGTGGATAATGTCCCGCCCTCCCTATAGCCCAATGCAGGTGTGTAACTGTCATTGTAAATGCTCGCTAAACACGCCTTCTTTATTGACGGAGAACAAGCCGAGGTCACGATCTTGTCAAAAGTTCTGCACGCTCGTTTTGTGGACCTAATCGCTTTATACAACACAAGAATGAGCTTGAGGAAAAAAAAGGGGGGGAGGGGGGAGAGAGAGAGGAAGGGATGGAAATCCGTTGAAGTGTTTTTGTGTGATCTGTTGGAATGAGACTGCTATCTAGTTGTGTCTGTTGGAATGAGACTGCTATCTGGTTGTGTCTGTTGGAATGAGACTGCTATCTAGTTGTGTCTGTTGGAATGAGACTGCTATCTGGTTGTGTCTGTTGGAATGAGACTGCTATCTAGTTGTGTCTGTTGGAATGAGACTGCTATCTGGTTGTGTCTGTTGGAATGAGACTGCTATCTGGTTGTGTCTGTTGGAATGAGACTGCTATCTAGTTGTGTCTGTTGGAATGAGACTGCTATCTAGTTGTGTCTGTTGGAGTGAGACTGCTATCTGGTTGTGTCTGTTGGAATGAGACTGCTATCTGGTTGTGTCTGTTGGAATGAGACTGTTATCTGGTTGTGTCTGTTGGAGTGAGACTGCTATCTGGTTGTGTCTGTTGGAATGAGACTGCTATCTAGTTGTGTCTGTTGGAGTGAGACTACTATCTGGTTGTGTCTGTTGGAATGAGACTGCTATCTGGTTGTGTCTGTTGGAGTGAGACTGCTATCTGGTTGTGTCTGTTGGAGTGAGACTGCTATCTGGTTGTGTCTGTTGGAATGAGACTGCTATCTGGTTGTGTCTGTTGGAGTGAGACTGCTATCTGGTTGTGTCTGTTGGAATGAGACTGCTATCTGGTTGTGTCTGTTGGAATGAGACTGCTATCTGGTTGTGTCTGTTGGAGTGAAACTGCTATCTGGTTGTGTCTGTTGGAGTGAGACTGCTATCTGGTTGTGTCTGTTGGAATGAGACTGCTATCTAGTTGTGTCTGTTGGAGTGAGACTGCTATCTGGTTGTGTCTGTTGGAATGAGACTGCTATCTAGTTGTGTCTGTTGGAGTGAGACTACTATCTGGTTGTGTCTGTTGGAATGAGACTGCTATCTGGTTGTGTCTGTTGGAGTGAGACTGCTATCTGTTTGTGTCTGTTGGAGTGAGACTGCTATCTGGTTGTGTCTGTTGGAATGAGACTGCTATCTGGTTGTGTCTGTTGGAGTGAGACTGCTATCTGGTTGTGTCTGTTGGAATGAGACTGCTATCTGGTTGTGTCTGTTGGAATGAGACTGCTATCTAGTTGTGTCTGTTGGAGTGAGACTGCTATCTGGTTGTGTCTGTTGGAATGAGACTGCTATCTGGTTGTGTCTGTTGGAGTGAGACTGCTATCTGGTTGTGTCTGTTGGAATGAGACTGCTATCTGGTTGTGTCTGTTGGAGTGAGACTGCTATCTGGTTGTGTCTGTTGGAGTGAGACTGCTATCTTGTTGTGTCTGTTGGAGTGAGACTGCTATCTGGTTGTGTCTGTTGGAGTGAGACTGCTATCTGGTTGTGTCTGTTGGAATGAGACTGCTATCTGGTTGTGTCTGTTGGAATGAGACTGCTATCTGGTTGTGTCTGTTGGAACAAGACTGCTATCTGGTTGTGTCTGTTGGAATGAGACTGCTATCTGGTTGTGTCTGTTGGAATGAGACTGCTATCTGGTTGTGTATGTTGGAATGAGACTGCTATCTGGTTGTGTCTGTTGGAATGAGACTGCTATCTGGTTGTGTCTGTTGGAATGAGACTGCTACCTGGTTCTGTCTGTTGGAGTGAGACTGCTATCTGGTTGTGTCTGTTGGAGTGAGACTACTATCTGGTTGTGTCTGTTGGAATGAAACTTCTATCTGGTTGTGTCTGTTGGAGTGAGACTGCTATCTGGCTGTGTCTGTTGGAGTGAGACTACTATCTGGTTGTGTCTGTTGGAATGAGACTGCTATCTGGTTGTGTCTGTTGGAGTGAGATTGCTATCTGGTTGTGTCTTTTGGAGTGAGACTACTATCTGGTTGTGTCTGTTGGAATGAGACTGCTATCTGGTTGTGTCTGTTGAAGTGAGACTGCTATCTGGTTGTGTCTGTTGGAGTGAGACTGCTATCTGGTTGTGTCTGTTGGAATGAGACTGCTATCTGGTTGTGTCTGTTGGAGTGAGACTGCTATCTGGTTGTGTCTGTTGGAATGAGACTGCTATCTGGTTGTGTCTGTTGGAGTGAGACTGCTATCTGGTTGTGTCTGTTGGAATGAGACTGCTATCTGGTTGTGTCTGTTGGAATGAGACTGCTATCTGGTTGTGTCTGTTGGAGTGAGACTGCTATCTGGTTGTGTCTGTTGGAATAAGACTGCTATCTGGTTGTGTCTGTTGGAATGAGACTGCTATCTGGTTGTGTCTGTTGGAGTGAGACTGCTATCTGGTTGTGTCTGTTGGAATGAGACTGCTATCTGGTTGTGTCTGTTGGAATGAGACTGCTATCTGGTTGTGTCTGTTGGAGTGAGACTGCTATCTGGTTGTGTCTGTTGGAGTGAGACTGCTATCTGGTTGTGTCTGTTGGAATGAGACTGCTATCTGGTTGTGTCTGTTGGAGTGAGACTGCTATCTGGTTGTGTCTGTTGGAATGAGACTGCTATCTGGTTGTGTCTGTTGGAGTGAGACTGCTATCTGGTTGTGTCTGTTGGAATGAGACTGCTATCTGGTTGTGTCTGTTGGAGTGAGACTGCTATCTGGTTGTGTCTGTTGGAATGAGACTGCTATCTGGTTGTGTCTGTTGGAGTGAGACTGCTATCTGGTTGTGTCTGTTGGAATGAGACTGCTATCTGGTTGTGTCTGTTGGAATGAGACTGCTAACTGGTTGTGTCTGTTGGAGTGAGATTGCTATCTGGTTGTGTCTGTTGGAATGAGACTGCTATCTGGTTGTGTCTGTTGGAGTGAGACTGCTATCTGGTTGTGTCTGTTGGAATGAGACTGCTATCTGGTTGTGTCTGTTGGAGTGAGACTGCTATCTGGTTGTGTCTATTGGAATGAGACTGTTATCTGGTTGTGTCTGTTCGAATGAGGCTGCTATCTGGTTGTGTCTGTTGGAATGAGACTGCTATCTGGTTGTGTCTGTTGGAATGAGATTGCTATCGGGTTGTGTCTGTTGGAATGAGACTGTTATCTGGTTGTGTCTGTTGGAATGAGAGTGCTATCTGGTTGTGTCTGTTGCAAGGTCAGTCACAGTACAAGCGATGTCTAATTCGAAACAGGACAGAGTCATCCAAGAAATAAAGAACAACATATGTTCACTGTTAGAGAAGACAGATCTAGTCCTGCAGTGGAGACCAGCACATTGTGGCATTCCTGGGACCAGAAAGCTGATGAACTCGCCAAAACAAGTGAGAGTCTTCAACAGTCCAACCAGCACCAGAGCCCCAAAGAATTAAAAATAATCCTGAAGCAAGCTAGGAAAACAGAGTGGAGGGAGATGCGTGGAAAATATGAGCTAGAACATGACAACCTAAACAAGCTAGGAAAACAGAGTGGAGGGAGATGCGTGGAAAATATGAGCTAGAACATGACAACCTAAACAAGCTAGGAAAACAGAGTGGAGGGAGATGCGTGGAAAATATGAGCTAGAACATGACAACCTAAACAAGCTAGGAAAACAGAGTGGAGGGAGATGCGTGGAAAATATGAGCTAGAACATGACAACCTAAACAAGCTAGGAAAACAGAGTGGAGGGAGATGCGTGGAAAATATGAGCTAGAACATGACAACCTAAACAAGCTAGGAAAACAGAGTGGAAGGAGATGCGTGGAAAATATGAGCTAGAACATGACAACCTAAACAAGCTAGGAAAACAGAGTGGAAGGAGATGCGTGGAAAATATGAGCTAGAACATGACAACCTAAACAAGCTAGGAAAACAGAGTGGAAGGAGATGCGTGGAAAATATGAGCTAGAACATGACAACCTAAACAAGCTAGGAAAACAGAGTGGAAGGAGATGCGTGGAAAATATGAGCTAGAACATGACAGTTGAAACAAATTCTTCAGAAGACATGAGCAGACCAAGATATTCATACGCAGAACAGGCTACTGTGACCTCAGAGCAAGATAGGACTACTTTGCCGCGCGTAACTACGGAGCATTCAAGCTCCAGATGACATCCTACAGGACTGTAGCACTCTCAACACACACACACAACACAAATATGGCCCATAGAAACACCTGGCGTGACAAGTTATAGGGAACCGGTGATGACCTCAAACACACCGTCTTGATCGCGACCCAATCTGGTCTAAATGTCTAGATGTGTAGGAACAGCTGATCGAAGAAGATGAAGAAAGTTGTTTGTGTGGGGAGTCGGAAAGTGGGTGGGGAGAGGCGAATAAGTGGGCGAGGAAAATTATGACTGACAAAATGTTAGGTGACTCGGAGATGAGGGGGGTTAAATTGAGAGACATAAACAAGAGTGTACGTGAGAGAGAAAGAGAGCGAGAGAGAGAGCAAGCCAACAGACAAACACAGAGTGGTGGCTTTTCTTATTAGCAATTATAACAATGGACGCCGTTCTCTGACTGTGTCAGTTCTTTTATATCCAGGGGTCACAATAGCATGCATTAGTTCTGTATGGGGTAGCTGGGTAGGTACATCAAAGGGATAGGTGCAGAGAAGCAGTTGACTACTATACACTTCCGGTCGAGAGTCCAGACTGGATGGACATGAAAAAGCAGATGTTTGACATTTTAACAACTTCCGGTCAAACTATTAATAGGCCGAACATGTGGCTTGACAAGTCGACAGCTTCCGGTCAGGGGAATAATAGTGCATTTGGCTCAGTGAAAATAGTATTAGAAGAGCAAGTGGTTAACAGTTTACCAACTTGTGGTCATACAAGAGAGAAGACACGTAGACTAATGAGGAATATTGTATGTATATGGCGAGATCTCACGACAGGAAAAACAGTCAGCGAGAGATAGAAACTCGGAGATAGGACTTAGAAACAGGGAGCTAGAAATGGCCAGTTAGAGATAGAAACTCGGAGATAGGACTTAGAAACAGGGAGCTAGAAATGGCTAGTTAAAGATAGAAACTCGGAGATAGGACTTAGAAACAGGGAGCTAGAAATGGCCAGTTAGAGATAGAAACTTGGAGATAGGACTTAGAAACAGGGAGCTAGAAATGGCTAGTTAGAGATAGAAACTCGGAGATAGGACTTAGAAACAGGGAGCTAGAAATGGCTAGTTAGAGATAGAAACTCGGAGATAGGACTTAGAAACAGGGAGCTAGAAATGGCCAGTTAGAGATAGAAACTCGGTGATAGGACTTAGAAACAGGGAGCTAGAAATGGCCAGTTAGAGATAGAAACTCGGAGATAGGACTTAGAAACAGGGAGCTAGAAATGGCCAGTTAGAGATAGAAACTCGGAGATAGGACCTAGAAACAGGGAGCTAGAAATGGCCAGTTAGAGATAGAAACTCGGAGATAGGACTTAGAAACAGGGAGCTAGAAATGGCTAGTTAGAGATAGAAACTCGGAGATAGGGCTTAGAAACAGGGAGCTAGAAATGGCTAGTTAAAGATAGAAACTCGGAGATAGGACTTAGAAACAGGGACCTAGAAATGGCCAGTTAGAGATAGAAACTCGGAGATAGGACTTAGAAACAGGGAGCTAGAAATGGATAGTTAGAGATAGAAACTCGGAGATAGGACTTAGAAACAGGGAGCTAGAAATGGCCAGTTAGAGATAGAAACTCGGAGAAATGACTTAGAAACAGGGAGCTAGAAATGGCCAGTTAGAGATAGAAACTCGGTGATAGGACTTAGAAACAGGGAGCTAGAAATGGCCAGTTAGAGATAGAAACTCGGAGATAGGACTTAGAAACAGGGAGCTAGAAATGGCTAGTTAAAGATAGAAACTCGGAGATAGGACTTAGAAACAGGGAGCTAGAAATGGCCAGTTAGAGATAGAAACTTGGAGATAGGACTTAGAAACAGGGAGCTAGAAATGGCTAGTTAGAGATAGAAACTCGGAGATAGGACTTAGAAACAGGGAGCTAGAAATGGCTAGTTAGAGATAGAAACTCGGAGATAGGACTTAGAAACAGGGAGCTAGAAATGGCCAGTTAGAGATAGAAACTCCGTGATAGGACTTAGAAACAGGGAGCTAGAAATGGCCAGTTAGAGATAGAAACTCGGAGATAGGACTTAGAAACAGGGAGCTAGAAATGGCCAGTTAGAGATAGAAACTCGGAGATAGGACCTAGAAACAGGGAGCTAGAAATGGCCAGTTAGAGATAGAAACTCGGAGATAGGACTTAGAAACAGGGAGCTAGAAATGGCTAGTTAGAGATAGAAACTCGGAGATAGGGCTTAGAAACAGTGAGCTAGAAATGGCCAGTTAGAGATAGAAACTCGGTGATAGGACTTAGAAACAGGGAGCTAGAAATGGCCAGTTAGAGATAGAAAACAAGGTATAACCAGTACATAGTATTAGCTGGTGTCGTCATCTCCTGATAGGGCAACTGCAGTGACAATTAGTCAGTTATCCGAGGATATATTTATATTCTGCAGAAGAGATAAAGGGAGGTAATTGTGTAGATGGACAGAGATAAAGGGAGATAATTGTGTAGATGGACAGAGATAAAGGGAGATAATTGTGTAGATGGACAAAGATAAAGGGAGGTAATTGTATAGATGGACAGAGAAAAAGGGAGGTAATTGTGTAGATGGACATAGATAAAGGGAGGTAATTGGGTAGATGGACAGATATAGCGGGAGGCAATTGTGTAGATGGACAAAGATAAAAGGAGGTAATTGGATAGCTGGACAGAGATAGCGGGAGGTAATTGTGTAGATGGACAGAGATAACGGGAGGTAATTGGGTAGATGGACAGAGATAACGGGAGGTAATTGGGTAGATGGACAGAGATAAAGGGAGGTAATTGTGTAGATGGACAGAGGTAGCGGGAGGTAATTGGATAGATGGACAGAGATAACGGGAGGTAATTGGATAGATGGACAGAGATAACGGGAGGTAATTGGATAGATGGACAAAGATAACGGGAGGTAATTGCGTAGATATTCGTACCCTTAACGAACAGGGAAAAGCGGCACAAGTGGCAGCAGAAATGACCAACTATAAGATAGATATTCTGGGAATGTGTGAAACAAGATGGCTGGGAGCAGAGAGAATAAAATTGAATACAGGGGAGATGATTTTATCATCAGGACACCAGGAACCAGGAGCACAACATAGCGAAGGGGTAGCTATAATGCTATCAAAAAATGCACAGAAGACACTAATAGAATGGGAGGCAGTGGGACCAAGACTGGTGAGAGCAACATTTAGAACAACCAAAAACAAAATAAAATTACACATTATACAATGCTATGCACCAACCAACGATAAAGATGACTCAGTTAAAGATGATTTTTATAAACAGCTACAATGGCAGATGGATGCAAGACGAGCCAAGGATATTATAATCTTGATGGGAGACCTAAATGCTAAGGTAGGATCAGACAACAGAGGCTTCGAAGAGATTATGGGAAAACATGGACTTGGAGATATAAACGAGAATGGAGAGATATTTGTGAATTTCTGCGCCCTTAATCAAATGAGCCTAGGAGGAACAATATTCCAACATAAAAGAATACACAAAGCTACATGGGTGTCACCAGATCATAGAACGGAAAATCAAATTGATCACATATGTATTAATAATAAGTTTAAGTCATCCTTACAGGATGTAAAAGTATATAGAGGGGCAGATATAGCTTCTGATCATCATCTTCTGTTAGCCAAACTTAAAATTAAATTAAAAAGGTATAATACAACGAATAAGGGTAGAAAGTATTTCAATGTAGGGTTTCTTAAAGAACAAGGAATTAAAGATAAATTCAAAGTCACAATATCAAACAAATACCAAGTCCTCCAACAACTAGAAAATACAATAAATATAGAAGATCATTGGAAACAGGTAAAAAATATATGGAAAGAGACATGCGAAGAAACACTGGGGAAAAGAGAACGCCAGAATAAGGCATGGATGACAGCAGAGACCCTGGATAAAATTAAAGAAAGAAAGAACAAGAAAGCAGACATAAATAAAAGCAAAACAAGAAGTAATAAAGCCAAGACACAGGAAGCTTACACAGAGGTGAACAAAGAAGTGAGAAGATGCATTAAAAGGGATAAGAGGAAATATATAGATGAACTAGCTAAAGAGGCAGAAGAAGCAGCAAATAAAGGGAATATGAAAGAACTGTACAACAGCACAAAGAAATTAGGTGGAAAATACAAACAGATCAACGCCTTATCAAAGACAAGAAAGGAAATCTGCTTAGCAATATAAGGGAACAAATGGAGAGATGGAAAGAACACTTTGAAGAACTTTTGAACAGACCCGGCTCAAATAATCCTCCAGATATACTACCAGCAGAAGAAGAGTTACACGTTAACTGCGGAAAACCAAGCAAAGAAGAAATAATGAAAGCCATCAAATTATTAAAAGATGGTAAAGCCACAGGACCAGATGAAATTCCTTCGGAAGCCATCAAAGCAGATATTAACACCTCTACCAAGATGTTACAGGATCTATTGGATAAAATTTGGGAGAGGGAAGAAATACCTAAAGACTGGAGAGAAGGTTATATGATCAAACTACCAAAGAAAGGAAGTTTACAGGAGTGCACAAATTATAGGGGAATTATGCTACTATCAGTGCCAGGAAAAATATTAGGCAGAATCATTCTGGAGAGACTAAAAGAGGCTATAGAGAAACACTTGAGAGATGAACAAGCAGGTTTTAGGAAGAACAGATCATGTGCTGATCAAATAACTACCCTACGTATAATAGTTGAACAAAGTTTAGAACTAAAATCCCCACTATATATTGGATTCATAGATTACGAAAAGGCATTTGATAGTTTAGACAGAAGAATGCTTTGGAGGTTGCTGAGTCATTGCGGAATCCCCATAGGGTTTATTGGCCTGATGGAGACAGTGTGTGAGGGGGCGGGGTGTGGTGTGGTGCGTGAAGGACAGCTTACGGAAGCATTTGAAATAGGGGCAGGAGTAGGGCAGGGATGCCTCCTGTCTCCATTTCTCTTTCTACTGGCCATAGATTGGATTATGAAAATAACTCAAAACAACAGAAATGGGATCCAGTGGTCACTGACCAGGCGGCTTGATGATTTGGACTTTGCTGGTGACATGGCTCTCCTGTCGCACGGCCATCAACAGATGCAGGATGGAATGAGTATGTTAGACGAGAGATCACAACAGCTGGGACTGGGGATTAATGGAGATAAGACCAATGTTGTGAGAGTTAATGCAGTTGGCAATGACCATATGGAACTAGGAGAGGTGCCTCTACTGGACGTGCAATCTTATATATATCTGGGCGGTGGTATAGATAGAGAGGGAGGAACGGAAAATGATACCAAAGTGGGGATATCAGGGGCGGGAGGGCCTTTCGTTGCACTGGGAAGCATATGGAAATCCAGGGAAGTTAGGCTAAATACAAAAATAGAGGTTTTCAACTCAGGTGTTGGGTCGGTCCTGTTGTGTGGCTGTGGGGCATGGAGAGTGACAGAATTGGCAATCGCGAGGGTACAGACTTTCGTTGATGGATGCTTGCGCAGAATAGGGGGATGGAAGTGGCAGGACAAGGTCGCTAGCGTGGAATTATGGAAATGTGCCGGTCGGGTACCAGTGGATGGGGAGATACAGCGAAGGCGATGGCGATGGATAGGACACACACTGCGGGGGCCAGCTGAGAGTGTTACACAGCGGGCCCTTTTTGGAATCCCCGGGGGAAGGGACAGAGAGGAGGACCAGGGGGTTCGTGGAGAGGACGGATAGAGGCAGAGATGAAGATGATGGGGAAGACATGGAATGATCTTAAAAGAATGGCAAAAAACAGAACGACTTGGAAAGTGTTTGTTGAAGACCTATGCTCCACCAGGAGCTAAAAGGTAAAAGAAGAAGAATTGCGTAGATAATGATGAAAGATTGAATTAAAGATGGCCGCACGTCGTACGCAGAGGTGACGCACAGCTTCCAAGACACTGTGTCTCAAAACTTACAAATTAGGTCAGAACGTAGAGAGCATAATGCTAGCTACAGACCATCGCCATCTATAGAAATGAGCCTGTAGGGTGGAAGAGAAAACCAGGAGAACCACCAACTAGCTTGACATTTTCAGCTTTGTAAGAGAGGATGTTGTGAGGAGAATGACGTCTGATGTCTACGCCTCCTTTAGCTGAATACGTCACGGCAGTAAGGTTGTTTTGGGGTATTCCTTTCAGCACTCGGGCTTAAATCTAGAGAAGGTGATGTGCAAACAGTGACGTAAGTTATGTTCTATTTGTTTTTCAATTCACTTTGTGACGTCATTCCTAGCGCTAAATATTTCCTTCAGTCTCTATAGCACCAAGTCTCCCAACTTATCTGCCGATTATCTCCTCCAGTCTCTCTAGCACCAAGTCTCCCAACTTATCTGCCGATTATCTCCTCCAGTCTCTCTAGCACCAAGTCTCCCAAGTTGTCTGCCGATTACCGCCTCCAGTCTCTCTAGCACCAAGTCTCCCAAGTTGTCTGCCGATTATCTCCTCCAGTCTCTCTAGCACCAAGTCTCCCAAGTTGTCTGCCGATTATCTACTCCAGTCTCTCTAGTACCAAGTCTCTCAACTTGTCTGCCAATTATCTCGCCCAGTCTCTCTACCACCAAATCTCCAAAGTTGTCTATCGATTATCTCCTCCAGTCTCTCTAGTACCAAGTCTCCCAACTTGTCTGCCGATTATCTACTCCAGTCACTCTAGCACCAAGTCTCCCAACTTGTCTGCCGATTATCTCCTCCAGTTTCTCTAGCACAAAATCTCCCAAGTTATCTGTCGATTGTCTTCTCCAGTCTCTCTAGCACCAAATCTCCCAAGTTGTCTATCGATTATCTCCTCCAGTCTCTCTAGTACCAAGTCTCCCAAGTTATCTGTCGATTGTCTTCTCCAGTCTCTCTAGCACCAAATCTCCCAAGTTGTCTATCGATTATCTCCTCCAGTCTCTCTAGCACCAAATCTCCCAAGTTGTCTATCGATTATCTCCTCCAGTCTCTCTAGTACCAAGTCTGCCAAGTTGTCCACCGATTATCTCCTCCAGTCTCTCTAGCGCCAAGTCTCCCAAGTTGTCTATCGATTACCTCCTCCAGTTTCTCTAGCACCAAATCTCCCAAGTTGTCTATCGATTACCTCCTCCAATCTCTCTAGCGCCAAGTCTCCCAAGTTGTCTATCGATTACCTCCTCCAGTCTCTCTAGCACCAAGTCTCCCAAGTTGTCTATCGATTACCTCCTCAAATCTCTCTAGCGCCAAGTCTCCCAAGTTGTCTATCGATTACCTCCTCCAGTCTCTCTAGCACCAAGTCTCCCAAGTTGTCTATCGATTACCTCCTCCAATCTCTCTAGCGCCAAGTCTCCCAAGTTGTCTATCGATTACCTCCTCCAGTCTCTCTAGCACCAAGTCTCCCAAGTTGTCTATCGATTATCTCCTCTAGTCTCTCTAGTACCAAGTCTCCCAAGTTGTCTATCGATTATCTCCTCCAGTCTCTCTAGCACCAAATCTCCCAAGTTGTCTATCGATTATCTCCTCTAGTCTCTCTAGCACCATGTCTCTCAAGTTGTCTATCGATTATCTCCTCCAGTCTCTCTAGCACCAAATCTCCCAAGTTGTCTATCGATTATCTCCTCTAGTCTCTCTAGCACCATGTCTCCCAAGTTGTCTATCGATTACCTCCTCCAGTCTCTCTAGCGCCAAGTCTCCCAAGTTGTCTATCGATTATCTCCTCTAGTCTCTCTAGCACCATGTCTCCCAACTTGTCCGCTGATTGTCTCCAGTAACACGTTGCTGATTAATGTGTGTATGTTCCATAAACGCTCCCCCCCTCTCCCCCCCCCAACCATGTGTCCAATTGATACTTCCTCATCTGATTAGTAAGATGTCGTGGTAAGTGTAATTCACTTGATGAAACTCATTCTTGGCTGCAGCAAGCGGAAGTGCATATTGTCTCAGCGAGACAATACAAGTCGCGGTGTTAGAGCAGAGAATCGTGGCCTGCTTCAGTGAGGAAGAGAGGTCGAGTTCAAATCTTGACCCATGGCTTCTAGCCTCATACACATTAAATACTTTTTTAAATCTCTGGATTTGTGGAAATAAATACGGCACTGACGTTATGCTGATCACATGTGCCGGAAATGTGCCGATAATAAAACAAATAAGGGGCGATAACAGCGTCATATTTCGTGTACGTCACGAGCGCGACGGTTGTGACTCTCAATAATATACAACATAGAACAAGCACAGTGGGGAGCCGCGGTAGCTTAGTGGTTAGTGAACTGGACTACAAAGGACAAGAGGCAGGGTTCGATCCCAACCGACGGTTTCCGGTTTCACCCAGCCTGAATTGGGTACCGGATTGTTTTACTGGGAAAGGAAAGCGGCACGGGCGTAATACCGACCACATTACCCCAACAATCATGTTCTGAAGGCCTGTAAAAATTATGATCACTAACACTATATTCCCTATACACCACTTGGTGTGACGGGGCTCTTTACTTACACAACACAGCTGTTTGTTTCCATCTCACTGTGGCATTTTAGTTTCTGCCCATGGATGGTTAGAAGCGTTTATGGACGAAGATGTCCTGAGTCTAGACATCAGATCTCACTACCCAGAGAGGGCTACACATCGGATCTCACTACCCAGAGAGGGCTACACATCGGATCTCACTACCCAGAGAGGGCTACACATCAGATCCCACTACCCAGAGAGGGCTACACATCGGATCTCACTACCCAGAGAGGGCTACACATCAGATCCCACTACCCAGAGAGGGCTACACATCAGATCCCACTACCCAGAGAGGGCTACACATCGGATCTCACTTCCCAGGGAGGGCTACACATCGGATCTCAATACCCACAGAGGGCTACACATCGTATCTCTCTACCCAGGGAGGGCTACACATCGGATCTCACTACCCAGAGAGGGCTAAACATCGGATCTCACTACCCACAGAGGGCTACACATCGGATCTAACTTCCCAGGGAGGGCTACACATCGGATCTCACTACCCACAGAGGGCTACACATCGTATCTCTCAACCCAGGGAGGGCTACACATCGGATCTCACTTCCCAGAGACTTGGACTACATAGAGACCCAGACCTGGAAAGGGTAAAGCCACGAAGAAACCACGGCTTCGATTCTTGAAAACAATTCCAACGCCTGTGGTGGGGATCGAACCCGGACCACCTTGTCCAGAGGCCGACGCCTTACCTCTAGACCACCCAGTTCCCACTCTATCTTGATATTTAATATAAGTCTCCATTACAAACAAATAAATAAACAGAAAGAAAAAAAAGGATGAAATGTGACAACGGTAAAACACTGTGCATGTCTTTAGACAGCAAGTTTATTGTGAGAGACATGATCACCTACGCCTGCAGTTTAATGAATATGGTAAATTTTCATTTCAGTTTGAGCACAACAAGCCATAAAGCTCTCAAGCACTGGATGTGTCGGCCTAGCACTACAGGAAGTACGAGTGTGCAACAATGGCCGCCGATAAGCCAACAAAAACACAAGCAGTTTGACCGTGTGTTGGTTGTGGGTAACAAGCATATGATTGTGTCAGCTACAGGTCTTGGTCGATCAAGCGGGGGTAACATAACCGATAGATCAAGTTACAATAGACAAGCACTGGCTGGCAGTGTAAACGTGTGTGTATGCGTGTGTGTATACGTGTGTGTATGCGTGTGTGTATGCGTGTGTATGTGTGTAAAGCAAGAACGAACATGACTAATGTTTGTCTCTAAGGGCAACTAGGAGGGGTGGGGGATGGGGTGTATATGAATGTCACAGAATTGAGAACCAGTTTTATAGAAGCAGGCACGTCTCTATCCAAGGATATTCCGAGGTGTGGATGGGGGCAGGGAGACTATTTTCTCATCTAAAGTTACAATCGTTGGTTGTGTGTGACTCGAGCTGTAAGAAGCAGCAATATCACGTGGCGGTGCGCTATTCTTCGTCCAAATGATCCATGTTGCCGAGAATTGTCGAAGGGCTGTTCATCAGTTCGAGACAACCAGCATTCAAGTACAGCAACACCAGATTGTGTGTGTGTGTGGGGGGGGGGCCTCAATGTTATTAAAACATACAAAAGGAGATCAATATTTTGTTTTCCAATCTACTACTTTTGAACTACAGAAATGATATATCAAGATGCACAAATCAAGATGCACAAATCAAGATGCACAAACCACAAGAAGATATTGGGCAAACGAAGTCAGCAAAAACACCTGCTCAAAAGATGCAACAGAGTTTGCAAACAGTCAGTGCTAGTGGTAATAGCAGCAGAAGAGTGGGTTGTTGACTCAGCGAATGCTCTATGGAGGCAACAATGATAGTCAACCCTGCACATGGAGACGGCATAGCGCGATAAAGATCACATTTTCTACCTTGGCGAGAGATACCGCAGTTCTATATAGTCAGGTCGACTGCGGCGTGACCTGCTGAGGAACGAACCGAAGATCTTTGTTTGTAGTGCTAGTAGCCAACCACTGAACCGCACTATTCCCACTCTGTTAACTCATCTTGGGTAGAATATTCATGACTTTCTTACTTGAGAAACTTAATTGTACAGCATGAAGATCCATCCACCCATCCATCCACCCACCCACCCATCCATCCATCCATTTTTTTGGGTGGTAATGGCGGTCTAATAGAATCTGAAAGATAATGATAATCATAATAATAAAGATAATAATAAAGATAATGTCTGAGGTTGAACTGGTCGTGCCTTGTCAAAAAGTAGGCAAAACCTGCAAGACAACAACAATAACAACATTACCAGTGCTTTCATCCATCAGGACACGAATTTGTTATATCTATAAAGGTTATATCTCAAAATGCTGTTTCTCTTCTAAAGCTAGCAGCTGTGAACAGCTGAATTAATTGATTCTGTGTCTTATAGGCTGTGTTGTGAATCGATCTGTTTCTCAGATTTCTGTGTCGATTTTTGTGTTTTCGTTTCCCAATGAGGGCCAACTTCTATCAGTGGCTTATCCACAACAAACCAACCTGACCTCACAATTGGGGTTCAATAGAAATTGAAGCAGCCACGCTTGTCGTCGCGCGGGGTCAATAGGTCAGGTCTATTTTTACATAAAGGAGGGAGCGTAGAAAAGGAAGGAATTGACATGTTAAACATTATAACACATCCATTGATTTAAGAGCTGGTTCATGAAAAGTGGTCAAAGGAGTGAATACATACAACGTCCCAGCCATAAATGTGTACCTAACTCGAAGGTATATGAATGGTAAAAGACTAGATAGAGAGAGAGAGAGAGAGAGAGAGAGAGAGAGAGAGAGAGAGAGAGATAAAAGAGGCAACCAAAAAAAAAATTAACGTAGAAAAGCCCAGACCAAAATTGCTTTGCAGGAAATGAAAAATGACTTTTGCAACAAGTCTATGTCAATAGAAGTGAGAAAGAGAGTTCATCGGTGCTATATAGAGCCAATTCATTGGGCGTGCGCCTGGCATAAGGGTAAAGTACTTTCTGTAACAACCAATTAAACTTGGTTTGGTTTTAGGCTGGCTGGTCCCGCCCGATTCTCACCACAGTCGGTAGAATAAAAAAAAAAAATCGAATCCGTGGTTTAACCCGTCTCAGGGTAGTGAGATCCGATGTTCAGCCCTCTCAGGGTAGTGAGATCCGATGTTCAGCCCTCTCAGGGTAGTGAGATCCGATGTTCAGCCCTCTCAGGGTAGTGAGATCCGATGTTCATGTTCCCTCTCAGGGTAGTGAGATCCGATGTTCAGACCTCTCAGGGTAGTGAGATCCGATGTTCAGACCTCTCAGGGTAGTGAGATCCCATCAGATCAGCCCTCTCAGGGTAGTGAGATCCGATGTTCAGACCTCTCAGGGTAGTGAGATCCGATGTTCAGCCCTCTCCCAGCCCTCTCGGATAAAGGTGAAAAACAGAAGTTGTGCATTCTGCGCACGTTAAAAAATCCGATGGCAGGTAGAAATCGAAAAAAGTAGGCCAAAATGACCGCTGCCCTAGCCAAATTAATAGGAGAGAAAAATTCTACACAAATTGTTAAAAATCTCGATGATAAAATGTATGAGAGCACAGCGAATATCTGCCTGCACGGCGGGGTACACATAAGCACACGGCTGTCAGTATGACAAAACAGGAAAAAGTGATATACATGCAAAATTCAGTCCCTCGGGGCTTCGCTAGAGATATAATAAAGTTGGTGAACGTAAACAAACAACAAACAAACTTGGCCACAACAACAGGACGTTCGAGAGTGCCCTATTTCGCTGTTATTACATTACCAAACTCAATAGATTCACACTTGCCTCATCTGGTGAGGCTCAGAATGGGATTGAACCCACGATCATATTATTGCCGAGCCAGGGCACTACGATTGATGAGGCGCTCATTCGTCTTGTGTGATTTCATTAATTAGCATCAATTTCCTTATCTTTTTTAAGCATCCCAGACTATTTAAGCTTCCCTTTAGTTAACCAAGGGAGCCGCGATAGCTCAGTGGTTAGTGAACTGGACTACAACGGACAAGGGGTAGGGTTCGATCCTAACCGACGGCTTCCGGGTTCACCCAGCCTTAAATGGGTACCGGATTTTTTTTCTGGGAAAGTAAAGCGGCACGGGCGTAATACCGACCACATTACCTAAAAAATCATGTGCCGAAGGTATGTAAAATTTATGGTCACTAACACCATATTTCCCTATACGCCACTTGGCGTGACGAGTGTACTTTTTTACTCTACTGTTTTTTTTACCCTGCCAGTGCTGTTTTTATTTGCTAGGAAACAAGCATCATGTAGCCATTCAGGTTAAATGAAACTAAAAGCCATAAACTAAAAGTCATATACTAAAAGTCATATACTAAAAGTCATAAACTAAAAGTCATAAACTAAAAGCCATAAACTAAGAGTCATAAACTAAAAGTCATAAACTAAAAGTCATACACTAAAAGTCATATACTAAAAGTCATAAACTAAAAGTCATAAACTAAAAGTCATACACTAAAAGTCATATACTAAAAGTCATAAACTAAAAGTCATAAACTAAAAGTCATATACTAAAAGTGACTCTTATAAGACTGTATCTTTAATTTTCTTTAGTTTTTGATGGTTGATTCATCAAAATATATTCGTCAACGCCCAAGAGACAAGAAAGCAAACTGATACAACATACAAGAAGCTAGGGTAATATCCAAGTTGAAGCACATACATTATCTCCCCTTAGCAACACAACTATAGTGGTTTTCAAATATTAAAAATGATGTCACCGTTTGCGCTGATGTCCCTTTGAAAGAAGCACCAAATAAAGTGAAATGTTACTCAAGGGCATCCTTCCCGCGCCGCGTGACGTCACAGAGGGCTTGTAGTGTTTCTCGCCAACCATTTCTATTCTTAGCGAAATATTCGATCTTATCTAATGAGTCTATGCCTGCTAACGTTGCTTCTTTTATAAATGTTCTTTTTAATGTCTCTTTAGGTCTTCCTCTTTTTTTTGTATCCAGATGTTTTACAAAGTAGAGCCTGTTTTGGATTGCTCTTGTCCCTTCTCATGTCCGATAAATGTCCATCTTCTTTCTTTAATTGTAGATCAGAATTTTGGTTGCATGACCATTTCTCTTTCAATATTAGTCTTCAATTCACTCCATTGTACTGAGAGTATTCTTCTTAGGCATTTGTATTAAAAAGTGTTTAATTTTCTCCCATCCTCTTTTGATGTTTTCCAGCGTCCATATGCATAGATAAGTGATATACGCATTATTCATATTCATTGATAATGTTTTCTTGCTTAGTATTTTTTATTTCCATATCTTGTCGAAGTTTTTTTTTTAAAATTCGTTGCTGCTTTTACTATCCTGTTTCAAATCTCTTTCTTTGTTCCACCTTCTTGATCTATATTGCTACCAAGATATATATATATAGTGGTCTACCCTTTCCAAAGGGGAGGTTACTCTTTCTGAAAAACAATGTATATGCTGAAACTAGGAATTTACCGGAGCTAGACGTGAAGCGTGCAAGGTTTCGTTTTTTAAGTTCCATCACTAAACCAGTACATCATTTATTGAATTACTTGTTTTTTCCTTAAAAAATTGTAAATGTTCTTGGAAATCTTGATCGAAGGTCGTGTCCTTGTGAAGAGTTCAAGGTAGTTATATGTTTGTATTCTAGGCTATGGGGGATTGGTTGGTTTGAGTCAAGACGCTGGTTTCGAGACAGAGAGGTTTTGGATTCAAATCTCGGCTGCACCGGTTGGGATTTTTGTTTATGATTTCTCTCTGCGATAACCACCCCTGGTCTCAGCAGCGAGGCCCGGCTTGAAACGTCAATTACTCATCGACGGGAAAAAAATATGAGTACCTCCGAAGTCGGAGTTATCTGCCTGAGCGACGAGGGACCCCTGTGCATAAGGCTGCCAGGAAAAAAACGGATTAACACACAAAATTCAGTTCCTAGTCTCTAGGGACTTCACCAGTGGTGTAAACTGGCAAACGAAAAAAAAAAAAAGAAATTCTAGGCCACTGTGTCGACCAGTGGGTAGCCCTTTTCCTGGTATTCTGCTTGCGCACAACAACATGTCATGTCTGAGCGACCAGGTTTGAGAATATTTTAACAGAAAATACTTTCTCAACCGCAAATGTGCGAGTTTATTCCCCCCCCCCCCCCCCGATTTATTTCAACATATTTGGTCACATGACTATCTAGGATGTAGGTTGGTAAATCTAACTCTGGCATTGTTGAATTTCTTCCAAACCACAATATCAATATTATATTTGATGGTAGTTTACGAGTTTAGGTATCCAAATTATTTATGTCAAACGAGTGATCATCTGCGCGTGTTTGAATATATCAACTGCTCCTAGCTTTTGTGCATTTAATTTGATTGTTTTTTTTCTGTTTCCAACAATGTTTAATGTATCCCTAACGTCTTCTAATGATAGGTCAGAGAACTACTGAATAAAGTGCAAAGGGACTTTACTCCGAACATACATAATTTAGGTAGCTGAACTCGTTAATTATCAATCATCACCAGCATGCAGCATAAAAATAAACAGGACAGATTTGTAACAAGTGCAACATGTGAAATAATTGGGCACAATAATAACATCAGATGGGAGATGCACCACAGAAATAAAAAGCAGAATAGCTCAAGTCAAAATAGCATTTCAGAAAATGAAAAATATCTTATGCAACAAATCTATGTCAATAGAACTGAGAAAGAGAGTTCATCGATGCTATATTAGAACCAATTCTGACCTATGGAAGCGAATCATGGACAGTAGACAAACAAATGAAAAGATGATTAAAGGCCACAGAGATGGGATTTCTCAGAAGAATGTTGAAAGTTCCACAGACAGCTAAAAAGACCAATGAGGAGGTTCTCAAAGAGGCCAATACAAAAAAGGGAGCCCTTAAAAAACATTAGAAAGAAACAATCAACATTTTTCGGGCACATCATGAGAAGAGGAAAGTTGGAATACTTGGTTACAACTGGCAAAATAAAAGGAAAGAGAGATCGCGAACGACAAAAAGAGAAAATACTGGATAGCTTGGTGTCATGGCATGGAAAACAGTCAACAACATAACTGATACGATGCACTGTAGATAGAAGATTGTGGAGGGACATGATCACCTACGCCAACCGGTATGGCACATGATGATGATGAATTCGTTAATTACCCTAATCTGGTATTAAGTATCTCATTTCTCTCTGTCTTTCTTTCCATGATTGTGTGCATGGTTGTAACAAATCCTCAACTATGACAGAACTACATTCAAGAATACGTTAACAGGTTTAACTACTTAACACAACCACAATATAAACACCCAGACAAAGAAACCATACACACAAATATAAAGTGTCTTTGCTACTTGTCAATCAACTATCAACCGCCAAGACTGATTCAACCGTAGTTGTGATAGCTTCAAAAAGTGGCCAATGGAGTTTTTATTCAATGTTTTCTTTTTTCAGACCACGTTATTTTAATGTGACTAGAAATAAGTGTTTTGTTACTTCATTATTGACGTCCCACGTAAATAATCAACTTACTTTATCTTTATCGGTGTCTTGTCCAAACGTGGGGGCACATAAAAATCCAAGGCAGAACAGAAGCAAACACAGAGAACGCATGGTTGTTGTTTGAGCTCTTACTTTCGTTGATCTCGCGTGCAGGCCCACTCCTATTCAGCTAAAAAAGGAAGAGTTTCACGTTTCGACTATCCAACAACCAAAACTATCCAACAAAATGTAACTATTCCTTTTCGAATCTGAGTTTCACAAACACCTTTATTAACAAATTGCGTATAAGCAAACGAGGTAAGTGTATAATTCAGAATGAAGTAAAAACGACAGAGAGTGGCAGAGCAGAGCTGAGAATGGCCTGTAACGGGGGGGGCGCTTGAACACGGCATGAATAATCGCGCGTCCTGTTGGATGTAGTAGTCGACTACAGCGTGAAATCGATATCGCCATGCACTGTCACAGCCTGCCCTGAGTGCGACAAGAGATCACCAGGTAATATGGCTCTTAATTGAATCTTATTTCTTTATGGTCCGTGCTATTCTTTTTTCTTCTTTCATTTTTTTGAAAGGGTGACATTACCTTAAAATGTTGTATTTTTGACAAAATAAAGTTTTCTTAGAGACAGATTATAAAACTTATGTTGTTGGGAGCAGTAGTAATGTGATACTAAAAGATATAGGCAGACTAAGATCTGTTGTTGGGAACAGTAGTAATGTGATACTAAAAGATCTAGGCAGACTAAGATATGTTGTTGGGGGCAGTAGTAATGTGATACTAAAAGATATAGGCAGACTAAGATCTGTTGTTGGGAACAGTAGTAATGTGATACTAAAAGATCTAGGCAGACTAAGATATGTTGTTGGGGGCAGTAGTAATGTGATACTAAAAGATATAGGCAGACTAAGATCTGTTGTTGGGAACAGTAGTAATGTGATACTAAAAGATCTAGGCAGACTAAGATATGTTGTTGGGGGCAGTAGTAATGTGATACTAAAAGATATAGGCAGACTAAGATCTGTTGTTGGGAACAGTAGTAATGTGATACTAAAAGATCTAGGCAGACTAAGATATGTTGTTGGGGGCAGTAGTAATGTGATACTAAAAGATATAGGCAGACTAAGATCTGTTGTTGGGAACAGTAGTAATGTGATACTAAAAGATCTAGGCAGACTAAGATATGTTGTTGGGGGCAGTAGTAATGTGATACTAAAAGATATAGGCAGACTAAGATCTGTTGTTGGGAACAGTAGTAATGTGATACTAAAAGATCTAGGCAGACTAAGATATGTTGTTGGGGGCAGTAGTAATGTGATACTAAAAGATATAGGCAGACTAAGATCTGTTGTTGGGAACAGTAGTAATGTGATACTAAAAGATCTAGGCAGACTAAGATCTGTTGTTGGGAGCAGTAGTAATGTGATACTAAAAGATCTAGGCAGACTAAGATCTGTTGTTGGGAGCAGTAGTAATGTGATACTAAAAGATCTAGGCAGACTAAGATCTGTTGTTGGGAGCAGTAGTAATGTGATACTAAAAGATCTAGGCAGACTAAGATCTGTTGTTGGGAACAGTAGTAATGTGATACTAAAAGATCTAGGCAGACTAAGATCTGTTGTTGGGAACAGTAGTAATGTGATACTAAAAGATCTAGGCAGACTAAGATCTGTTGTTGGGAGCAGTAGTAATGTGATACTAAAAGATCTAGGCAGACTAAGATATGTTGTTGGGGGCAGTAGTAATGTGATACTAAAAGATCTAGGCAGACTAAGATCTGTTGTTGGGAGCAGTAGTAATGTGATACTAAAAGATCTAGGCAGACTAAGATCTGTTGTTGGGAGCAGTAGTAATGTGATACTAAAAGATATAGGCAGACTAAGATCTGTTGTTGGGAGCAGTAGTAATGTGATACTAAAAGATCTAGGCAGACTAAGATCTGTTGTTGGGAGCAGTAGTAATGTGATACTAAAAGATCTAGGCAGACTAAGATCTGTTGTTGGGGGCAGTAGTAATGTGATACTAAAAGATATAGGCAGACTAAGATCTGTTGTTGGGAGCAGTAGTAATGTGATACTAAAAGATATAGGCAGACTAAGATCTGTTGTTGGGAGCAGTAGTAATGTGATACTAAAAGATATAGGCAGACTAAGATCTGTTGTTGGGAGCAGTAGTAATGTGATACTAAAAGATATAGGCAGACTAAGATCTGTTGTTGGGAGCAGTAGTAATGTGATACTAAAAGATATAGGCAGACTAAGATCTGTTGTTGGGAGCAGTAGTAATGTGATACTAAAAGATCTAGGCAGACTAAGATCTGTTGTTGGGGGCAGTAGTAATGTGATACTAAAAGATATAGGCAGACTAAGATCTGTTGTTGGGAGCAGTAGTAATGTGATACTAAAAGATATAGGCAGACTAAGATATGTTGTTGGGAACAGTAGTAATGTGATACTAAAAGATCTAGGCAGACTAAGATCTGTTGTTGGGAACAGTAGTAATATGATACTAAAAGATCTAGGCAGACTAAGATCTGTTGTTGGGGGCAGTAGTAATGTGATACTAAAAGATATCGACAAAGCTCAGATTTTTTGTAATAATAGTAATTCACATTACTGTCGATAACATTTTCTTGTGTGGACGTTAATTATGGACAACAACCACATACTGGGAGCCGCGATAGCTCAGTGGTTAGTGCACTGGACTACTAAGGACAAGAGATCGGGTTCGATCCTGATCGACGGCTTCAAGGCTCATCCAGCCTTAAATGGGTACCGGATTTTTTCTGGGAAAGTAAAGCGGCACGGGCGTAATACCGGCCACATTACCACAAAAATCATGTTCTGAAGGTCTGTACAAATAATGGCCACTAACACCATATTCCCTATACGCTACTTGACCTGACGGAACATTTTACTATTTTATTTTTCTAAGATATACTTAATGGAACCAATGATCGTTACTGATATAAAAACATCATCATTTATTAACAAAAAGTCTTCTGAAGCTGCAAGAATCACGAGTGGTACGAGTAAACAAGAACGATTGATCAGGCAATGAGCAGTTTTAATGGGGCTATTGAGAAATGTGAACATCAATGATTGTGACCGTCTGTAGGGAATGGTATAAGTTTCAACTGTAGTCATTCTTTCCCGCAGAAATATAGAAGGCATTTGGCGCCTTCGTAGACGGTTCGTAGCAAGCATTCATGATAAGTCGGTAGTTTGGTAAAAATATTGGTGTCTTATGTTGGATGTTGCTTTGCTGAACTTCTCTAGTGGCTGAATCTGCCAATATTGGATAGACAGATCCATCCGCAGAACGAAAAATGTGTATTCGTGGTGCCTGGCCTCGTCTCCTTTCTCCTGCCCGTTTTGTTTTCTGAATTTGAGATCATCACTGCTTCGAAAGATAATGTGTCATTTTTTTAAATTTGTGTTCTCCATGTGCTACGATCTGCAACCATATTTTTCCAGTTTCTTTCACTGATAGAGAATTCCCTAAATGAAACTCTGTAAGCATATCTCAGCCATGATCTGCCCTTTGGTCTCTTTCTGTCCCTAAGTTCGCCATGCAATATTTGTTTGCGAATACGATTGCTTGCCTTTCTTCTTACATGACCCAGCCACCTTAGTCTACGCTTCCTAAGTGTTGGGTGGGAGTTTAGCTCGCTGTAAGACATTAGAGTTGGTTACTTTGTCCTGCCATGATGGGTGGGAGTTTAGCTCGCTGTAAGACATTAGAGTTGGTTACTTTGTCCTGCCATGATGGGTGGGAGTTTAGCTCGCTGTAAGACATTAGAGTTGGTTACTTTGTCCTGCCATGATGGGTGGGAGTTTAGCTCGCTGTAAGACATTAGAGTTGGTTACTTTGTCCTGCCATGATGGGTGGGAGTTTAGCTCGCTGTAAGACATTAGAGTTGGTTACTTTGTCCTGCCATGATGGGTGGGAGTTTAGCTCGCTGTAAGACATTAGAGTTGGTTACTTTGTCCTGCCATGATGGGTGGGAGTTTAGCTCGCTGTAAGACATTAGAGTTGGTTACTTTGTCCTGCCATGATGGGTGGGAGTTTAGCTCGCTGTAAGACATTAGAGTTGGTTACTTTGTCCTGCCATTTGATGTTCATAATCTGTTGAAGGTTACGAACATGAAAGTGTGGTAGTTATTTGATTGTTCATGGTATTCTGACTTTGTTATGCATGAACACGTTCAAAAGAATTTGGACCGACAACTAATTTTTGTGTTAACAGATTACACCAGTCTTGATTTTTTTGGTTTTTGCTTTCTACATGACTCGACAACACTCTCTATACACAGTCAGCAATGCGCTTCTATTCAACATTATCCGTTGCGTGTTACAATACCTACTAGCCTATCGGCGGTCTTAATGCATATGTATCGGTGATCGTATGTGAATCTCCCTTGATAATTTAAGTCGTTTGGTTATCATTGAATACTCATCTGTAATTCCATAGTTCAATATACACAATCTCTTACATCCGTAGGAGATTATTAAATGTCTAGGCGAATCTCTCGTGCTGATAAATATAATATTATAACCTCATGGTGCAATCTCTAAGAACTGATATTTCTATTTCTAATGCTCCTATATAATACAAGAAGAAGAACTAATGATAATAAAGATGAGTATACAAGATGCAATAAAGAAATTGTAATAAAATGCAATAAAATGCAATGAAGCAAAACAAGCATAGCTAAAACAGAGATGCAAGGAGATTGAAACGCAACAAAAAGATAATGCCAAAAGCTATGTACAAACAAATTGAAGAATTAACAGGAAGAAAAACACATTAAAAACAGGATGTTTAAGATCAAAGGAATGAAAACTGTTGATTGAACAAGAAACTATAATGGAACGATGGACAGAATACATTAAAGATATTTATAATGATGAACAAACAGAAGTAAATATTAAGGATAATGAAGAAGGACCAATAGTCCTTTGAGAAAATACTCAAAGAAGAAGTGGAAGACTCCTTGGGCAATATGAAAGCAAGAAAAGCTCCTGGACCAGAAAATATAACTAAAGAAGAGATTGAAGCCATGGGTGATTTTGGAATAGAAATAATAACAAAAATATTGAATGATATCTACAACACCGGATATATACCAGACGACCTGCTCAAATCAATATTCATAGCCCTACCAAACAAATCTGGTGCGATTGAATGTGATGATCATCGCACAATAAGCCTTATGAGTCACATGACTAAGATATTACTAAGAATCATCATGAGAAGAGTGCAAAACAAAATCAGTCAAGAAATTAGCGATGAACAGTGTGGTTTTGTTGGAGGTAATGGAACGAGCAATGATATATACATCATAAGATCTTTAGTAGAAAGAGCCATAAAGGTTAAAACAGATTTATACCTATGTTTCATAGATTATACCAAAGCATTTGACAAAGTAAAGTACCAAGAAATAATACAAATTTTAGAAAGCATAATTGTAGACAGCAAAGATCTAAGAATAATAAAGAACATGTACTGGCAACAAACAGCGGCCATAAGAACTGGAAATCAGTTGGGAATGTTTCAACAAATAAAACAGGGTGTTAGGCAAGATGATACAGTACTAATGATAGTACTGATGATACAGTATTAATCGCTAAGAGTGAAAATGAGTTACAAGAAATGTTGGACATTATAGTGAAAGAAAGCAAAAATAAAGGACTCAGCCTTAATAGCAAAAAGACAGAGGTAATGGTAACAACAAAGAAAAAGACATCACCTCAGCGCAAAATAAAGACAAGTGTAACAATATTAAAACAGGTAAATGAATTTAAATATTTGGGAACTTTGTTAACCTCAGACGGAAGATGTACAAAAGAGGTGAGATGCAGAATGGCTCAGGCAAAAGCAGCTTTCCAAAAAATGAGGAAGATACTGTGCAATCCACTTTTGACATTAGAAACAAGAAAAATAGTTATTAAATGTTATGTAGAGCCAGTCTTAACATGTGGATGTGAATCATGGACAATAGGACAACAGACAAGAAATTCACTGGAGGTTGTAGAAATGTGGTTATACAGAAGAATGTTTAGAATACCGTGGACAAATAAGAAGAGTAATGAAAACGTTCTGAAAGAGGCCAAAATAAAGAGACAGCTAATTTCCAATATTAGGAAGAAACAATCATTATTTTTTGGCCTGGTAATGAGAAGGGAGCAGCTGGAATATATTGTGACAACTGGGAAAATTGAGGGACAAAGAGATAGAGGAAAGCAAAGAGAAAAAATATCAGACAGCTTAAGAGAATGGTTTGGCAGAAGGTCAACAACGGAAATGATAAATAACTGTCGAGATCGAGAGTTGTAGAGAGACATGATCACCTAGGCCAGAAGGCACGATACTTGATGATGATGATGATAATGATGAATGTTCTTATAGTTCTGCTGACAACTTTGAAAACGACCTAACTATTAACCCCTCTGCTTTGAAGCAGGTTCCTACATTAACCTAACTTCACACCTATATTAACCTAACTTCACACCCATATTAACCTAACTTCACACCTACATTAGCATAACTTCACACCTATATTAACCTAACTTCACACCCATATTAACCTAACTTCACACCTACATTAGCATAACTTCACACCTATATTAGTCTAACTTAACACCTCCAGTGCGTTTAAAATCTTCGCGAACCCCAAACAAAATCCTCTGCCTTGAGGCAGGTTCCTAAATTATGCTTAACTCTACATCTTCTCCAGTGCCTCCAACACTAGCAGAGAAGTCCCCTGAAGTGTCTCTACTTCGGGGTTTTGTTGCTAGTTAGGCAACGCCTATCTCTTGGGCATCCTGTGAAACCGGACGTGGTTACTCATGGGAACTCCGCCTAGCAATCCCTAAGACTCCCACTTCCGATTGTTTGTCAATTGCATATCAATTAGAGATAAGTCTTGACAACATCAGTCAGTCACTCCTATAACTTAGCTACAAGCAGACCAGCTGCCATTGGTCCCCTTGACAACATCAGTCAGTCACTCCTATAACTTAGCTACAAGCAGACCAGCTGCCATTGGTCCCCTTGTCAACATCAGTCAGTCACTCCTATAACTTAGCTACAAGCAGACCAGCTGCCATTGGTCCCCTTGACAACATCAGTCAGTCACTCCTATAACTTAGCTACAAGCAGACCAGCTGCCATTGGTCCCCTTGACAACATCAGTCAGTCACTCCTATAACTTAGCTACAAGCAGACCAGCTGCCATTGGTCCCCTTGACAACATCAGTCAGTCACTCCTATAACTTAGCTACAAGCAGACCAGCTACCATTGGTCCCCTTGACAACATCAGTCAGTCACTCCTATAACTTAGCTACAAGCAGACCAGCTGCCATTGGTCCCCTTGACAACATCAGTCAGTCACTCCTATAACTTAGCTACAAGCAGACCAGCTGCCATTGGTCCCCTTGACAACATCAGTCAGTCAGTCCTATAACTTAGCTACAAGCAGACCAGCTACCATTGGTCCCCTTGACAACATCAGTCAGTCACTCCTATAACTTAGCTACAAGCAGACCAGCTACCATTGGTCCCCTTGACAACATCAGTCAGTCAGTCCTATAACTTAGCTACAAGCAGACCAGCTACCATTGGTCCCCTTGACAACATCAGTCAGTCAGTCCTATAACTTAGCTACAAGCAGACCAGCTACCATTGGTCCCCTTGACAACATCAGTCAGTCAGTCCTATAACTTAGCTACAAGCAGACCAGCTACCATTGGTCCCCTTGACAACATCAGTCAGTCAGTCCTATAACTTAGCTACAAGCAGACCAGCTACCATTGGTCCCCTTGACAACATCAGTCAGTCAGTCCTATAACTTAGCTACAAGCAGACCAGCTACCATTGGTCCCTTGACAACATCAGTCAGTCACTCCTATAACTTAGCTACAAGCAGACCAGCTGCCATTGGTCCCCTTGACAACATCAGTCAGTCACTCCTATAACTTAGCTACAAGCAGACCAGCTGCCATTGGTCCCCTTGACAACATCAGTCAGTCAGTCCTATAACTTAGCTACAAGCAGACCAGCTACCATTGGTCCCCTTGACAACATCAGTCAGTCAGTCCTATAACTTAGCTACAAGCAGACCAGCTACCATTGGTCCCCTTGACAACATCAGTCAGTCACTCCTATAACTTAGCTACAAGCAGACCAGCTGCCATTGGTCCCCTTGACAACATCAGTCAGTCACTCCTATAACTTAGCTACAAGCAGACCAGCTACCATTGGTCCCCTTGACAACATCAGTCAGTCACTCCTATAACTTAGCTACAAGCAGACCAGCTGCCATTGGTCCCCTTGACAACATCAGTCAGTCACTCCTATAACTTAGCTACAAGCAGACCAGCTACCATTGGTCCCCTTGACAACATCAGTCAGTCACTCCTATAACTTAGCTACAAGCAGACCAGCTGCCATTGGTCCCCTTGACAACATCAGTCAGTCACTCCTATAACTTAGCTACAAGCAGACCAGCTGCCATTGGTCCCCTTGACAACATCAGTCAGTCACTCCTATAACTTAGCTACAAGCAGACCAGCTACCATTGGTCCCCTTGACAACATCAGTCAGTCACTCCTATAACTTAGCTACAAGCAGACCAGCTGCCATTGGTCCCCTTGGCAACATCAGTCAGTCACTCCTATAACTTAGCTACAAGCAGACCAGCTACCATTGGTCCCCTTGACAACATCAGTCAGTCACTCCTATAACTTAGCTACAAGCAGACCAGCTGCCATTGGTCCCCTTGACAACATCAGTCAGTCACTCCTATAACTTAGCTACAAGCAGACCAGCTGCCATTGGTCCCCTTGACAACATCAGTCAGTCACTCCTATAACTTAGCTACAAGCAGACCAGCTACCATTGGTCCCCTTGACAACATCAGTCAGTCACTCCTATAACTTAGCTACAAGCAGACCAGCTACCATTGGTCCCCTTGACAACATCAGTCAGTCACTCCTATAACTTAGCTACAAGCAGACCAGCTACCATTGGTCCCCTTGACAACATCAGTCAGTCACTCCTATAACTTAGCTACAAGCAGACCAGCTACCATTGGTCCCCTTGACAACATCAGTCAGTCACTCCTATAACTTAGCTACAAGCAGACCAGCTACCATTGGTCCCCTTGACAACATCAGTCAGTCACTCCTATAACTTAGCTACAAGCAGACCAGCTACCATTGGTCCCCTTGACAACATCAGTCAGTCACTCCTATAACTTAGCTACAAGCAGACCAGCTACCATTGGTCCCCTTGACAACATCAGTCAGTCACTCCTATAACTTAGCTACAAGCAGACCAGCTACCATTGGTCCCCTTGACAACATCAGTCAGTCACTCCTATAACTTAGCTACAAGCAGACCAGCTACCATTGGTCCCCTTGACAACATCAGTCAGTCACTCCTATAACTTAGCTACAAGCAGACCAGCTACCATTGGTCCCCTTGACAACATCAGTCAGTCACTCCTATAACTTAGCTACAAGCAGACCAGCTACCATTGGTCCCCTTGACAACATCAGTCAGTCACTCCTATAACTTAGCTACAAGCAGACCAGCTACCATTGGTCCCCTTGACAACATCAGTCAGTCACTCCTATAACTTAGCTACAAGCAGACCAGCTACCATTGGTCCCCTTGACAACATCAGTCAGTCACTCCTATAACTTAGCTACAAGCAGACCAGCTACCATTGGTCCCTTGACAACATCAGTCAGTCACTCCTATAACTTAGCTACAAGCAGACCAGCTACCATTGGTCCCCTTGACAACATCAGTCAGTCACTCCTATAACTTAGCTACAAGCAGACCAGCTACCATTGGTCCCCTTGACAACATCAGTCAGTCACTCCTATAACTTAGCTACAAGCAGACCAGCTACCATTGGTCCCCTTGACAACATCAGTCAGTCACTCCTATAACTTAGCTACAAGCAGACCAGCTACCATTGGTCCCCTTGACAACATCAGTCAGTCACTCCTATAACTTAGCTACAAGCAGACCAGCTACCATTGGTCCCCTTGACAACATCAGTCAGTCACTCCTATAACTTAGCTACAAGCAGACCAGCTGCCATTGGTCCCCTTGACAACATCAGTCAGTCACTCCTATAACTTAGCTACAAGCAGACCAGCTACCATTGGTCCCCTTGACAACATCAGTCAGTCACTCCTATAACTTAGCTACAAGCAGACCAGCTACCATTGGTCCCCTTGACAACATCAGTCAGTCACTCCTATAACTTAGCTACAAGCAGACCAGCTGCCATTGGTCCCCTTGTCCGACTTAAGCTCTCTCTCAGAACTTATTCGATCTCCTCAACTATCGCTGGGCATCAGTGGATGTTCTCGACACCCGGAATTCCCCGTCCGTTCTACATCAAACCTGTTTCTCTGAGACCAGCTCTCTGTCGGTTGCGTAACATCTGCAGGGTTCGGCGGACGATCTTTCTATCAAAGTTTGTCTCGGCAGCACATGTGGATCTGCCGTCTTTTCTCACTGTCTCTCAACTTCATCTCCACTAGGGTTGTATAGCTTGTTACGTCGAACTGGGTCCGATTAACGAATCCAAGATCGTTAACTTCGTCACTCTCTTTGTTTCTTCTTTTATTCGTTCGAATTGCTCAGACTATCACAAAAGCTGTTAACCTTTTCTCCTGCCATGCATGGGTAGTCCAAGTTTCTGATCCGTATAGAAGCATAGTAAGCACACAACTTTGATAGATTTGAATCTTAGTCCTGAGTGTTCATTTGGTGTTGGCCCATGTACTATCTTTAAGATTACCAAATGTGGAAGCTGCCTTTCCGATTCGAGAATTTATTTATTCTTCAAGGGAGACAATGATTGTGAGCATAGAACCGAGATAGGGGAACGTTTAAGTAAGTGTAGAATCTTTGCAGGTTACCGGTTATTTAACCACAGTGGTTAGAGTCACTGAGCTGGTCTATTCTAACAAATATTTACTTCATTTTCGTGACAGGGCACGCGGGTGTAAGTGGTAAAGAACGTGCTGACAGACTTGCCAGTTTGACTGATATTGAGAGCGGAAGGGAAATGGACTGCGTTACATTCTGAATACCCTCATGGACGCTGGACGAATAATGGACTAAAAAATTATCCTGAATCCGCAACTAGGGACTGACGTCACGTAAATCGTGTCAAAGTGGGAGATGACAGACGAGAGCGCTACGCAGGAATCCAAATTTGACTTGTCAACCAACACAACACCGGTGACGTTAGTCGCTACACGTTGATGATATACTTCGAAATTGATCTCAGCACTTATGGACCTGTTCGATGCGCAACGAGGATGACCTGTCGACTACATTGAATTTACCTGTGTAATCAGGTTAATTCCGTCAAATAATCAAATCATTAAATATAGAAATTGTGAACAAAAGATGTGATTGGACACATAATAGCTTGGTCTTCAGCTGTGATTGCTGCATAGATAGAACTCGTGAAATATATCACTTATATGCTTGGCCTAACTGGCAACAGACCATCTTTTGTTGTCGAACATTTTCCCACATTATCGTTGTACTTATTGCTGATGTTTATTGCAGTTTCTTCTCTCTGTCTGGTTTGTACTCTCGTGTTTGAGGTTGTTATCAAATATTTATAGTGCCGGTTATTTGTGTGTGGATCAGGCTTATGGAAGTTAAGGGCCCTGAAGTCTGGAACAATCTTGGGAGGAGTCGAGCAAAATAAAGTACATGAGTCAATGTTGTGAAGTTGAAGTACTAGATGATTTATGGTTTTGTGGGTAGGAGTTAAGTTGTATAATAATTTATGAGTTGATAATTTTGGAAGAAGTTGAAAATTTAGGACCTGGGTAGAGTATAGAAGAGATAAGGCCTTGGTAGAATATAGAAAAGATAGGGCCTGGGTAGTATAGAAAAGATAGGACCTGGTTGAGGTGTAGAAGAGATAGGGCCTGGGTGGGGTATAGAAGCGATAGGGTCTGGAAGGGGCATAGAAGATATATGGCCTTGGTGGGGTATAGAAGAGATAGGGCCTGAGTGGGGTATAGAAGAGATAGGGCCTGGGTGGGGTAAAGAAGAGATATGGCCTGGGTGGGGTATAGAAGACATAGGGCCTGGGTGGGGTATAGAAGAGATAGGGCCTGGGTGGGGTATAGAAGCGATAGGGTCTGGAAAGGGTATAGAAGAGATATGGCCTTGGTGGGGTATAGAAGACATAGGGCCTGGTTGAGGTATAGAAGAGACAGGGCCTGGGTGGGGTATAGAAGAGATAGGGCCTTGGTGGGGTATAGAAGAGATAGGGCCTTGGTGGGGTATAGAAGAGATAGGGCCTGGGTGGGGTATAGAAGACATAGGGTCTGGGTGGGGTATAGAAAAGATAGGGCCTGGGTGGGGTATAGAAGAGATAGGGCCAGGTTGAGGTATAGAAGAGATAGGGCCGGGGTGGGGTATGGTAGAGATAAGACCTTGGTGGGGTATAGAAGAGATAGGGCCTGGGTAGAATATAGAAAAGATAGGACCTGGTTGAGGTGTAGAAGAGATAGGGCCTGGGTGGGGTATAGAAGCGATAGGGTCTGGAAGGGGCATAGAAGAGATATGGCCTTGGTGGGTATAGAAGAGATAGGGCTTGGGTGGGGTATAGAAGAGATAAGGCCTGGGTGGGGTAAAGAAGAGATATGGCCTGGGTGGGGTATAGAAGACATAGGGCCTGGGTGGGGTATAGATAAGATAGGGCCTTGGTGGGGTATAGAAGAGATAGGGCCTGGGTGGGGCATAAAAGCGATAGGGTCTGGAAGGGTATAGAAGAGATATGGCCTTGATGGGGTATAGAAGAGATAGGGCCTGGTTGAGGTATAGAAGAGATAGGGCCTGGGTGGGGTATAGAAGAGTTAGGGCCTTGGTGGGGTATAGAAGACATAGGGCCTGGGTGGGGTATAGAAGAGATAGGGCCTGGGTGGGGCATAGAAGAGATAGGGCCTCGGTGGGGTATAGAAGACATAGGGCCTTGGTGGGGTATAGAAGCGATAGGGTCTGGGTGGGGTATAGAAGAGATAGGGCCTGGGTGGGGCATAAAAGCGATAGGGTCTGGAAGGGGTATAGAAGAGATATGGCCTTGATGGGGTATAGAAGAGATAGGGCCTGGTTGAGGTATAGAAGAGATAGGGCCTGGGTGGGGTATAGAAGAGTTAGGGCCTTGGTGGGGTATAGAAGACATAGGGCCTGGGTGGGGTATAGAAGAGATAGGGCCTGGGTGGGGCATAGAAGAGATAGGGCCTCGGTGGGGTATAGAAGACATAGGGCCTTGGTGGGGTATAGAAGCGATAGGGTCTGGGTGGGGTATAGAAGAGATAGGGCCTGGGTGGGGTGTAGAAAAGATAGGGCCTGGGTGGGGTATAGAAGAGATAGGGCCTGGGTGGGGTAAAGAAAAGATATGGCCTGGGTAGGGTATAGAAGACAAAGGCCCTGGGTAGGGTATAGAAGAGATAGGGCCTGGGTGGGGTATAGAAGAGATAGGGCCTGGGTGGGGTAAAGAAGAGATATGGCCTTGGTGGGGTATAGAAGACATAGGGCCTGGGTGGGGTATAGAAGAGATAGAGCCTGGGTGGGGTATAGAAGAGATAGGGCCTGGGTGGGGTATGATAGAGATAGGGCCTTGGTGGGATATAGAAGAGATAGGGCCTGGGTAGAATATAGAAAAGATAGGACCTGTTTGAGGTGTAGAAGAGATATGGCCTGGGTGGGGTATAGAAGCGATAGAGTCTGGAAGGGGCATAGAAGAGATAGGGCCTGGGTGGGGTATAGAAGAGATAGGGCCTGGGTGGGGTAAAGAAGAGATATGGCCTGGGTGGGGTATAGAAGACATAGGGCCTCGGTGGGGTATAGAAGAGATAGGGCCTGGGTGGGGTATAGAAGAGATAGGGCCTGGATGGGGTATAGAAGCGATAGGGCCTGGGTGGGGTATAGAAGACATAGGGTTGGGTGGGGTATAGAAGCGATAGGGTCTGGGTGGGGTATAGAAGAGATCGGGCCTGGGTGGGGTATAGAAAAGATAGGGCCTGGGTGGGGTATAGAAGAGATCGGGCCTGGGTGGGGTATAGAAGACATAGGGCCTTGGTGGGGTATAGAATAGATAGGGCCTGGGTGGGGTATAGAAGCGATAGGGTCTGGGTGGGGTATAGAAGAGATAGGGCATGGGTGGGGTATAGAAGAGATAGGGCCTTGGTGGGGTATAGAAGAGATAGGGCCTGGGTGGGGTATAGAAGAGATAGGACCTGGGTGGGGTATAGAAGAGATAGGGTCTTGGTGGGGTATAGAAGAGATAGGGCCTGGTTGAGGTATAGAAGAGATAGGGCCTGTTTGAGGTATAGAAGAGATAGGGCCTTGGTGGGGTATAGAAGAGATATGGCCTGGTTGAGGTGTAGAAGGGATAGGGTCTTGGTGGGGTATAGAAGAGATAGGGCCTTGGTGGGGAATAGAAGCGATAGGGTCTGGAAGGGGTATAGAAGAGATATGGCCTGGGTGGGGTATAGAAGAAATAGGGCCTGGGTGGGTATAGAAGAGATAGGGCCTGGTTGAGGCATAGAAGAGATAGGACCTGTTTGAGGTATAGAAGAGATAGGGCCTTGGTGGGGTATAGAAGAGATAGGGCCTGTTTGAGGTATAGAAGGGATAGGGCCTTGGTGGGGTATAGAATAGATAGGGCCTTGGTGGGCTAAAGAAGAGATATGGCCTTGGTGGAGTATAGAAGAGATAGGGCCTGGGTGGGGTATAGAAGAGATATGACCTTGGTGGGGTATAGAAGAGAAATGACCTTGGTGGGGTATAGAGGAGGTAGGGCCTGGATGGGGTATAGAAGAGATATAGCCTTGGTGAGGTATAGAAGACATAGGCCTGGTTGAGGTATAGAAGAGATAGGGCCTGGGTGGAGTATAGAAGAGATATGGTCTGCGTGGTGTATAGAAGAGATAGAGCCTGGGTGGAGTATAGAATAGATAGGGTCTGCGTGGAGTATAGAAGAGATAGAGCCTGGGTGGAGTATAGAAGAGATAGGAACTGCGTGGAGTATAGAAGAGATAGAGCCTTGGAGGAGTATAGAAGAGATAGGGTCTGCGTTGAGTATAGAAAAGATAGGAACTGCGTGGAGTATAGAAGAGATAGAGCCTTGGAGGAGTATAGAAGAGATAGGGTCTGCGTGGAGTATAGAAAAGATAGAGCCTGGGTGGGGTATAGAAGAGATAGAGCCTGGGTGGAGTATAGAATAGATAGGCTCTGCGTGGAGTATAGAAGAAATAGGGCCTGGGTGGTGTATAGAAGAGAGAGGGCATGGGTGCTGTATAGAAAGACCAGAGTTAAGTGTGGAGTTGGAGGCTTTGGGTAAAAGATAATAGTCAAAGTCAGGGTTGAAGAGGCGGTGAGTCAATGATAGAATAACGAGCGGAGGCCCCTGTAGTGGTATCTGACGTTGAAGGTGTTGAGCTTGACGAGCAGCAAAACGGTTGGAGGCTGCCATGTCAAAGGTTTGACGTCACAGATTGATTGTTGAACAAGCCTGGCATGATTGTGTTACAAAAACAGAAAACAAAACACCCGCTTTACATCACTCTCAAGAAATAAACCACGAAAAAAAAATTAAAAATATTAGATCGCCATAACCAGGAATCGGGCGCAAGCGCGTCACTAGAACGGCTGGTTATTAGTGTTAACGACAACTGCGAACTCATGAAACTGTTAATATCTCAGCGTTGTTCTGTGATAATTTATTATGGGCAATGGGTATTCTAGTTTAGAGCAATAATGAACAAATTGCTGTCTGCGGGCTAGATCCGGCCCGCCAAGCCATTTCTCTTGACCCTTGAAGCGTCCACAGAAACTACAATACTAAATATCTATCAATAAAAACCAAAGTTAAAGTCAGTAAAAAAAAAAAAATATTGGTACCGACATTAATCAAAGACTTTGTTTATAAATGTCGCCACAAAGTCGCTTCTCTGTCAGTGTCACGTGATAGTGTGCAAGCTTTTATTATGTATGTTGAAATCACATCATGTCATCTTTGACCATACTCTAAGTTTGACCCGCTGGTCCTGTCCTGGCCTATAATTCTCGGTCGGTCCACGATCAAACCAAAGCTGGTCAGCACTGGTGTGGAGGTTCGACGTCGGTCTCATGACAGTGAGGACGCGGGTTCAAAGCCCACCAGAAGCGGATGTGATCTATCAAAAATAGGAAATATGAATCCGTGGTTTCTTTATGACGTCACCTTCCTCTGATCTCTTGGGTAGTGAGATCCGATGTCTAGCTCTCTCTGGCTAGTGAGATCCCATGTCTAGCTCTCTCTGGCTAGTGAGATCCCATGTCTAGCTCTCTCTGGCTAGTGAGATCCCATGTCTAGCTCTCTCTGGCTAGTGAGATCCCATGTCTAGCTCTCTCTGGCTAGTGAGATCCCATGTCTAGCTCTCTTTGGTTAGTGAGATCCCATGTCTAGCTCTCTCTGGCTAGTGAGATCCCATGTCTAGCTCTCTCTGGCTAGTGAGATCCCATGTCTAGCTCTCTCTGGCTAGTGAGATCCCATGTCTAGCTCTCTCGAATAACGGCACTAAACAGGTGGTCCTGTGTACACTCGTGCATGTTAAAGAACCATTACCAGTTATATTGAAAAGAGAAGCCCATAAAAATGGTCGCAGTCGGGATAAAATTGACAGTAAAAATCTAGGTCCTGGATCCCAGGCTGTGTTAGGAAGTTTGTGCACATGTGCCAGGATTCTCTCGTATTTTCTCGAGATTCTCGAGGGGGATATCGGAGCACCTATGGGTTCGCCCGGTGTGCAGTGATGATGATCCTAACAGCAACAAACGCAGCCCCCACTTAAAACTGACATCATATTCATTTGTTAAAGTACGTGAACACTATAGCACATAAGAGACGAACATTCCTGCCCTATACTGAAACGTTTTGCATGAAACTGGTAGGGTGTGTAGTCAAATAAAATACACATGTAGCCTAGATCGATCGACCTGTGTGACACACCAGCAACCTTGAACCCATGAATCATCCATTTGCCAGGTATGCCATCCCTTCACATTTGCCAGGTATGCCATCCCTTCACGTTTGCCACAAAATCAATTTAGACGAGGCAACAGTTGTACAGAACAAAGGCCAGGTTTTAGTGTTGTCGTGTTCTACTGTTTAGAGTCGAGTTTAGTCCAAACTTGTTAGTCTCTCTGCTCAATTAATTTCATTGTTTGTGTATCGAGGAATGCTTTACTGAACTGCAACAAATGGGTGTATGATTACTTGTCTTGTATTATGTTGTTGGTAAATAATCTGTTGTCATGTTGTTGGTAAATAATCTGTTGTCATGTTGTTAGTAGATAATCTGTTGTCATGTTGTTAGTAAATAATCTGTTGTCATGTGACATGTCGTTGGTAAATAAGCTGTTGTCATGTTATTGGTAAATAATCTGTTGTCATGTGACATGTTGTTGGTAAATAATCTGTTGCCATGTTGTTGGTAAATAATCTGTTGTCATGTTGTTGGTAAATAATCTTTTGTCATGTACAATGTTAGTAAATAATATGTTTTCTTTGTGACATGTTGTTGGTAATAATCTCTTGTTATGCGACTTTATGCTGGTGAAACATCTGTTGTCATGTGCTATATTATTGAGGAATATATGTTGTCATCGTGTTTGTGAATGATCCGTTGCTATGGGCCATTCATGTGTGCTGTTAGAAAACACGACTAATACAAGGAGAGCAAATATTGCCAGAATCGTGTTTTTCGTTTTTAACATTGAGCTGTGTTATTAGAAGAAAACCAAATATTTGCATTGCTCGTTGTTTATGTAACAGAGAATAGAAACCACAATGACAGTAGCTAAGGCCAAGATGTAGGAAGTGCACGAGCCGAAATTAAAAAGTGAATCATAACTGACTGCTCGCTCCGGGATTAATTAACCAAAGTGGGTCAAGACTCCACATGTTCCTTAGAGTGGCTCATGAATCAGAACAACCGGTCCGGATACAAGAGTAGAGAGAGAATGAAAAAGGCAACCTAGTAGCCAAAAATTAAATACAGAAATCGGATGTTTCGGATCGAAAGGTACGAACATCACAGTTTTTTTTTTAATCACATAACAACGCATATGCGCCTACTTAAAGTCCTGTTTAGGATGAACGATGAAGATAAAAATTCCTCGGGCGAACATAAAAAATATTAAAAAAAAACATTGACAACATTGTAGTAAGGACCATCTCATAGGTGTTTCATTGTTGTCAACAAGCGATCCAATGCAACGGTCAACACTGATAGTTTCCATATCGTTGTGGCTACAAATGTTCATGATGAATCCTCAAGATTGACAAGACCGCCATATTGTAAGCCTGACTCCTGAATCTCAAAGTCTACTACCCTCACCCTTCTCGTACAGAGTCAGTCTCCAATAAACAGCCATAGAAAGACTTCAATATTCCGTTTCTGTCAAACTATTACGTTGCCACTGCAGGTCCACTGAATGCAAAGTTACCAGCTCTTATTTAGGTGCTGACTCATGACTGATCAGGACAGACGATCTACACACGACGGTCTAGAAGTTCTGAGTCACTCACATGTAGTATCTAACCGTGAATGGAACAATAGAGGATCTAAGACACTCACATTCAGTATCTAACCTTGAATGGAACAATAGAGGATCTAAGACACTCACATTCAGTATATAACCGTGAATGGAACAACAGAGGATCTAAGACACTCACATTCAGTATCTAACCGTGAATGGAACAATAGAGGATCTAAGACACTCACATTCAGTATCTAACCGTGACTGGAACAATAGAGGATCTAAGACACTCACATTCAGTATCTAACCGTGACTGGAGCAATAGAGGATCTAAGACACTCACATTCAGTATCTAACGGTGAATGGAACAATAGAGGATCTAAGACACTCACATTCATAATCTAACAGTGACTGGAACAATAGAGGATCTAAGACACTCACATTCAATATCTAACCGTGACTGGAACAATAGAGGATCTAAGACACTCACATTCAGTATCTAACCGTGACTGGAACAACAGAGGATCTAAGACACTCACATTCAGTATCTAACCGTGACTGGAACAATAGAGGATCTAAGACACTCACATTCAGTATCTAACCGTGACTGGAACAACAGAGGATCTAAGACACTCACATTCAGTATCTAACCGTGACTGGAACAATAGAAGATCTAAGACACTCACATTCAGTATCTACCCGTGACTGGAACAATAGAGGATCTAAGACACTCACATTCAGTATCTAACCGTGACTGGAACAATAGAGGATCTAAGACACTCACATTCAACATCTAACAGTGACTGGAACAATAGAGGATCTAAGACACTCACATTCAATACCTAACAGTGACTGGAACAATAGAGGATCTAAGACACTCACATTCAACATCTCAAAGTGACTGGAACAATAGAGGGTCTAAGACACTCACATTCAGTAACTAAACGTGACTGGAACGATAGAGGATCTAAGACACTCACATTCAATATCTAACAGTGACTGGAACAATAGAGGATCTAAGACACTCACATTCAATATCTAACAGTGACTGGAACAACAGAGGATCTAAGACACTCACATTCAATATCTAACAGTGACTGGAACAATAGAGGATCTAAGACACTCACATTCAATATCTAACCGTGACTGGAACAACAGAGGATCTAAGACACTCACATTCAGTATCTAACCGTGACTGGAACAACAGAGGATCTAAGACACTCACATTCAATATCTAACAGTGACTGGAACAAAAGAGGATCTAAGACACTCACATTCAGTATCTAACCGTGACTGGAACAATAGAGGATCTAAGACACTCACATTCAGTATCTAACCGTGACTGGAACAAAAGAGGATCTAAGACACTCACATTCAGTATCTAACCGTGACTGGAACAATAGAGGATCTAAGACACTCACATTCAGTATCTAACCGTGACTGGAACAACAGAGGATCTAAGACACTCACATTAAATATCTAACAGTGACTGGAGCAACAGAGGATCTAAGACACTCACATTCAGTATCTAACCGTGACTGGAACAATAGAGGATCTAAGACACTCACATTCAATATCTAACAGTGACTGGAACAACAGAGGATCTAAGACACTCATATTCAATATCTAACAGTGACTGGAACAATAGAGGATCTAAGACACTCACATTCAATATCTAACAGTGACTGGAACAATAGATGATCTAAGACACTCACATTCAGTATCTAACCGTGACTGGAACAACAGAGGATCTAAGACACTCACATTCAATATCTAACCGTGACTGGAACAATAGAGGATCTAAGACACTCACATTCAGTATCTACCCGTGACTGGAACAATAGAGGATCTAAGACACTCACATTCAGTATCTAACCGTGACTGGAACAATAGAGGATCTAAGACACTCACATTTAGTATCTAACCGTGAATGGAACAACAGAGGATCTAAGACACTCACATTCAGTATCTAACCGTGACTGGAACAATAGAGGATCTAAGACACTCACATTCAGTATCTAACCGTGACTGGAACAATAGAAGATCTAAGACACTCACATTCAGTATCTACCCGTGACTGGAACAATAGAGGATCTAAGACACTCACATTCAGTATCTAACCGTGACTGGAACAATAGAGGATCTAAGACACTCACATTCAGTATCTAACCGTGACTGGAACAACAGAGGATCTAAGACACTCACATTCAGTATCTAACCGTGACTGGAACAATAGAGGATCTAAGATACTCACATTCAATATCTAACCGTGACTGGAGCAATAGAGGATCTAAGACACTCACATTCAGTATCTAACCGTGACTGGAACAATAGAGGATCTAAGACACTCACATTCAGTATCTAACCGAGACTGGAACAACAGAGGATCTAAGACACTCACATTCAGTATCTAACCGTGACTGGAACAATAGAGGATCTAAGACACTCACATTCAATATCTAACCGTGACTGGAACAATAGAGGATCTAAGACACTCACATTCAGTATCTAACCGTGACTGGAATAATAGAGGATCTAAGACACTCACATTTAGTATCTAACCGTGACTGGAATAATAGAGGATCTAAGACACTCACATTTAGTATCTAACCGTGATTGGAACAATAGAGGATCTAACACACTCACATTAAATATCTAACCGTGACTGGAACAATAGAGGGTCTAAGACACTCACATTCAATATCTAACAGTGACTGGAACAATAGAGGATCTAAGACACTCACATTCAACATCTAACAGTGACTGGAACAATAGAGGATCTAAGACACTCACATTCAATATCTAACAGTGACTGGAACAATAGAGGATCTAAGACACTCACATTCAATATCTAACAGTGACTGGAACAATAGAGGATCTAAGACACTCACATTCAACATCTCAAAGTGACTGGAACAATAGAGGATCTAAGACACTCACATTCAATATCTAACAGTGACTGGAACAACATAGGATCTAAGACACTCACATTCAGTATCTAACCGTGACTGGAACAATAGAGGATCTAAGACACTCACATTCAGTATCTAACCGTGACTGGAACAATAGAGGATCTTAGACACTCACATTCAGTATCTAACCGTGACTGGAACAATAGAGGATCTAAGACACTCACATTCAGTATCTAATCGTGACTGGAACAATAGAGGATCTAAGACACTCACATTCAGTATCTAACCGTGACTGGAACAATAGAGGATCTAAGACACTCACATTCAACATCTAACAGTGACTGGAACAATAGAGGATCTAAGACACTCACATTCAATACCTAACAGTGACTGGAACAATAGAGGATCTAAGACACTCACATTCAACATATAAAAGTGACTGGAACAATAGAAGATCTAAGACACTCACATTCAGTATCTAAACGTGACTGGAACGATAGAGGATCTAAGACACTCACATTCATAATCTAACAGTGACTGGAACAATAGAGGATCTAAGACACTCACATTTATAATCTAACAGTGACTGGAACAACAGAGGATCTAAGACACTCACATTCAATATCTAACAGTGACTGGAACAATAGAGGATCTAAGACACTCACATTCAATATCTAACAGTGACTGGAACAACAGAGGATCTAAGACACTCACATTCAATATCTAACAGTGACTGGAACAATAGAGGATCTAAGACACTCACATTCAATATCTAACAGTGACTGGAACAACAGAGGATCTAAGACACTCACATTCAATGTCTAACAGTGACTGGAGCAACAGAGGATCTAAGACACTCACATTCAGTATCTAACCGTGACTGGAACAATAGAGGATCTAAGACACTCACATTCAGTATCTAACCGTGACTGGAACAATAGAGGATCTAAGACACTCACATTCAGTATCTAACCGTGACTGGAACAATAGAGGATCTAAGACACTCACATTCAGTATCTAACCGTGACGGGAACAACAGATGATCTAAGACTCTCACATTCAATATCTAACAGTGACTGGAACAATAGAGGATCTAAGACACTCACATTCAGTATCTAACTGTGACTGGAGCAACAGAGGATCTAAGACACTCACATTCAATATCTAACAGTGACTGGAGCAACAGAGGATCTAAGACACTCACATTCAGTATCTAACCGTGACTGGAACAATAGAGGATCTAAGACACTCACATTCAATATCTAACAGTGACTGGAACAACAGAGGATCTAAGACACTCACATTCAATATCTAACAGTGACTGGAACAATAGAGGATCTAAGACACTCACATTCAATATCTAACAGTGACTGGAACAATAGAGGATCTAAGACACTCACATTCAGTATCTAACCGTGACTGGAACAACAGAGGATCTAAGACACTCACATTCAGTATCTAACCGTGACTGGAACAATAGAGGATCTAAGACACTCACATTCAGTATCTACCCGTGACTGGAACAATAGAGGATCTAAGACACTCACATTCAGTATCTAACCGTGACTGGAACAATAGAGGATCTAAGACACTCACATTCAGTATCTAACCGTGACTGGAACAACAGAGGATCTAAGACACTCACATTCAGTATCTAACAGTGACTGGAACAATAGAGGATCTAAGACACTCACATTCAGTATCTAACCGTGACTGGAACAACAGAGGATCTAAGACACTCACATTGAGTATCTAACCGTGACTGGAACAATAGAGGATCTAAGACACTCACATTCAGTATCTAACCGTGACTGAAACAACAGAGGATCTAAGACACTCACATTCAGTATCTAACCGTGACTGGAACAATAGAGGATCTAAGACACTCACATTCAGTATCTAACCGTGACTGGAACAATAGATGATCTAAGACACTCACATTCAGTATCTAACCGTGACTGGAACAATAGAGGATCTAAGACACTCACATTCAGTATCTAACCGTGACTGGAACAACAGAGGATCTAAGACACTCACATTCAGTATCTAACCGTGACTGGAACAATAGAGGATCTAAGACACTCACATTCAATATCTAACCGTGACTGGAGCAATAGAGGATCTAAGACACTCACATTCAGTATCTAACCGTGACTGGAGCAATAGAGGATCTAAGACACTCACATTCAGTATCTAACCATGACTGGAACAACAGAGGATCTAAGACACTCACATTCAGTATCTAACCGTGACTGGAACAATAGAGGATCTAAGACACTCACATTCAGTATCTACCCGTGACTGGAACAATAGAGGATCTAAGACACTCACATTCAGTATCTAACAGTGACTGGAACAATAGAGGATCTAAGACACTCACATTCAGTATCTACCCGTGACTGGAACAATAGAGGATCTAAGACACTCACATTCAGTATCTACCGTGACTGGAACAACAGAGGATCTAAGACACTCACATTCAGTATCTAACCGTGACTGGAACAATAGAGGATCTAAGACACTCAGATTCAATATCTAACAGTGACTAGAACAATAGAGGATCTAAGACACTCACATTCAATATCTAACAGTGACTGGAACAATAGAGGATCTAAGACACTCACATTCAATATCTAACAGTGACTGGAACAATAGAGGATCTAAGACACTCACATTCAATATCTAACAGTGACTGGAACAATAGAGGATCTAAGACACTCACATTCAATATCTAACAGTGACTGGAACAATAGAGGATCTAAGACACTCACTTGGTGGGATATAGAAGAGATAGGGCCTGGGTAGAATATAGAAAAGATAGGACCTGTTTGAGGTGTAGAAGAGATATGGCCTGGGTGGGGTATAGAAGCGATAGAGTCTGGAAGGGGCATAGAAGAGATAGGGCCTGGGTGGGGTATAGAAGAGATAGGGCCTGGGTGGGGTAAAGAAGAGATATGGCCTGGGTGGGGTATAGAAGACATAGGGCCTCGGTGGGGTATAGAAGAGATAGGGCCTGGGTGGGGTATAGAAGAGATAGGGCCTGGATGGGGTATAGAAGCGATAGGGCCTGGGTGGGGTATAGAAGACATAGGGTTGGGTGGGGTATAGAAGCGATAGGGTCTGGGTGGGGTATAGAAGAGATCGGGCCTGGGTGGGGTATAGAAAAGATAGGGCCTGGGTGGGGTATAGAAGAGATCGGGCCTGGGTGGGGTATAGAAGACATAGGGCCTTGGTGGGGTATAGAATAGATAGGGCCTGGGTGGGGTATAGAAGCGATAGGGTCTGGGTGGGGTATAGAAGAGATAGGGCATGGGTGGGGTATAGAAGAGATAGGGCCTTGGTGGGGTATAGAAGAGATAGGGCCTGGGTGGGGTATAGAAGAGATAGGGCCTGGGTGGGGTATAGAAGAGATAGGGTCTTGGTGGGGTATAGAAGAGATAGGGCCTGGTTGAGGTATAGAAGAGATAGGGCCTGTTTGAGGTATAGAAGAGATAGGGCCTTGGTGGGGTATAGAAGAGATATGGCCTGGTTGAGGTGTAGAAGGGATAGGGTCTTGGTGGGGTATAGAAGAGATAGGGCCTTGGTGGGGAATAGAAGCGATAGGGTCTGGAAGGGGTATAGAAGAGATATGGCCTGGGTGGGGTATAGAAGAAATAGGGCCTGGGTGGGTATAGAAGAGATAGGGCCTGGTTGAGGCATAGAAGAGATAGGACCTGTTTGAGGTATAGAAGAGATAGGGCCTTGGTGGGGTATAGAAGAGATAGGGCCTGTTTGAGGTATAGAAGGGATAGGGCCTTGGTGGGGTATAGAATAGATAGGGCCTTGGTGGGCTAAAGAAGAGATATGGCCTTGGTGGAGTATAGAAGAGATAGGGCCTGGGTGGGGTATAGAAGAGATATGACCTTGGTGGGGTATAGAAGAGAAATGACCTTGGTGGGGTATAGAGGAGGTAGGGCCTGGATGGGGTATAGAAGAGATATAGCCTTGGTGAGGTATAGAAGACATAGGGCCTGGTTGAGGTATAGAAGAGATAGGGCCTGGGTGGAGTATAGAAGAGATATGGTCTGCGTGGTGTATAGAAGAGATAGAGCCTGGGTGAAGTATAGAATAGATAGGGTCTGCGTGGAGTATAGAAGAGATAGAGCCTGGGTGGAGTATAGAAGAGATAGGAACTGCGTGGAGTATAGAAGAGATAGAGCCTTGGAGGAGTATAGAAGAGATAGGGTCTGCGTTGAGTATAGAAAAGATAGGAACTGCGTGGAGTATAGAAGAGATAGAGCCTTGGAGGAGTATAGAAGAGATAGGGTCTGCGTGGAGTATAGAAAAGATAGAGCCTGGGTGGGGTATAGAAGAGATAGAGCCTGGGTGGAGTATAGAATAGATAGGCTCTGCGTGGAGTATAGAAGAAATAGGGCCTGGGTGGTGTATAGAAGAGAGAGGGCATGGGTGCTGTATAGAAAGACCAGAGTTAAGTGTGGAGTTGGAGGCTTTGGGTAAAAGATAATAGTCAAAGTCAGGGTTGAAGAGGCGGTGAGTCAATGATAGAATAACGAGCGGAGGCCCCTGTAGTGGTATCTGACGTTGAAGGTGTTGAGCTTGACGAGCAGCAAAACGGTTGGAGGCTGCCATGTCAAAGGTTTGACGTCACAGATTGATTGTTGAACAAGCCTGGCATGATTGTGTTACAAAAACAGAAAACAAAACACCCGCTTTACATCACTCTCAAGAAATAAACCACGAAAAAAAAAATTAAAAATATTAGATCGCCATAACCAGGAATCGGGCGCAAGCGCGTCACTAGAACGGCTGGTTATTAGTGTTAACGACAACTGCGAACTCATGAAACTGTTAATATCTCAGCGTTGTTCTGTGATAATTTATTATGGGCAATGGGTATTCTAGTTTAGAGCAATAATGAACAAATTGCTGTCTGCGGGCTAGATCCGGCCCGCCAAGCCATTTCTCTTGACCCTTGAAGCGTCCACAGAAACTACAATACTAAATATCTATCAATAAAAACCAAAGTTAAAGTCAGTAAAAAAAAAAAATATTGGTACCGACATTAATCAAAGACTTTGTTTATAAATGTCGCCACAAAGTCGCTTCTCTGTCAGTGTCACGTGATAGTGTGCAAGCTTTTATTATGTATGTTGAAATCACATCATGTCATCTTTGACCATACTCTAAGTTTGACCCGCTGGTCCTGTCCTGGCCTATAATTCTCGGTCGGTCCACGATCAAACCAAAGCTGGTCAGCACTGGTGTGGAGGTTCGACGTCGGTCTCATGACAGTGAGGACGCGGGTTCAAAGCCCACCAGAAGCGGATGTGATCTATCAAAAATAGGAAATATGAATCCGTGGTTTCTTTATGACGTCACCTTCCTCTGATCTCTTGGGTAGTGAGATCCGATGTCTAGCTCTCTCTGGCTAGTGAGATCCCATGTCTAGCTCTCTCTGGCTAGTGAGATCCCATGTCTAGCTCTCTCTGGCTAGTGAGATCCCATGTCTAGCTCTCTCTGGCTAGTGAGATCCCATGTCTAGCTCTCTCTGGCTAGTGAGATCCCATGTCTAGCTCTCTTTGGTTAGTGAGATCCCATGTCTAGCTCTCTCTGGCTAGTGAGATCCCATGTCTAGCTCTCTCTGGCTAGTGAGATCCCATGTCTAGCTCTCTCTGGCTAGTGAGATCCCATGTCTAGCTCTCTCGAATAACGGCACTAAACAGGTGGTCCTGTGTACACTCGTGCATGTTAAAGAACCATTACCAGTTATATTGAAAAGAGAAGCCCATAAAAATGGTCGCAGTCGGGATAAAATTGACAGTAAAAATCTAGGTCCTGGATCCCAGGCTGTGTTAGGAAGTTTGTGCACATGTGCCAGGATTCTCTCGTATTTTCTCGAGATTCTCGAGGGGGATATCGGAGCACCTATGGGTTCGCCCGGTGTGCAGTGATGATGATCCTAACAGCAACAAACGCAGCCCCCACTTAAAACTGACATCATATTCATTTGTTAAAGTACGTGAACACTATAGCACATAAGAGACGAACATTCCTGCCCTATACTGAAACGTTTTGCATGAAACTGGTAGGGTGTGTAGTCAAATAAAATACACATGTAGCCTAGATCGATCGACCTGTGTGACACACCAGCAACCTTGAACCCATGAATCATCCATTTGCCAGGTATGCCATCCCTTCACATTTGCCAGGTATGCCATCCCTTCACGTTTGCCACAAAATCAATTTAGACGAGGCAACAGTTGTACAGAACAAAGGCCAGGTTTTAGTGTTGTCGTGTTCTACTGTTTAGAGTCGAGTTTAGTCCAAACTTGTTAGTCTCTCTGCTCAATTAATTTCATTGTTTGTGTATCGAGGAATGCTTTACTGAACTGCAACAAATGGGTGTATGATTACTTGTCTTGTATTATGTTGTTGGTAAATAATCTGTTGTCATGTTGTTGGTAAATAATCTGTTGTCATGTTGTTAGTAGATAATCTGTTGTCATGTTGTTAGTAATAATCTGTTGTCATGTGACATGTCGTTGGTAAATGCTGTTGTCATGTTATTGGTAAATAATCTGTTGTCATGTGACATGTTGTTGGTAAATAATCTGTTGCCATGTTGTTGGTAAATAATCTGTTGTCATCTTTTGTCATGTACAATGTTAGTAAATAATATGTTTTCTTTGTGACATGTTGTTGGTAATAATCTCTTGTTATGCGACTTTATGCTGGTGAAACATCTGTTGTCATGTGCTATATTATTGAGGAATATATGTTGTCATCGTGTTTGTGAATGATCCGTTGCTATGGGCCATTCATGTGTGCTGTTAGAAAACACGACTAATACAAGGAGAGCAAATATTGCCAGAATCGTGTTTTTCGTTTTTAACATTGAGCTGTGTTATTAGAAGAAAACCAAATATTTGCATTGCTCGTTGTTTATGTAACAGAGAATAGAAACCACAATGACAGTAGCTAAGGCCAAGATGTAGGAAGTGCACGAGCCGAAATTAAAAAGTGAATCATAACTGACTGCTCGCTCCGGGATTAATTAACCAAAGTGGGTCAAGACTCCACATGTTCCTTAGAGTGGCTCATGAATCAGAACAACCGGTCCGGATACAAGAGTAGAGAGAGAATGAAAAAGGCAACCTAGTAGCCAAAAATTAAATACAGAAATCGGATGTGTCGGATCGAAAGGTACGAACATCACAGTTTTTTTTTAATCACATAACAACGCATATGCGCCTACTTAAAGTCCTGTTTAGGATGAACGATGAAGATAAAAATTCCTCGGGCGAACATAAAAAATATTAAAAAAAAACATTGACAACATTGTAGTAAGGACCATCTCATAGGTGTTTCATTGTTGTCAACAAGCGATCCAATGCAACGGTCAACACTGATAGTTTCCATATCGTTGTGGCTACAAATGTTCATGATGAATCCTCAAGATTGACAAGACCGCCATATTGTAAGCCTGACTCCTGAATCTCAAAGTCTACTACCCTCACCCTTCTCGTACAGAGTCAGTCTCCAATAAACAGCCATAGAAAGACTTCAATATTCCGTTTCTGTCAAACTATTACGTTGCCACTGCAGGTCCACTGAATGCAAAGTTACCAGCTCTTATTTAGGTGCTGACTCATGACTGATCAGGACAGACGATCTACACACGACGGTCTAGAAGTTCTGAGTCACTCACATGTAGTATCTAACCGTGAATGGAACAATAGAGGATCTAAGACACTCACATTCAGTATCTAACCGTGAATGGAACAATAGAGGATCTAAGACACTCACATTCAGTATCTAACCTTGAATGGAACAATAGAGGATCTAAGACACTCACATTCAGTATATAACCGTGAATGGAACAACAGAGGATCTAAGACACTCACATTCAGTATCTAACCGTGAATGGAACAATAGAGGATCTAAGACACTCACATTCAGTATCTAACCGTGACTGGAACAATAGAGGATCTAAGACACTCACATTCAGTATCTAACCGTGACTGGAGCAATAGAGGATCTAAGACACTCACATTCAGTATCTAACGGTGAATGGAACAATAGAGGATCTAAGACACTCACATTCATAATCTAACAGTGACTGGAACAATAGAGGATCTAAGACACTCACATTCAATATCTAACCGTGACTGGAACAATAGAGGATCTAAGACACTCACATTCAGTATCTAACCGTGACTGGAACAACAGAGGATCTAAGACACTCACATTCAGTATCTAACCGTGACTGGAACAATAGAGGATCTAAGACACTCACATTCAGTATCTAACCGTGACTGGAACAACAGAGGATCTAAGACACTCACATTCAGTATCTAACCGTGACTGGAACAATAGAAGATCTAAGACACTCACATTCAGTATCTACCCGTGACTGGAACAATAGAGGATCTAAGACACTCACATTCAGTATCTAACCGTGACTGGAACAATAGAGGATCTAAGACACTCACATTCAACATCTAACAGTGACTGGAACAATAGAGGATCTAAGACACTCACATTCAATACCTAACAGTGACTGGAACAATAGAGGATCTAAGACACTCACATTCAACATCTCAAAGTGACTGGAACAATAGAGGGTCTAAGACACTCACATTCAGTAACTAAACGTGACTGGAACGATAGAGGATCTAAGACACTCACATTCATAATCTAACAGTGACTGGAACAATAGAGGATCTAAGACACTCACACTCAGTATCTAACCGTGACTGGAACAATAGAGGATCTAAGACACTCACATTCAGTATCTAACCGTGACTGGAACAACAGAGGATCTAAGACACTCACATTCAGTATCTAACCGTGACTGGAACAATAGAGGATCTAAGACACTCACATTCAATATCTAACAGTGACTGGAACAATAGAGGATCTAAGACACTCACATTCAATATCTAACAGTGACTGGAACAACAGAGGATCTAAGACACTCACATTCAATATCTAACAGTGACTGGAACAATAGAGGATCTAAGACACTCACATTCAATATCTAACCGTGACTGGAACAACAGAGGATCTAAGACACTCACATTCAGTATCTAACCGTGACTGGAACAACAGAGGATCTAAGACACTCACATTCAATATCTAACAGTGACTGGAGCAACAGAGGATCTAAGACACTCACATTCAGTATCTAACCGTGACTGGAACAATAGAGGATCTAAGACACTCACATTCAGTATCTAACCGTGACTGGAACAAAAGAGGATCTAAGACACTCACATTCAGTATCTAACCGTGACTGGAACAATAGAGGATCTAAGACACTCACATTCAGTATCTAACCGTGACTGGAACAACAGAGGATCTAAGACACTCACATTAAATATCTAACAGTGACTGGAGCAACAGAGGATCTAAGACACTCACATTCAGTATCTAACCGTGACTGGAACAATAGAGGATCTAAGACACTCACATTCAATATCTAACAGTGACTGGAACAACAGAGGATCCAAGACACTCACATTCAATATCTAACAGTGACTGGAACAATAGAGGATCTAAGACACTCACATTCAATATCTAACAGTGACTGGAACAATAGAGGATCTAAGACACTCACATTCAGTATCTAACCGTGACTGGAACAACAGAGGATCTAAGACACTCACATTCAATATCTAACCGTGACTGGAACAATAGAGGATCTAAGACACTCACATTCAGTATCTACCCGTGACTGGAACAATAGAGGATCTAAGACACTCACATTCAGTATCTAACCGTGACTGGAACAATAGAGGATCTAAGACACTCACATTCAGTATCTAACCGTGAATGGAACAACAGAGGATCTAAGACACTCACATTCAGTATCTAACCGTGACTGGAACAATAGAGGATCTAAGACACTCACATTCAGTATCTAACCGTGACTGGAACAATAGAAGATCTAAGACACTCACATTCAGTATCTACCCGTGACTGGAACAATAGAGGATCTAAGACACTCACATTCAGTATCTAACCGTGACTGGAACAATAGAGGATCTAAGACACTCACATTCAGTATCTAACCGTGACTGGAACAACAGAGGATCTAAGACACTCACATTCAGTATCTAACCGTGACTGGAACAATAGAGGATCTAAGATACTCACATTCAATATCTAACCGTGACTGGAGCAATAGAGGATCTAAGACACTCACATTCAGTATCTAACCGTGACTGGAACAATAGAGGATCTAAGACACTCACATTCAGTATCTAACCGTGACTGGAACAACAGAGGATCTAAGACACTCACATTCAGTATCTAACCGTGACTGGAACAATAGAGGATCTAAGACACTCACATTCAATATCTAACCGTGACTGGAACAATAGAGGATCTAAGACACTCACATTCAGTATCTAACCGTGACTGGAATAATAGAGGATCTAAGACACTCACATTTAGTATCTAACCGTGACTGGAATAATAGAGGATCTAAGACACTCACATTTAGTATCTAACCGTGATTGGAACAATAGAGGATCTAACACACTCACATTAAATATCTAACCGTGACTGGAACAATAGAGGATCTAAGACACTCACATTCAATATCTAACAGTGACTGGAACAATAGAGGATCTAAGACACTCACATTCAACATCTAACAGTGACTGGAACAATAGAGGATCTAAGACACTCACATTCAATATCTAACAGTGACTGGAACAATAGAGGATCTAAGACACTCACATTCAATATCTAACAGTGACTGGAACAATAGAGGATCTAAGACACTCACATTCAACATCTCAAAGTGACTGGAACAATAGAGGATCTAAGACACTCACATTCAATATCTAACAGTGACTGGAACAACATAGGATCTAAGACACTCACATTCAGTATCTAACCGTGACTGGAACAATAGAGGATCTAAGACACTCACATTCAGTATCTAACCGTGACTGGAACAATAGAGGATCTTAGACACTCACATTCAGTATCTAACCGTGACTGGAACAATAGAGGATCTAAGACACTCACATTCAGTATCTAATCGTGACTGGAACAATAGAGGATCTAAGACACTCACATTCAGTATCTAACCGTGACTGGAACAATAGAGGATCTAAGACACTCACATTCAACATCTAACAGTGACTGGAACAATAGAGGATCTAAGACACTCACATTCAATACCTAACAGTGACTGGAACAATAGAGGATCTAAGACACTCACATTCAACATATAAAAGTGACTGGAACAATAGAAGATCTAAGACACTCACATTCAGTATCTAAACGTGACTGGAACGATAGAGGATCTAAGACACTCACATTCATAATCTAACAGTGACTGGAACAATAGAGGATCTAAGACACTCACATTTATAATCTAACAGTGACTGGAACAACAGAGGATCTAAGACACTCACATTCAATATCTAACAGTGACTGGAACAATAGAGGATCTAAGACACTCACATTCAATATCTAACAGTGACTGGAACAACAGAGGATCTAAGACACTCACATTCAATATCTAACAGTGACTGGAACAATAGAGGATCTAAGACACTCACATTCAATATCTAACAGTGACTGGAACAACAGAGGATCTAAGACACTCACATTCAATGTCTAACAGTGACTGGAGCAACAGAGGATCTAAGACACTCACATTCAGTATCTAACCGTGACTGGAACAATAGAGGATCTAAGACACTCACATTCAGTATCTAACCGTGACTGGAACAATAGAGGATCTAAGACACTCACATTCAGTATCTAACCGTGACTGGAACAATAGAGGATCTAAGACACTCACATTCAGTATCTAACCGTGACTGGAACAACAGAGGATCTAAGACTCTCACATTCAATATCTAACAGTGACTGGAACAATAGAGGATCTAAGACACTCACATTCAGTATCTAACTGTGACTGGAGCAACAGAGGATCTAAGACACTCACATTCAATATCTAACAGTGACTGGAGCAACAGAGGATCTAAGACACTCACATTCAGTATCTAACCGTGACTGGAACAATAGAGGATCTAAGACACTCACATTCAATATCTAACAGTGACTGGAACAACAGAGGATCTAAGACACTCACATTCAATATCTAACAGTGACTGGAACAATAGAGGATCTAAGACACTCACATTCAATATCTAACAGTGACTGGAACAATAGAGGATCTAAGACACTCACATTCAGTATCTAACCGTGACTGGAACAACAGAGGATCTAAGACACTCACATTCAGTATCTAACCGTGACTGGAACAATAGAGGATCTAAGACACTCACATTCAGTATCTACCCGTGACTGGAACAATAGAGGATCTAAGACACTCACATTCAGTATCTAACCGTGACTGGAACAATAGAGGATCTAAGACACTCACATTCAGTATCTAACCGTGACTGGAACAACAGAGGATCTAAGACACTCACATTCAGTATCTAACCGTGACTGGAACAATAGAGGATCTAAGACACTCACATTCAGTATCTAACCGTGACTGGAAATACAGAGGATCTAAGACACTCACATTCAGTATCTAACCGTGACTGGAACAATAGAGGATCTAAGACACTCACATTCAGTATCTAACCGTGACTGAAACAACAGAGGATCTAAGACACTCACATTCAGTATCTAACCGTGACTGGAACAATAGAGGATCTAAGACACTCACATTCAGTATCTAACCGTGACTGGAACAATAGATGATCTAAGACACTCACATTCAGTATCTAACCGTGACTGGAACAATAGAGGATCTAAGACACTCACATTCAGTATCTAACCGTGACTGGAACAACAGAGGATCTAAGACACTCACATTCAGTATCTAACCGTGACTGGAACAATAGAGGATCTAAGACACTCACATTCAATATCTAACCGTGACTGGAGCAATAGAGGATCTAAGACACTCACATTCAGTATCTAACCGTGACTGGAGCAATAGAGGATCTAAGACACTCACATTCAGTATCTAACCATGACTGGAACAACAGAGGATCTAAGACACTCACATTCAGTATCTAACCGTGACTGGAACAATAGAGGATCTAAGACACTCACATTCAGTATCTACCCGTGACTGGAACAATAGAGGATCTAAGACACTCACATTCAGTATCTAACAGTGACTGGAACAATAGAGGATCTAAGACACTCACATTCAGTATCTAACCGTGACTGGAACAACAGAGGATCTAAGACACTCACATTCAGTATCTAACCGTGACTGGAACAATAGAGGATCTAAGACACTCACATTCAATATCTAACAGTGACTAGAACAATAGAGGATCTAAGACACTCACATTCAATATCTAACAGTGACTGGAACAATAGAGGATCTAAGACACTCACATTCAATATCTAACAGTGACTGGAACAATAGAGGATCTAAGACACTCACATTCAATATCTAACAGTGACTGGAACAATAGAGGATCTAAGACACTCACATTCAATATCTAACAGTGACTGGAACAATAGAGGATCTAAGACACTCACATTCAATATCTAACAGGGACTGGAACAACAGAGGATCTAAGACACTCACATTCAACATCTAACAGTGACTGGAACAATAGAGGATCTAAGACGCTCACATTCAGTATCTAACCGTGAATGGAACAATAGAGGATCTAAGACACTCACATTCAGTATCTAACCGTGACTGGAACAATAGAGGATCTAAGACACTCACATTCAGTATCTAACCGTGACTGGAACAATAGAGGATCTAAGACACTCACATTCAGTATCTAACCGTGACTGGAACAATAGAGGATCTAAGACACTCACATTCAGTATCTAACCGTGACTGGAACAATAGAGGATCTAAGACACTCACATTTAATATCTAACAGTGACTGGAACAATAGAGGATCTAAGACACTCACATTCAATATCTAACAGTGACTGGAACAATAGAGGATCTAAGACATTCACATTCCAGCTTCTACCTTGCTGTGATCATCATGACGTCCTACCTCTAAACCACCCAGACCCCAGCTTCTACCTTGCTGTGATCATCATGACGTCCTACCTCTAGACCACCCAGACCCCAGCTTCTACCTTGCTGTCATCATCCTGACGTCCTACTTCTAGACCACCCAGATCCCAGCTTCTACCTTGCTGTGATCATCCTGACGTCCTACCTCTAGACCACCCAGACCCCAGCTTCTACCTTGCTGTCATCATCCTGACGTCCTACCTCTAGACCACCCAGACCCCAGCTTCTACCTTGCTGTCATCATCCTGACGTCCTACCTCTAGACCACCCAGACCCCAGCTTCTACCTTGCTGTGATCAATCATCCTGACGTCCTACCTCTAGACCACCCATACCCCAGCTTCTACCTTGCTGTGATCAATCATCCTGACGTCCTACCTCTAGACCACCCAGACCCCAGCTTCTACCTTGCTGTGATCAATCATCCTGACGTCCTACCTCTAGACCACCCAGACCCCAGCTTCTACCTTGCTGTGATCAAATGCCGCGCTGTCGTTGAGTAACCACCTACTTGCTACCGACTTCCACGCAACGCCACCACAATGTCACACGTGACATTTTTCTTCTTCTCTGTACACAGAGATTTGATGACACGTCGTCACCAGTCAACATGGACGTCACTGTACTTCCTGCCAATTGTTACGCGCATCATTCCATTTCCGGCAATATAACGATGGTTCTCACACGTTTGACACACGCGGCTCCATTTCCGTGCAGACGGTGGCTCGTCCACACGGCAGCTACAATCCTATAAGTCTGGTAAGCTCTGATATAAGATATATAAGATGGTAATTCATGACAGATTTAAATATATAAAATAATAAATCACGATATAGTTATATATATAAGATTAAATGTGTTAGACAAATGACAGGAAACAGCCTGAGAGACAAGATCAGAAATGAAGAACCGAGAAAAAAGCAGAGTGATCAAAACACATTACAATACGCCATCAAACAAACGTTGCGAGAACACCAGACCCAAGGGTCGACCACGAAAAAGATGGATAGATGGAATATTAGAAACACTTGGAAACATAACAGCAGCAGAGGTGAACAGAAACGCAAAAGACCTCAAATGATATCTCCCCTCGACGCTGAAAGGCAAATGAAGAAGGAAATAAGAAGATGATAACTGACGACAGAATTATATCTATAAGATGGTAAAACACGACAGAATTATATATATAACATGATAGATCACGACAGAATGAACACTCTCCTGTAGAAACTCAAGTATCTACAAACAAAAATAAAGCCTATGTGGATGTTGTCATGTTATAGTTTCTAACCACCGAGTCAGGTCAATACCCCCGGCACGGCGCTCTCGCCAAAGTTTGCCTATGTTCCTGGGAGAAGGGGTGAGCACTTGAAGAACCACTAAACATTAATTTACAAAGCACTTTCCATCAAGAATGATTCTTGTTTTTGTTATTGCTATTTTTGCTGTTTTACAGGACTTCAAATTGGAAACAAACAAATAAATGTACACAATAACCATAACACACAAGCGAGTGACTGTTGATGAACTAGTTGTTTGTATCGATCATCATCGTGTGCCGTACTTTGCCAATTTTATTCTAAATAATTCTTCCAGAACGACCATTTGTCATTTCAACGTGTCCCATGACATTTGCTGCCACATCTTTGACATTTCTCCTATAACGAGTTTCATCTCGATTTTCTTATGCATCTCATACTCTTCATCTTTCAAGTTCTCGTTCAAACATTTGTTATTCTAATTTGATGTCCAATAAAGTGTGTCTTCTTTCATCTTTCTGTTGTTGATGACGTGGGATCCTCATGTTGAATTTGACGACATCCCCCCCACCCCCCCCCCCCCCCCCCACACACACGCAGTGTTCACAGATCCGGAAAGATCTTATCTCTCAGAGCTGCTGTCAACGTTAGTCTTATTATTCGATTTATTTTTCTGCTTATTTCTCTTCTCTTCGCGTGGATTCAAAAGAGGAAAAAAATACGCAACATCCATAGTCAATGACAGGGCGTAGGAAGACCCCACGTAAGCTAGAAAAACGTCTGCCGCTAATCTATTTCCTGGAGAGTGCTGGAGTTTTTTTAAATCAATCTCTGTTCCTCTAGAGTAGTGCTGTTTTTGCCAACCTCATTTCCTAGAGAGTAGTGATGTTTGTCAATCTCCTTTCCTAGAGAGTAGTGATGTTTGTCAATCTCCTTTCCTAGAGAGTAGTGATGTTTGTCAATCTCCTTTCCTAGAGAGTAGTGATGTTTGTCAATCTCCTTTCCTAGAGAGTAGTGATGTTTGTCAATCTCCTTTCCTAGAGAGTAGTGATGTTTGTCAATCTCCTTTCCTAGAGAGTAGTGATGTTTGTCAATCTCCTTTCCTAGAGAGTAGTGATGTTTGTCAATCTCCTTTCCTAGAGAGTAGTGATGTTTGTCAATCTCCTTTCCTAGAGAGTAGTGATGTTTGTCAATCTCCTTTCCTAGAGAGTAGTGATGTTTGTCAATCTCCTTTCCTAGAGAGTAGTGTTGTTTTTGTCAACCTCATTTCCTAGAGAGTAGTGCTATTTTTGTCAACCTCATTTCCTAGAGAGTAGTGCTGTTTTTGTCAACCTTATTTCCTAGAGAGTAGTGATGTTTTTGTCAACCTCATTTCCTAGAGAGTAGTGCTGTTTTTGTCAACCTCATTTCCTAGAGAGTAGTGATGTTTGTCAACCTCATTTCCTAGAGAGTAGTGCTGTTTTTGCCAACCTCATTTCCTAGAGAGTAGTGATGTTTGTTAATCTCATTTCCTAGAGATTGGTGCTGTTCTTGTTAATCTCATTTCCTAGAAAGTGGTACTGTTTTTATCAATGTCATTTCCTAGAAATTTGTGCTGTTTTTGTTAATCTCTTAATTTCCTAGAGAGTAATGCTGTTCCTTAGCATATAATGTGTCGCTCCGAAATGTTTCAACAAGGGACTCCTCTATTGGAGGTAGGACAGGGCTTTGTGAGTGTCTCACCGCAGATTTGGTTGATCATTTCATTCTTGTTTCTTGTCTGTCCAGCTGCTGATTATTTCACGTTTGGACAACTCTTCGATCGCTCAGCTGTTGAGATATTGATACTTTACTGGCCTGCAGCATATTTGATAAGACTGTCGTGAAACGCTGTCGTATAATTATTGTGACATCAAGACACATCATACCAGTATTATTGATAGATTATGAGCTGCTAGGTTGTAAACTATTGCAATTTATGGATAACATAACATAATTATTGTGTAATATAAAATTCACATGAACATTATATAATATGATAAAATTCACGTAAACACATCGTTTAACGCTGTCGTTAGTCGCTACACATTGATGAATATACTTCGGAGGAGATCCGAGCACTTATGGACCAGTTCGATGTGCAATGAGGATGTCCTGTCGACTACACTAAAACTAACATAAACACTAAATAATATGATAACATTTACATAAACAATGTATATACTATGATACAATTTACATAAACGTTATATATCATGGAATGTTTTCCTAAAGCAACAGTTGAATTGCTAGAAGTTGACTTTACGGCGAAACTTGCTACTAAATTTCCCTCCCCCTACCATAATAATAATAACTAAATTAAATTAAGGAGAAGCAACTCAAATAATTCCTGTGTGTTACCGGGGCCTCATTATGAGGGAAGTAAAGAATAGTGACACTGTGACCTTCCAGGCATGTCGTAAGAGGCGACTAAAGAGATTAATCGATGGCTTGACAAGCTGTCATTGTAAAAAGTATTGTTATGGAAACAGAGCCATATATTTTAGAGCAGTGATCTCTGCAATATGTGCCACTTTGGCACTCAAGGTTTCTGTTTTTGAGATTGTGGTTCTGCCCTATGTGGCGTCTTCGGCTCGAAAGGACAATAGATAGATAGAAAGATAGATATATAGGTAGATAGATAGGTAGATAGATAGATAGATAGATAGGTAGGTAGGTAGGTAGGTAGTTAGGTAGGTAGGTAGGTAGGTAGTTAGGTAGGTAGGTAGGTAGGTAGGTAGTTAGGTAGGTAGGTAGGTAGGTAGGCAGGCAGGCAGGCAGGTAGGTAGGCAGGTAGGTATGTAGGTAGGTAGGTAGGTAGGTAGGTAGGTAGGTAGGTAGGTAGGTAGGTAGGTAGGTAGGTAGGTAGGTAGGTAGGTAGGTAGGTAGAACGAACGAACTCAAATAAAAAGAAAGAAACACGAAGTACTTGAAGAATCACTAACACAGGATGAACGAGGCCTCAGCCCCTGGAAGCTGGTGAAAAAGAGGGGAAAGGGGGGGGGGGGGGGGGCAGGTGAGTTCAATGGTTTTCTCCACATCCGGAGGGATTGGTGACGGGGGGGGGGGGGGGGACGAAATAAAATCTAAAAATCTATAACTTGTACATTACAGGCCACTCGACCTTCATTCACGGGCCATTAGTCAACGTTCTCCTTCACCTAACAAGGCATCAGGCTTCGCGAGGAGAGTAACACAATCGATTTTTGTTAAAAAATGAACATAGGAGGAACAATAAACAAAAAAAAAAATATATATATATATATATAAAGAGATTGAACATAATAATGTACATCTACAAATTGAATATAATCATGTACATCTAGAAGTTGAACATAATAATGTACATCTACAAATTGAACATAATAATGTACATCTACAAATTGAACATAATAATGTACATCTACAAATTGAACATAATAATGTACATCTACAAATTGAACATAATAATGTACATCTACAAATTGAATAATAATAATGAACATCTACAAATTGAACATAATAATGTACATCTACAAATTGAACATAATAATGTACATCTAGAGATTGAACATAATAATGAACATCTAGAGATTGAACATAATAATGAACATCTACAAATTGAACATAATAATGTACATCTACAAATTGAACATAATAATGTACATCTACAAATTGAACATAATAATGTACATCTAGAGATTGAACATAATAATGAACATCTAGAGATTGAACATAATAATGAACATCTAGAAAATGAACATAATAATGTACATCTACAAATTGAACATAATAATGTACATCTACAAATTGAACATAATAATGTACATCTAGAAATTGAACATAATAATTTACATCTAGAGATTGAACATAATAATGTACATCTAGAAGTTGAACATAATAATGTACATCTAGAGATTGAACATAATAATGTACATCAAGAAATTGAACATAATAATGTACATCTACAAATTGAACATAATAATGTACATCTACAAATTGAACATAAAAATGTACATCTACAAATTGAACATAATAATGAACATCTAGAAATTGAACATAATAATGTACATTTAGAAATTGAACATAATAATGTACATCTACAAATTGAACATAATAATGTACATCTACAAATTGAACATAATAATGTACATCTACAAATTGAACATAATAATGAACATCTACAGATTGAACATAATAATGAACATCTAGAAATTGAACATAATAATGAACACCTACAAATTGAACATAATAATGTACATCTAGAAATTGAACATAATAATGAACATCTAGAAATTGAACATAATAATGAACATCTAGAAATTGAACATAATAATGAACATCTAGAAATTGAACATAATAATGTACATCTACAAATTGAACATAATAATGTACATCTACAAATTGAACATAATAATGAACATCTAGAAATTGAACATAATAATGAACATCTACAAATTGAACATAATAATGTACATCTACAAATTGAACATAATAATGTACATCTAGAGATTGAACATAATAATGTACGTCTAGAAATTGAACACAATAATGTACATCTAGAAATTGAACATAATAATGTACATCTACAAATTGAACATAATAATGTACAACTAGAAATTGAACATAAGTAGTATATCATGGTGTAATTGATAGCATTGAGGCGCTAAATTAACAAAGATATATAGGGAGGCGAGCGGCGCGCCTTTCGCGCGAAATGTACACGAGAGACAAGGGGAGTTAACCATGACCGCGCGTGTCCGGATGTTGACCTCTAGTCTCGGTGACCCTGGAAGTGACCTGTTTATGTTTGGTGTATGCGGACTTTGGCGTTCTTTATGTACTTGATCGTTAGTGATAGGTTAGTAGATTATACAACATCAATGAAAAACAATAGCATTAAATATAAAACAGAAAGCAAAAGATATACTTTATTCTTTTATTATCTCAATAGGTGTATAACATACAGTGGATATTATATAACATTACAAACATATTTAGTACACTGAGTAAATATATTGTACAAGTATAACATTTATTTATAGCTATGTAGTTGGGTGTCTGCTTAGCGTTGAATGATTCATAATGGGTGAAACTGTTAGAGGTTGCTGGGTAGTCTAAGCTGGTAGTGTAAAGAGTTAAATATCCAGTGGCGTAGTCGAGACGTTATCAGCAGCTACCTTTCTTTTTATATAGAAATAGGAAAGAGCATTTCTTGTTTGACTGTAGGAAAATATGGAATTATTTAGGACTTTCAAACCTACATTTTTCCCACCTTTAGCCTTTTGCGTAGCGAGAACCTCTAAAAACATATCTTTAGCTAATTTGTTGTGTTGCTTACTTAACCCTTTACAACTGATTTTATCGTAATCCCCACTACAATGGTACATCTTACTACATAAACTAACAAGAGCCGTCCCTTCGTACTCTAGTTTAAAAAGCCCGGGTGTTCGTTTGGTGTACGCTTTAACACCCTTACAGTTTACACAGTCTGGCTTGCTAGTATGCTCATCGCAAAACTCGGCGGGAAACCAGTCTTTATATACGCTATTAAACTCATCCCGCAGACCTGACTTAACTATAGCCTATAACTTAGGTGCACTTAAAGCCAAGTATAAACTATCAGTATCTGTTTCACATAACTGAAAGTCGGATCTATCCACAAACTTATCTAAGAACTCGAAATAAAAAATCGAACATACGAAGCTTTGCATATCGATACACGAAGAAACCGATTTGTAGGGGTAAGTCCCATCCTACCGGGTGTGGGAAAACGGTATTTGTACAAAAGTTTATACAGAACCTTCTAGGAGGCAAGGGCAGAAACCTAGGAGGCAAGGGCAGAAACCTAAGAGGCAAAGGCAGAAACCTACGAGGCAAGGGCAGAAACCTAAGAGGCAAAGGTAGAAACCTACGAGGCAAGGGCAGAAACCTAAGAGGCAAGGACAGAAAACTAGGAAGCAAAGGCTGAAAACAAGGAGGGAAGGTCAGAAATCTAGGAAACTGTGTTAGAAAACAAGGAGGGAAGGTCAGAAACCAAGGAGTTAAGGTCAGAAACCTAGGAGGCAAGGTCAGAAACCTAGGAGGCAAAGGCAGAAACCTAGGAGGCAAGGGCAGAAACCAAGGAGGGAAGGTCAGAAACCAAAGAGGGGAAACCTAGGAGGCAAGGGCAGAAACCTAGGAGGCAAGGGCAGAAACCTAGGAGGCAAGGGCAGAAACCTAGGAGGCAAGGACAAAAACCTAGGAGGCAAGGTCAGAAACCTAGGAGGCAAGGTCAGAAAACAAAGAGGGGAAACCTAGGAGGCATGGTCAGAAACCTAGGAGGCAAGGGCAGAAACCTAAGAGGCAAGGGCAGAAACCTAAGAGGCAAAGACAGAAACCTAGGAGGCAAGGTCAGAAACCTAGGAGGCAAGGTCAGAAACCTAGGAGGCAAGGGCAGAAACCAAGGAGGGAAGGTCAGAAACCTAGGAGGCAAGGTCAGAAACCTAGGAGGCAAGGGCAGAAACCTAGGAGGCAAAGGCAGAAACCTAGTAGACAAGGACAGAAACCTAGGAGGCAAGGTCAGAAACCTAGGAGGCAAGGTCAGAAACCAAAGAGGCAAGGTCAGAAACCTAGAAGGCAACGGCAGAAACCAAAGAGGCAAGGGTAGAACGAACAGATAGTTACATCCAAAGTCCCGCCAAATCGCAAACATTTTACCCCCAGAACACAAAAATTTAGGGTCATACTCAAAAAGTCGACCTAAAAATCCCAAAAAGCTACTCACATAGTCGTAATAGTTAGACACAACGAATAGGAAGTTATATTCTAGGTCCAACATGTTAGACCAAATCACTAAGATTTTACCACCAGAACACACAAATTTAGGCTCTATTCAAAAAGTCGACCTTAAAACTCTACAAATCTACTCCCATAGTCATAATTGTTAGACACATCGAACCGATCGTTATTTCTAAAACCCAAAAAGTTTGGTCAAATCGCCAATATTTTACCCACAGAACACAAAAATGTAGGCTCATTAAAAAAGTCGACCTAAAAATTTCAAAAAGCTACTCACATAGTCATAATTGTTAGACACATCGAACCGATCGTAATTTCTAAAACCAAAAAAAGTTTGGCCAAATCGCAAACATTTTACCTACAGAACACAAAAATGTAGGCTCATGTTCAAAAAGTCGACCTAAAAATCCCAAAAAGCTACTCACATAGTTATAATAGTTAGACACAACGAGTAGAACGTTATATTCAAAGTAAAAAAAAAACAACGTTATTTTAGACATCCCCATAGCAAAAATTTACATAAAAAACCACTTTGAGGATTTTACCCCCTGACCATTTTTTAGGGATACGCCCATAAAATCGGTAAAAATCGTAAATTTTCACGCTAGGCATACCCCAAACTTTATTTTAGACATCCCCATTGCAAAAATTTACATTAAAACCACTTTTAGGATTTTACCCTTAGGATTTTACCCCCTTATCATTTTTGAGGGTTACGCCCATAGAATCGATAAAAAGCGTAAATTTAGCACGCAGGCTTACCTAAAACTTTATTTTAGACATCCCAACACCAAAAATTTGCTTAAAAATCACTTTTGAAATTGTAACCCCCCTTACTATTTTTTAGGGTTACGCCCTGAAATCGATAAAAATCGTAAATTTAGCACGTAGGTTTACCTAAAACTTTATTTTAGACATCCCCACACCAAAAATTAACTTAAAAATCACTTTTGAAATTGTAACCCACTTACCATTTTTGAGGGTTACGCCCCTGAAATCGATAAAAAATTGAAATATAACCTCAAGGCATACCCCAAACATAATATTTGACACCCCTACATATCAAACTCCATCAAAAAATCAACAAAAAACTAGTAGTAGTATGGGGATTTTGAGCTACGATTTGGTGCAGTGATGCAGCACGATACAGTACGTTCTGCCCTATGCGTCTGCGTAGTATGGACGGCTCAAAAACCACTTACTACTACTTGTTTTTTGTTGATTTTTTGATGGAGTTTGATATGTAGGGGTGTCAAATATTATGTTTGGGGTATGCCTTGAGGTTATATTTCAATTTTTTATCGATTTCAGGGGCGTAACCCTCAAAAATGGTAAGGGGGGTTACAATTTCAAAAGTGATTTTTAAATTAATTTTTGGTGTGGGGATGTCTAAAATAAAGTTTTAGGTAAGCCTGCGTGCTAAATTTACGCTTTTTATCGATTCTATGGGCGTAACCCTCAAAAAATGATAAGGGGGTAAAATCCTAAGGGTAAAATCCTAAAAGTGGTTTTTAATGTAAATTTTTGCAATGGGGATGTCTAAAATAAAGTTTGGGGTATGCCTAGCGTGAAAATTTACGATTTTTACCGATTTTATGGGCGTATCCTTAAAAAATGGTCAGGGGGTAAAATCCTCAAAGTGGTTTTTTATGTAAATTTTTGCTATGGGGATGTCTAAAATAACGTTTTTTTTTTTTTTTACTTTGAATATAACTTTCTACTCGTTGTGTCTAACTATTATGACTATGTGAGTAGCTTTTTGAAATTTTTAGGTCGACTTTTTGAATATGAGCCTACATTTTTGTGTTCTGTAGGTAAAATGTTTGCGATTTGGCCAAACTTTTTTTGGTTTTAGAAATAACGATCGGTTCGATGTGTCTAACAATTATGACTATGTGAGTAGCTTTTTGAAATTTTTAGGTCGACTTTTTTAATATGAGCCTACATTTTTGTGTTCTGTGGGTAAAATATTGGCGATTTGACCAAACTTTTTGGGTTTTAGAAATAACGATCGGTTCGATGTGTCTAACAATTATGACTATGGGAGTAGATTTGTAGAGTTTTAAGGTCGACTTTTTGAATAGAGCCTAAATTTGTGTGTTCTGGTGGTAAAATCTTAGTGATTTGGTCTAACATTTTGGACCTAGATTATAACTTCCTATTCGTTGTGTCTAACTATTACGACTATGTGAGTAGCTTTTTGGGATTTTTAGGTCGACTTTTTGAGTATGACCCTAAATTTTTGTGTTCTGGGGGTAAAATGTTTGCGATTTGGCGGGACTTTGGATGTAACTATCTGTTCGTTCTACCCTTGCCTCTTTGGTTTCTGCCGTTGCCTCCTAGGTTTCTGACCTTGCCTCTTTGGTTTCTGACCTTGCCTCCTAGGTTTCTGACCTTGCCTCCTAGGTTTCTGTCCTTGCCTCCTAGGTTTCTGCCCTTGCCTCCTAGGTTTCTGCCCTTGCCTCCTAGGTTTCTGACCTTGCCTCCTAGGTTTCTGACCTTCCCTCCTTGGTTTCTGCCCTTGCCTCCTAGGTTTCTGCCCTTGCCTCCTAGGTTTCTGACCTTGCCTCCTAGGTTTCAGTCTTTGCCTCTTAGGTTTCTGCCCTTGCCTCTTAGGTTTCTGCCCTTGCCTCCTAGGTTTCTGACCTTGCCTCCTAGGTTTCCCCTCTTTGGTTTCTGACCTTGCCTCCTAGGTTTCTGACCTTGCCTCCTAGATTTCTGTCCTTGCCTTCTAGGTTTCTGCCCTTGCCTCCTAGGTTTCTGCCCTTGCCTCCTAGGTTTCTGACCTTGCCTCCTAGGTTTCCTCTCTTTGGTTTCTGACCTTCCCTCCTTGGTTTCTGCCCTTGCCTCCTAGGTTTCTTCCCTTGCCTCTTTGGTTTCTGCCCTTGCCTCCTAGGTATCTGACCTTGCCTCCTAGGTTTCTGACCTTGCCTCCTAGGTTTCTGACCTTCCCTCTTGGGTTTCTGCCCTTGCCTCCTAGGTTTCTGCCCTTGCCTCCTAGGTTTCTGCCCTTGCCTCCTAGGTTTCCCCTCTTTGGTTTCTGACCTTCCCTCCTTGGTTTCTGCCCTTGCCTCCTAGGTTTCTGCCCATGCCTCTTTGGTTTCTGCCGTTGCCTCCTAGGTTTCTGCCCTTGCCTCCTAGGTTTCTGCCCTTGCCTCCTAGGTTTCTGCCCTTGCCTCCTAGGTTTCTGACCTTGCCTCCTAGGTTTCCTCTCTTTGGTTTCTGCCCTTGCCTCTTAGGTTTCTGCCCTTGCCTCCTAGGTTTCTTCCCTTGCCTCTTTGGTTTCTACCCTTGCCTCCTAGGTATCTGACCTTGCCTCCTAGGTTTCTGACCTTGCCTCCTAGGTTTCTGACCTTCCCTCTTGGGTTTCTGCCCTTGCCTCCTAGGTTTCTGCCCTTGCCTCCTAGGTTTCTGCCCTTGCCTCCTAGGTTTCCCCTCTTTGGTTTCTGACCTTCCCTCCTTGGTTTCTGCCCTTGCCTCCTAGGTTTCTGCCCTTGCCTCTTTGGTTTCTGCCGTTGCCTCCTAGGTTTCTGACCTTGCCTCCTAGGTTTCTGACCTTGCCTCCTAGGTTTCTGACCTTAACTCCTTGGTTTCTGACCTTCCCTCCTTTTTTTCTAACACAGTTTCCTAGATTTCTGACCTTCCCTCCTTGTTTTCAGCCTTTGCTTCCTAGTTTTCTGTCCTTGCCTCTTAGGTTTCTGCCCTTGCCTCGTAGGTTTCTACCTTTGCCTCTTAGGTTTCTGCCCTTGCCTCGTAGGTTTCTGCCTTTGCCTCTTAGGTTTCTGCCCTTGCCTCCTAGGTTTCTGCCCTTGCCTCCTAGAAGGTTCTGTATAAACTTTTGTACAAATACCGTTTTCCCACACCGGTAGGATGGGACTTACCCCTACAAATCGGTTTCTTCGTGTATCAATATGCAAAGCTTCGTATGTTCGATTTTTTATTTCGAGTTCTTAGATAAGTTTGTGGATAGATCCGACTTTCAGTTATGTGAAACAGATACTGATAGTTTATACTTGGCTTTAAGTGCACCTAAGTTGGAGGCTATAGTTAAGTCAGGTCTGCGGGATGAGTTTAATAGCGTATATAAAGACTGGTTTCCCGCCGAGTTTTGCGATGAGCATACTAGCAAGCCAGACTGTGTAAACTGTAAGGGTGTTAAAGCGTACACCAAACGAACACCCGGGCTTTTTAAACTAGAGTACGAAGGGACGGCTCTTGTTAGTTTATGTAGTTCGTTCGTTCGTTCGTTCGCTTTCGTCAGCTTTGACCTCTGACGAAGTCCCACCCACTCAATTTTTGTGGGACTGAATTTTGCGTGTAAAGTCTGTTTTATCCCATTACAGGATGCCCCTCGCCATGCAGGCAGATTTACTCCGACTTCAGAGGTACTAATTTTTAGGGAATTAGTAAAACCCAGGTGTCCTCGCCAGGGTACGAACCCCGGCTGTTGCCGTGGCAAGCCAACCGCCTATCGATTGCGCTAACCGGACACCCTAAAGTTTATGTAGTAAGACGTACCATTGTAGTGGGGATTACGATAAAATCAGTTGTAAAGGGTTAAGTAAGCAACACAACAAATTAGCTAAAGATATGTTTTTAAGAGGTTCTCGCTACGCAAAAGGCTAAAGGTGGGAAAAATTTAGCTTTCAAAGTCCTAAATAATTCCATATTTTCCTACAGTCAAACAAGAAATGCTCTTTCCTATTTCTATATAAAAAGAAAGGTAGCTGCTGATAACGTCTCGACTACGCCACTGGATATTTAACTCTTTACACTACCAGCTTAGACTACCCAGCAACCTCTAACAGTTTCACCCATTATGAATCATTTATGGTACAACGCTAAGCAGACACCCAACTACATAGCTATAAATAAATGTTATACTTGTACAATATATTTACTCAGTGTACTAAATATGTTTGTAATGTTATATAATATCCACTGTATGTTATACACCTATTGAGATAATAAAAGAATAAAGTATATCTTTTGCTTTCTGTTTTATATTTAATGCTATTGTTTTTCATTGATGTTGTATAATCTACTAACCTATCACTAACGATCAAGTACATAAAGAACGCCAAAGTCCGCATACACCAAACATAAACAGGTCACTTCCAGGGTCACCGAGACTAGAGGTCAACATCCGGACACGCGCGGTCATGGTTAACTCCCCTTGTCTCTCGTGTACATTTCGCGCGAAAGTCGCGCCGCTCGCCTCCCTATATATCTTTGTTAATTTAGCGCCTCAATGCTAACCAGTTACACCATGATATACTACTAACATAATAATGTACATCTAGAGATTGAACATAATAATGTACATCTACAAATTGAACATAATAATGTACATCTAGAAATTGAACATAATAATGTACATCTAGAGATTGAACATAATAATGTACATCTAGAAATTGCGAACACTAGTTCTCAAATAAATTACCCGAGATATATTACAAGAGTAATAAAAAAAACCCAGTCATTTAGCCAAGAGTATAGTTAACTACAGGGTGTTTTTAAAGCTGCAGTGCAGTGAATTTCTACTCTCGGAAGAAAAAACGTCACCAGAAATGCGATTAACTAATGCGTCACACAAATTGTAAAATAAATGGTATTATTCAAATATACTTGACTGCTATCGGCGAGCTTATAATGGGTAATGTTGGTATTAACACAATAAAGTTGTGCCTAAAGCATATGTTGAAAATGTCCACCACGGGCCTCAAGACATGTCGTGATTCGTCTTTCCATATTTGCGAAAACCTTCAGAATAATGTCTAGTGATATTTGTTTAATCTTGTCTACTATTTCAGTCTTTAGGTCATTAATTGTCTGCGGATTATTTTCATAAACTTTCCCCTTCAATGCCCCCCGCAGATAATAATCTGGGGGTGTTAGATCTGGTGAACGAGCAGGCCAGATTCCACGTGAAATAATGCGATTTGCAAATATGCTTTCTAAATAATTGAGTGTTGTTGTGGCTGTGTGTGCTGTTGCCCCATCCTGCTGAAACCAGGATTCCATAATTTCCCGTTCTGTAAGGTGTGCTATGAACGGTTCCAGAATTAAAGTACGGTAACGTTCTGCATTTATTGTTTCATTAAAAAATATAGGTCCTATTATCCGCATACGACTTATAGCGCACCACACTCAGACTTTTTGATCGTAAAGCGGCACTTGATGAAATTCATGGGGTTTTCACTGCTCCACAGCCGATTGTTCTGACTGTTCACATAACCGGACAAATGAAACCAGGCCTCATCAGTGAAAAAAGTGACGTCAAGGATGGCAGCGCCATGTTCATAAATAAAATTCTGAAACCACATGCAGTAGTTTAAACGGGATTCATAATCTCTTTCTTGGAGTTGAGACACTTCAGTTAATTTGTATGGACGATAGTGTAGTTCACTTCCTAAAACCTTGTGAACAGAACTCTTAGATATTTGCACCTGTTGACAAGTGGTTTAAAGATGCAATTGGACTCATTGTAATTCTGTCTTGGAGTTCCATAATTTGGTCTTGTGAAATTGAAGGTCTTCCAGATCGGTATGCATCTACCACACTACCGGTTTCACGAAACTTTTTGATCAATTTTGTAACAGAATTTCGGTGAGGGACTTGTGAGTCTGGAAATTTCCTCACGAATTGTCTAATGACCTCATCCGTATATTTACTGCCATTACGAAAGACATGCTCAACCAGAAATACCCTGTTTTCAATCGTCAACACCATTTCCTTCAAGCAATGAGACAGTGAAAGTAGCGTAGTGCCCGTCCTTTACGTAAATAAAACCTTAAAGGAAGCAGCGGTTTGTTCATAAATGTGGTTTACAAAATTGTGGTACGTAGATGATGATTACGTCATTTACTGAATATTAGAAATATTCACTGCACTGCAACTTTAAAAACACCCTGTATAATAAAGCACAGAAAACGAAATACTTCAGGGAAATGAAACCAAAAATACTCTTTAACTATTCTATTCTATTCTATTCTGGGAGCCGCGATAGCCGAGTGGTAAGTGAACTGGACTACTAAGGTCAAGAGGTCGGTTTCGATCCTGATCAACGGCTTCCAGGTTCACCCAGCCTTAAATGGGTACCGGATTTTTTTTCTGGGAAAGTAAACTGACGTAATGCTGACCACATTACCACAAAAATTATGGGCTGATGGTCTGTAAAAATTATGGTCACTAATACCATATTCCCTATACGTCACTTGGCGTGACGGGGCTCTTCATTTTTTTTGGGGTAATATTTTATCATGGAGTCAGTTTCATTGCAGTCAGAGAATCCCCATATCTGCTCCACCGTCCGTCCCAGCATTTCTCAAATCGTTTACAGACTGATTGCTCCTGTAAAGTGTTGATTATAGATACATCTGCTTTTCCCACTGAACACTACGGATCGACCCGGTCCTTTTTCTACCTTTAGACTCCTCAGTCTCTCAATTTATACAGCATTGGCCCACCCATTTTCAATTTATACAGCATTGGCCCACCCATTTTCAATTTATACAGCATTGGCCCACCCATTTTCAAATTATACAGCATTGGCCCACCCATTTTCAATTTATACAGCATTGGCCCACCCATTTTCAATTTATACAGCATTGGCCCACCCATTTTCAATTTATACAGCATTGGCCCACCCATTCTCCTCCTCTTCTTGTAAGGAATGAAGAACAAACTTATCGATACCCTGGACAGTAGACCCAGGTTAATGCGCTCATTGTAGAGCCTTCATAGAGCTGCATCCACTCTTGCCGCAGACACTGCCTTCTTTCCTTCCTCATTTGCCTTTCAGCGTCAAGGGGGGGGGGGGGGGGGGGGAATCTAATTTGCAGCCTTTTGCTCTTCTGTTCGCCTCTGCTGCTTATATGTTTTCTAATGTTCCTAATATTCCGTCAATCATCTTTTTCGTGATCGACCCTTGGGTATGGTATTCTCACAACGTTTGTTGAAGGCTCGTTGTGTTGTGTTTTGATCACTCTGCCTTGTCACATGGCCAAAACATTTTATCTGTTGTTTCTTTATATATTCTATGAAGGGTGGTTATTCCTAGCTTTTTTCTCAGTTCTTCATTTCTGATCTTGCCTTTCAGTCTGTTTCCTGTCATTCGTCTAATGCATTTAATCTCAGTAGAGGTTATTGTTCTTGTTCTTACATCTAGAGTCCAGGTCAGGCATTGGTAGAACAAAGTTGCGATGAAGATTGTATTGTAGAGTGCTCGTTTTGCCTCCAGAGTTATTTCCCTGTTGGACAATAGCGGTGATAGCTGTCCAATGATTTGACAAGCTTTGTTATATCTTGAGTCTATCTCTGCCGTTTGTGAAATGTCGTTTGTCACTAGATTTCTTAGATATTTGAATTCCTCTACTTGTTTTACTTGTCTGCCTTCTATAGTTATGTTGATGTTCTGTTTTACTTGTCTGCCTTCTATAGTTATGTTGATGTTCTGTTTTTAGTTGTCTGCCTTCTATAGTTATGTTGATGTTCTGTTTTACTTGTCTGCTTTCTATAGTTATGTTGATGTTCTGTTTTACTTGTCTGCCTTCTATAGTTATGTTGATGTTCTGTTTTACTTGTCTGCCTTCTATAGTTATGTTGATGTTCTGTTTTACTTGTCTGCCTTCTATAGTTATGTTGATGTTCTGTTTTACTTGTCTGCCTTCTATAGTTATGTTGATGTTCTGTTTTAGTTGTCTGCCTTCTATAGTTATGTTGATGTTCTGTTTTACTTGTCTGCCTTCTATAGTTATGTTGATGTTCTGTTTTACTTGTCTGCCTTCTATAGTTATGTTGATGTTCTGTTTTACTTGTCTGCCTTCTATAGTTATGTTGATGTTCTGTTTTACTTGTCTGCCTTCTATAGTTATGTTGATGTTCTGTTTTAGTTGTCTGCCTTCCATAGTTATGTTGATGTTCTGTTTTACTTGTCTGCCTTCTATAGTTATGTTGATGTTCTGTTTTAGTTGTCTGCCTTCTATAGTTATGTTGATCTGTTTTTTCTTTTGCGACATTCATGACTTCCTTTTGTTGATGTTGATTTTCATGTTGTATTTTGTGCTGTGCTGTTGAGTATATCTAGGTGTTCTTGTAGGTCTCCTATTTGTCCATGTTTTAGTGCCTGATCGTCTGCAAATAAAAAGCTAATAAATGATGTTAAGTAAATAAACTATCGTATAAGTTTCATGAACATTAAATAGAAAACTCAATCAATTTAAATTATTTTATTTCTGTTTTTATTACTTAGTACGCTTTTCCGTTACTAATTTGGACTGTACACACATAAACTGGAGAACGCCTGTTTTAAACACATCCGACCAATTTTGTTTTTAAAAAATAATCATTTTATGTTATTGAATTTTGGAAACACGTTTTTAAAATTGTTAAACTATTTCACGGACATTCAGTTTTGTGAAACTAATCGCTTCACATGCACATCGGAATCACAGTTTCTAACATTTTTTTAAATGCAAACATTGTATTGAAGAAGAGCTGAAATAGAGTATTTGTTAGTGCACTGACGTGCCGTGGGAAAAAGATGAAGTTTGTACCCTCGACAGCCAGGTTCCTAGATTTGCTTGCCATAAATTAAGTACCGATCTTTTTATTTCTTATTTTTTTCTTTTCAGGAAAAGAACTACATCATGTCGCAGGATCCACTTGCCATTCATTCCAAAAGTGTGGCGATGGTACAAGATCGTGAACAGCCAACACAATATTCCCTTCCAAAAGTGTGGCGATGATAAAAGATTGTGAACAGCCAACACAATATTCCCTTCCAAAAGTGTGGCTATGTTACAAGAATGTGAACAGCCAACACAACATTCCCTTCCAAAAGTGTGGCTATGGTACAAGAATGGGAACAGCCAACACAATATTCCCTTCCAAAAGTGTGGCGATGATAAAAGATTGTGAACAGCCAACACAATATTCCCTTCCAAAAGTGTGGCTATGGTACAAGAATGGGAACAGCCAACACAATATTCGCTAACCGCCACAACTGAAGCAGGATTATGTCTTTCTTGATTTTCTTGTAGGTTGATCAAGTCTCAACGGTTCTTATGCTGTATCCCTATTTTGAGATTTGTTGAAAGTTAAACATATCTTAAGGTCAACAGTTGTACTGTTTTTTTGGTTTTTTTTTCACATTAAAAAAAAAAATTATCTTGCTTTTCACCCACATCCACATAGCAGGATCTGATGATGCAAGACGTAGTATTTGTCACGTGTTAAGATTCTGCAATCTGATTGGTCGCGGCAATAACATGCCATCTGTGAACCACAGATGCGCAAGGAGTGAGTAAATAGCAGCAGTCGGCAGCTGAAAGCTAATTGCTGGAGTAGGGCTAACGAACTAAACGTGACAAAGACCCAACCCGGCTTCATGTTGCAGTCCCTGAAAGAAACTTCTCATATTTTCCACATTACCAGAGGTTGAGAAACCTCTCAAAAATAAGCGGGGATGTCAAATAAATCGGGATGAAGTGAACATAAATAGGAACTTAGATGTAAATAGTAACACAAAATAACAAACGTTACTTTTCAAGGAGAACGTTAACAACACTTCTTCTTCATCTTTTGTCGTCTTAAACTTTTTTAAATTCCTCTTTTCTTTATCTTTTTTGTATTTTTAATCTTCTTTTTCTTTTTATTCTTTTTATTATTTTATTTCTTCTGTTTTTTTTTCTCTTTTTTTTTCTCTTTTCTCATTCTTCTACATTAATTTCTTCTTCTTTTTTTCATTTTTGTTTTTCTTCTTCTTCATCATAATCATTTTCTTCCTCATCTTCTTCTTCCTCTGCCTGTATATTAGCCCGACCACAACTCTCCATTATCGTCAGATCTTGACAGGACTCATTTACCGTCTGTACACTGAAATAGTTCATGTAACAAATGATCACTATAAGTTTTGTTACAATCCCTTTGTTCACTAAATCTTACAAGTTACTTTATTATGTACAGAAATAAGACGGCCTGCTATCGGAGCTACTGAGTTTAGTGCTCTGTGTACACCGTGAGCTGTATCTTTCATCCATATCGTGTTTCGATATTACGATTGATGATATCGTATGACGAAGGACAGTTCAGCTGCGTTCACTTTCGGTGCCGCTTGGCCGTATGTCTTTTGACGTATGCTGTAGCTGCTATGATGCTGCAACTTTTGGATCCTTTAATGAGATGAATTTTAATTTGGATGACTCCACTGGCATGGGTGGTTAAACAATTATGGATTTTAATTAATTTGCAGTGATACCGAAGCCTTCGACTAACCCATAACTATAACCATATCATGTCCTGCTTTAAAAAGATAAAATGTCCCGCCTTTCCTTCCTTTCATCGGGAAATCCTAAACATATACAAATTCAGTGATGAGTTTTTGAGCACCGGGTTTGCTGTCCATCTTTGATCCCAACCCACTTGGCTTGACTGGCTTGTCTGTGCCAGGCCCACCACAGGAAGCTGGAGTGCAGGTTGATCAGTTCACTGGTCTTGGCGCAAGCAGTCACCTGTGGGTTGGATGACTATCAGGCCAGGTCAAACAACAAGTTGGAGACAAGACGCCAGACAGCAACAGCGCTGCGAGCTGTCAATGACACATAGGTGATGGAGACAAGACGCCAGACAGCAACAGCGCTGCGAGCTGTCAATGACACATAGCTGATGGAGACAAGACGCCAGACAGCAACAGCGCTGCGAGCTGTCAATGACACATAGCTGATGGAGACAAGACGCCAGACAGCAACAGCGCTGCGAGCTGTCAATGACACATAGCTGATGGAGACAAGACGCCAGACAGCAACAGCGCTGCGAGCTGTCAATGACACATAGCTGATGGAGACAAGACGCCAGACAGCAACAGCGCTGCGAGCTGTCAATGACACATAGCTGATGGAGACAAGACGCCAGACAGCAACAGCGCTGCGAGCTGTCAATGACACATAGCTGATGGAGACAAGACGCCAGACAGCAACAACGCTGCGAGCTGTTAATGACACAGCTGATGGAGACAAGACGCCAGACAGCAACAGCGCTGCGAGCTGTCAATGACACATAGCTGATGGAGACAAGACGCCAGACAGCAACAGCGCTGCGAGCTGTTAATGACACATAGCTGATGGAGACAAGACGCCAGACAGCAACAGCGATGCGAGCTGTCAATGACACATAGCTGATGGAGACAAGACGCCAGACAGCAACAGCGCTGCGAGCTGTTAATGACACATAGCTGATGGAGACAAGACGCCAGACAGCAACAGCGATGCGAGCTGTCAATGACACATAGCTGATGGAGACAAGACGCCAGACAGCAACAGCGCTGCGAGCTGTCAATGACACATTGCTGATGGCTTGTGCCAGAATCGGGGAACCAGAACTAACAAGACCATACTCCACCTCATCGCTGTGTCTCTAGAAACAGACAAACCAGTCTAGTCTGGCCAAAGGAGTAGGGGTCGAAGAGGGAAGGCACTCCAAGACTTAAAAATTCCGTTCTGAAGTCGGATGTTGTGAAAGGCTGAAATATCACAGTTCTACTGCAAGTCTCAGCACATCGCATCTACGCCCACTTAACGTCCTTTAAGGGCGGATGACGAAGAGGGCAATCAATTCCTTTGGCAGTCGTCGGGTGAACGTCAGAGAGATAACAAGGTAACTCCATAAATAAACCCATTGACGATTTCGTCCCGTTATTTGCTTATGTCAAGTGACATGCCGTGCAGCTCTCTCTTTTCGTTGTACAAACATGTTTTCTTTTTGTTAGTGATGATACACATTTTGTAGATTTGATATCTTGGCACGAGGCTGCTATATGCCAGGGGTTAGTGCACTCGTGGGCTGGCTAGATGGTGCGAGTTTGATTCTCGACTGTGACCACAATATGCTCGACCAACCAACTTCGGACTTAATTAATTTCTCAAAACGGCTTGCCAGATATGTTTTGATAAATTATAGCGGCAGGGCGTGCTGTTGACCATAATGCCCATAATTTTATCGATGAAGGAAAAATACAAGTTGTTGACGCATGTTTCACCATACACCATGTGAGAGTGGACTGCACTTTATTTTTTTTAAAAATAGTAATTTTAGTTACTGATAACTAGGGCTCGCATTTGTATGTCCTAAAATCAGGTCAAATATGACCTACAAATCTTCGAAATATGCTTGCATTTATGACCTAAAAATGTCAAATATGACCTACAAATCATGGAAATATGCTTGCATTTATGACCTAAAAATGTCAAAAATAACCTACAAATCATCGAAATATGTTTGCATTTATGACCTAAAAACATCAAATATGACATACAAATCATCGAAATATGTTTGCATTTATGACCTAAAAACATCAAATATGACCTATAAATCATCGAAATATGTTTGCATTTATGACCTAAAAATGTCAAATATGACATATAAATCATGGAAATATGCTTGCATTTATGACCTAAAAATGTCAACTATGACCTACAAATCATGGAAATATGATTGCATTTATGAACTAAAAATGTCAACTATGACCTACAAATCATGGAAATATGCTTGCATTTATGCCTAAAAACATCAAATATGACCTACAAATCATGGAAATATGCTTGCATTTATGACCTAAAAATGTCAACTATGACCTACAAATCATGGAAATATGCTTGCATTTATGAACTACAAATCATGGAAATATGCTTGCACTTATGACCTACAAATCATGGAAATATGCTTGCATTTATGACCTAAAAATGTCAACTATGACCTACAAATCATCGAAATGTGCTTGCATTTATGAATTAAAAATGTCAACTATGACCTACAAATCATGGAAATATGCTTGCATTTATGACCTAAAAATGTCAACTATGACCTACAAATCATGGAAATATGCTTGCATTTATGACTTAAAAATGTCAACTATGACCTACAAATCATGGAAATATGCTTGCATTTATGACCTAAAAATGTCAACTATGACCTACAAATCATGGAAATATGCTTGCATTTATGACCTAGAAATGTCAACTATGACCTACAAATCATGGAAATATGCTCGCATTTATAATCGAATAAAAAAATATGACTTAAAAATGAAAAATAAACCGAAATACGACTCAAAATGAAGTACTCATTTGTCATTAAATATGACATTTAATTATCAGTTTTTGGAATCCTAGAAGACAAATGTGTACACAAACTGAGCAAATTGTCACATTATGTCCTCGTTAAAGATGCTTCACATGCTTTGGATTTCCAGTTTGAAATACATAATTTTTTAATTAATTAAATCATTAATACGGTAAAACAACTAAAAGTGATCTTTAATTTTCACTTAATTATTTTTTTTAAATTACCCTGTCTGAGATATAGACTCATTGTCTGAGTTATAGACATGTTGTATGAGTTATAGTCACGTTGTATGAGTTATATACGCATTGTCTCAGTTATAGACACGTTATCTGAGTTATAGACATGTTGTATGAGTTATAGTCACGTTGTATGAGTTATATACGCATTGTCTCAGTTATAGACACGTTATCTGAGTTATAGACATGTTGTATGAGTTATAGACACATTGTCTGCGTTATGGACACATTGTCTGAGTTATGGACACATTGTCTGAATTATGGACACATTGTCTGAGTTATGGACACATTGTATGAGTTATTGACACGTTGTATGAGTTATTGACACGTTGTATGAGTTATTGACACGTTGTATTATTCAGAAAGGTTTACGTGTCTCTTAACAAGAAAATAACAATGTCAATTTTTCCCGCTTAGTAAAGGGTTAATATAATTGAAGGTTTTATTGTACCTAAAAAGGACGACAAATATAACCAAAAATATGCATTTACGCCCCAATTTGGTCAAAATATGACCTAAACGTAAATTATGGTCAAAATATGCATTTATATGAGCAGTGAAACATCAGAGTGTTGAGAAAGTCATGAAACTTGTTGGAGCTAACTTGGATTTCAAAAATACATCTCAGGACAAAATATGACATGTCATAAGAATCCGATCCCTAATGATTACAATAAAAAGAAAATATAAAAGTACAATAGAAAGAAAATATAAAAGTACAATAGGAAGAAAATATAAAAGTACAATAGAAAGAAAATATAAAAGCACAATAGGAAGAAAATATAAAAGTACAATAGAAAGAAAATATAAAAGCACAATAGGAAGAAAATATAAAAGTACAATAGAAAGAAAATATAAAAGTACAATAGGAAGAAAATACAAAAGTACAATAGGAAGAAAATATAAAAGTACAAAGAATAAGAAATAATAAAGCATTTATGTTATACAAAGTAAAAGAAAGAAACGTTTTTGTTGTCCAAAAGTTGTTATGTAAAAGTATGTTTATGTTGTGTTAGTTGCATGTAAAAGTATCTCTATGTTGTGTTAAATGCATGTAAAAGTATGTTTATGTTGTGTTATGTAAAAGTATGTTTATGTTGTGTTAGTTGCATGTAAAAGTATGTTCATGTTGTGTTAGTTGCATGTAAAAGTATGTTTATGTTGTGCTAGTTGCATGTAAAAGTATGTTTATGTTGTGTTAGTTGCATGTAAAAGTATGTCTATGTTGTGCTAGTTGCATGTAAAAGTATGTTTATGTTGTGTTAGTTGATTGTAAAAGTATGTCTATGTTGTGTTAGTTGCATGTAAAAGTATGTCTATGTTGTGTTAGTTGCATGTAAAAGTATGTTTATGGTGTACGAGTTGTAAGTATATTGGTTGCCATGTTACGTAAGTTGTAAAGCAAGGAAATGCAAAATTGTATACGTTAAGAGTAAAAGAATGTTTACGTCATGTAAATTGTAGATAAAGTAATGTTTCTTTTGAGTAAATTGTTGATAAAGTAATGTTTATTTTGAGTAAATTGTTGATAAAGTAATGTTTCTTTTGAGTAAATTGTTGATAAAGTAACGGCTGCTTTATGTAAATTGTAGGTAAAGTAATGTTGTTTTGTGTAAATTGTTGGTAAAGTAATGTCTGCTTTATGTAAATTGTTGGTAAAGTAATGTCTGCTTTGCGAAGATTGTAGAAACAACTTCAAGATATTTTCAATCATTTCAGTTGCTGGTTGTAATGACGAAAAATGAGTAAACTATTTGTGGTTGATATTTCTTTGTAGAATAGCTGGCAGCACATAATCAAAATTGTAATCAATATACTTGATGGTGTCAATATACCTGTGAGACTAGGAGAACGTGTCATTTGTCTCTGCATTGGCTGTTGGTAAATAAAAAGAGTGTTCTTTAAAGTCACACATCCACTGAGATGAACATATTCTGGATGCGACCATAATCTCCCAATAGGCCGGAAGCTCACCGTGCTGTCCTGGCCGCTAGTAATGATTTGACTGACAGCTCCATTTCTCTGAACGATGTACGTGCCTTCGTCCCATTGGAAGCTGACCAACTCTGCCGGCCCATTCAGATTAGATGACCTGCTCCATGTGTGTGTGTCTGTGTTCAGACAATAAACGTTTGTTTTATTTTCTGATATTACAATATTGGAGCAAAATACCAGGATGGTGTGTTCAAAAGGGAGGCAACTCACCACCAGGCTATTGGATGGAACGTTTTCCAGGCTCTGAAGTCGTGGCTTGGTATTAAAGGAGCGGTCCAGTTTTAGAACAGCCCTAGTACCTTGTTGGAAGAAATAGATAGAGCTACCACGGGCAACTAAAATGTACTCTGTGCCAGGTATATCTGTTACTTTTTGCCATCCCATTTCATTTAAAAAATACAATTGGCTGGTATTTTTCTGATTATCAACGGTTGTTTGTGCGCTTGCCAGTCGAGTTGCTTCTTGTCGTCTGAGCAAAGTGCTAGCAGTATCCAACCTGACGTGTCGCTGTATAAAGCAGTGTGAGCTCTTACTGGCTAATGCGTAAAGTGTGTTATCGAAGACAGTCATTGTGATGTAACAATCACGGAACTCTACACACGGTTGTATTTGGTAACATGTATCATTGTTCGGTAAGGACAACACCGAGATACTGCCGTCAACTGCTCCAGCAACTGCAACATTCTGAAGTTGACTAGTGTTTCTATGAACAGCAGACGGCGGCCATTGTCCGTGTCTCTGACCAGTTTGTAGCTGATACAATTTGGCCTTTTCAACAGCTGTTTTCACATTATTGTTAATCTGAACAAGTGTGTGCCTCGTCAACGTTTGTAGACAATCTAGACTTGCCAGCGGAAGTCTTGCTGCAGACATTACACTTTCAACATAGTCTGTCCTGCTGTCGTATTGACCATGGCTCACCCACTTCAAAATGGCATCAACAACAACATCTTCTGACGAAACAGTAAGGTCCTGGCTGTCCACAAGTTCTATGAAGTCCTCACAACTAAGAGCCAAAATTCTGGACTTCCCGTGAAAATGTCAAAGTTCGTTAGCATCAGCTGAAAAGTTGCATGAAGTACTCTAGTGGACCCGACAAAGGTTGCATTTTTGTGAATCTTTGCAAAGTTTTCAACTGTCATATTTTTCAGGAGAAGCTCTTCACACTCTGTGAGTAGTAAACTTATTCCCAGCTTGTGCGACGCACGCCAAACATCAACCACATTATCAGGAGTAATCATATCTTGGCCAGTGTACAACGTCTCCAGAATTGTTTCAAAAGTCATTCTTGAAACTGAATGCAAAAACACGTTCACGTCGTTTCCGTTGACTTGACGTGAGCGCCACAGACGAGCAATGACGCTGGAAAATGTGCACAGAATGTAACCGTGGCATCTTACCGCATCTTGACCGCACATCACAACTAGGTCCCCATGCTCTCTTGTAAACCACAAATGACGAAAGTACTCACAAATTCTGTCTCTCATTCTGCTGGAAGATTGTTCGTTCAATGTGCTTTCTGAATTGTTCACCTTTGAGTGGTTACTTTCTGAAGCACCCATTATTGAAGAAAATTACTTTTACTTGTTTAATAAAAGGATATTTTGCTTGTAAAACTGGTTTTTTTAACGTTTTTTTCTCTCTATGGTGTTATTTCTTTTGCTTGAAGCCTGCAACAATTAATGTAGGCCTTTTAAATATAACATATGTATGTAATAGTGATGTGATGATTGCATCAACGAAAGAACATATTTACCTCTATACTTTACTTACTTTTCTTTCTTTCTCTCTCTCACTCCATCCCTCCATCTCTCTCTCTTTCTCTCTCTCTCTCTCTCTCTTGCCAAGCGTTCAGGAAAAATGGATCACTGAAATCAAAGCTTAGTCCCCTGACACACATCGTTGCGTCTCTTATTTGTATTCATTATTGATAGTTTTCTTGGACCACCTTTTCCCCTCTTCCTCTTCCCATCAGTGTTAGCGCCCTGGGGAGAAGCTCTCTGGGGAGAAACTCTCTGGGGGGAAGCTCTCTGGGGGGAAGCCCTCTGGGGAGAAACTCTCTGGGGGGAAGCTCTCTGGGGAGAAGATCTCTGGGGAGAAGATCTCTGGGGGAAGCCCTCTGGGGAGAAGATCTCTGGGGGGAAGCTCTCTGGGGATAAGATCTCTGGGGAGAAGATCTCTGGGGAGAAGATCTCTGGGGGGAAGCCCTCTGGGGAGAAGATCTCTGGGGGGAAGCTCTCTGGGGAGAAGATCTCTGGGGAGAAGCTCTCTGGGGAGAAGAAGATCTCTGGGGAGAAGCTCTCTGGGGAGAAGATCTCTGGGGGAAGCCCTCTGGGGAGAAGATCTCTGGGGAGAAGATCTCTGGGGAGAAGCTCTCTGGGGAGAAGATCTCTGGGGGGAAGCCCTCTGGGAGAAGATCTCTGGGGAGAAGATCTCTGGAGAGAAGCTCTCTGGGGAGAAGATCTCTGGGGAGAAGATCTCTGGGGAGAAGATCTCTGGGGGGAAGATCACTGGGGGGGGGAAGCTCTCTGGGGGGAAGCCCTCTGGGGAGAAACTCTCTGGGGGGAAGCTCTCTGGGAGAAGATCTCTGGGGGGAAGCTCTCTGGGGGGAAGATCTCTGGGGGAAGCTCTCTGGGGAGAAGATCTCTGGGGGGAAGCTCTCTGGGGAGAAGATCTCTGGGGGGAAGCTCTCTGGGGAGAAGATCTCTGGTGGGAAGCTCTCTGGGGGGAAGATCTCTGGGGGGAAGCTCTCTGGGGAGAAGATCTCTGGGGAGAAGCTCTATGGAAAGAAGCTCTCTGGGGGGAAGCTCTCTGGGGGGAAGCTCTATGGGGAGAAGCTCTCTGGGGGAAGCTCTCTGGGGGGAAGCTCTCTGGGGAGAAGATTTCTGGGGGGAAGCTCTCTGGGGGGAAGCTCTCTGGGGGAAGCTCTCTGGGGGGAAGATCTCTGGGGAGAAGCTCTCTGGGGAGAAGCTCTCTGGGGGAAGCTCTCTGGGGGAAGCTCTCTGGTGGAAGCTCTCTGGGGAGAAGCTCTCTGGGGGAAGCTCTCTGGGGGGGGAAGCTCTCTGGGGAGAAGCTCTCTGGTGATGATCGTGTTTTTGTATCCAGACCATTTGCTATGTTGTTGCTCAAAATGACCCAGCTCTGGTGCTACTCCAATTCTCCTTACAGACCCATTTCTGATTCTGTCTCTCCTTGTCACATTACCTATTCTCCATAGCCATCTCATCTCTGTAGCTATAATGTAGTGACGATTTGCTGCTTTCTTTGTTGGGAGTGTCCACGTTTAGCAGTGAGAGCAGAGCGTTGAATCAAACGTATTGTTTCTTTTTCTTTTGCTTATAGATGCTGCATGTGTGTTCTGCAATATCGAAGCCAAATGGCTAATCTCTTGGTTTGCTTCATATCTGTTCAAAATCCCAGAATTTTCACATTGAATAACATGACATTTTCCCAGCATTCAAAGTCTTCAGTTTGATTCAGTTTTGCTGTTTTTAATGAAAATCTCTTCTTCGTTTTCCTTTCGTGCTACAGTCGTGACTTTTGTTTTGTCTATGCTACTTTTCACACATCAATCATATTCTTGTTGTACTCCTGTACAACTATTTTAACCTTTGTAGTCTATGTTAGAACAGTGCATATTCTTGTTGTACTCCTCTAGACTGTTTTAACCGTTGTAGTCTATGTTAGAACAGTGCATATTCTTGTTGTACTCCTCTAGACTGTTTTAACCGTTGTAGTCTATGTTAGAACAGTGCATATTCTTGTTGTACTCCTCTAGACTGTTTTAACCTTTGTAGTCTATGTTAGAACAGTGCATATTCTTGTTGTACTCTTCTAGACTGTTTTAACCGTTGTAGTCTATGTTAGAACAGTGCATATTCTTGTTGTACTCCTCTAGACTGTTTTAACCGTTGTAGTCTATGTTAGAACAGTACATATTCTTGTTGTACTCCTCTAGACTGTTTTAACCGTTGTAGTCTATGTTAGAACAGTAAATATCCTTCTTGTACTCCTCTAGACTATTTTAAACCTTTGTAGTCTATGTTATAAAAGCACATATCCTTGTTGTATTCAGAAAATCACTGGAGTCTGTAGAAATGTGGTTTTACAGAAGAATGTTGAGAATACCATGGACAGCTAAGAAGAGTAATGAAGAGGTTCTGAGAAAGGTCAAAGCAAAAAGAGAGCTACTTTCCAATGTTAGGAAGAGACAATCATCATTTTTTGACCATGTAATGAGAAGAGAACAATTTGAATATAGTGTAACAACTGGAAAAATTGAGGGACGAAGAGATAGAGGGAAGCAAAGAGAAAAAATAACAGACAGCTTAAGAGAATGGCTTGGCAGAGGGTCAACAACAGAAATGATAAATAGCTGCCGAGATCGAATGTTGTGGAGAGACATGATCACCTACGCCACTAGGCCGATACTTGATGATGATGATGATGATGATATAGAGCCAGTTCTGACCCATGGAAGCGAATCATGGACAGTAGACATACACATGAAAAGACGATTATAGGCCGCAGAGATGGGATTTCTCAGAAAAATGTTGAAAGTTCCCTGGACAGCAAAAAAGACCAATGAGGAAGTTCTCAAAGAGGCCAACCCAAAAGGGAGCTCCTAAGAAACATCAGAAAGAAACAATCAACATTTTTCGGGCACACCATAAGAAGAGGAAAGTTGGAACACTTGGTTACAACTGGCAAAATACAGAAAAGAGAGATCGCACACGACAAAGAGAGAAGATACTAGATAGCTTGGTGTCATGGCATGGAAAACAGTCAACAACAGAATTAATACGATGCACGATGGATAGAAGATTGTGGAAGGACATGATAGCCTACGCCAATCGGTATGACACATGTTGATGATGATGACATTACTTAGCTTTTATAAAAGTGTGTCCTCGGTTACTTATCTTTTGTAAAATGAATCACTAGTTACTTATCTTTTGTAAAATAAATCACTGGTTACTTAGCTTTTGTAAAATAAATCACTGGTTACTTAGCTTTTGTAAAAGAATGTCGCAGGTTGTTTGAAGTAAATTACTCGGTTATGATAGATAAGAATCGATCTTTGAAGGAGCGTGTTAGACGTTGGACTTACACAAACATTCACAGAAATATGAAGAGCTTGCAATGATGGCTACAAGAAAATTGCTATAATCTAAAGGTCTACAAAACGATTGTACACATGTGTTATTCAGTCGTCAACATCAACCTACTTACGATAGTTGGTACCTTTAGGTCAGTACATCACTTGGGCATATATATTTAGCTTGAGTAACCTAAACAGCACACATTGCCTGCTAGAGCCGCTTATCTCAAGCGGCGTTGTTTGTGTTACAGTCCGTGTTCAATGGAGTCCAAGGTTTAAGTCTCAACAATAGCAATACAGTAACAACTGATATCGTGTCTAGACTTTAGTAATTACACTTCAATGTAAGTAGGCAGTGCTTGCTTACGTTCGCCCGATGACTAAAGTATTCTAGAGTATTCGTAGACTGTAGAATTCCTCTTCGTCATCCGCCCTTAAAAGGACGTTAAGTGGACGTGTCTGCGTTGTGTTGTGGTTTGCAGTATAACTGTTATATTTGCGCCTTTCGGCCCAACACATCCGACTTCAGCACGTACGTAGGCAGTGATAACACGCAATCATGTTTAGAGACCACGGACTGAAGTAGAATACGTGGTGTGAAATCACTCCACAAGTCAAACATTGCTATTTTACAAAATACAATAAGAATTTAACAACTTTTAGTTTGTGTACTTATAAAGCAAATTTTTAAAAAAAATGAGTTTTGCATCGGTGCTATACCATTTCTGACCTATGGAAGTGAATAATGGAAAGTAGACAAATAAATGAAAAGACGATTAGAGGTCAAAGAGATGGGGTTTCTCAGAAGAATGTTCAAAGTTCCCTGGACAGCTAAAAAGACCAACGAGGAAGTTCTCAAAGAGGCCAACACAAAAAGGGAGCTCCTAAAAAACATCAGAAAGTAACAATCAACATTTTTCGGGCACATCATGAGAAGAGGAAAGTTGGAATATTTGGTTACAACTGGCAAAATACAGGGAAAGAAAGATCGCGGACGACTAAGAGAGAAAATACTGTATAGCTTGGTGTCATGGCATGGAAAACAGTCAACAACAGAATTTGATACGATGCACGGTAGATAGAAGATTGTGAAGGTCATGATCGCCTACGTTAACCGGTATGGCACATGATGATGATGAGTTGTACACTCCTTCAATTTAGTAGCCATTTTTTACAGGCACTCCACGCCCATCGTTTCCTACCCAGTGAAATCATCAAGTTGCGTGTTGCTACCACTAAATGACAACATTAGAAGCTAGCAACTAAATGTGCCTGCTAAACCTCTTCTTTTGACTTATTTGTTGACTTCCGCTAGCACTAATGACAGCTGAGCATGTTCTTTGGTCGCATGAGTAAGGTAATATCAAGATTCTGCTTAGATACGAGTTAGATTAAAGATAAAATCTGTTCAGCTCAATACACAATGATGGTTCTCATAGCCCGCTCGTTGTGCACAATGATTGTTCTTCCTTGTCAGTTATTGCTTCTACTTATTCGTCTTGGTCCTCCAAGTTATCAATTATCCACCCTATCTACTATTATTTTCCAAGTTATCAATTATCCACCCTACCTACTATTATTTTCCAAGTTATCAATTATCCACCCTACCTACTATTATCTTCCAACCTGTCAAATACCTCCCCCCCCCCTCTCACCCCGCTATTATCTTCCAAGTTATCAATTATCCACCCTACCTACTATTATTTTCCAAGTTATCAATTATCCACGCTACCTACTATTATCTTCCAAGTTATCAATTATCCACCCTACCTACTATTATCTTCTAAGTTATCAATTATCCACGCTACCTACTATTATCGTCCAAGTTATCAATTATCCACGCTACCTACTACTATTATCTTCCAAGTTATCAATTATCCACCCTACCTACTATTATCTTCTAAGTTATCAATTATCCACGCTACCTACTATTATCGTCCAATTTATCAATTATCCACGCTATCTACTATTATCTTCCAACCTGTCAAATACCCCCCCATCCCACCCCGCTATTATCTTCCAACCTGTCAATTACCCCCCCCCATCCCACCCCGCTATTATTTTCCAAGTTGTCAATTACCCCCCCCCCCACCAATTCCACTCCGCTATTATTTTCCAAGTTGTCAATTACCCCCCCCCCCCATCCCACCCCGCTATTATCTTCCAACCTGTCAATTACCCCCCCCCATCCCACCCCGCTATTATTTTCCAAGTTGTCAATTAACCCCCCCCCCCACCATTCCACTCCGCTATTATTTTCCAAGTTGTCATTACCCCCCCCCATCCCACCCCGCTATTATTTTCCAAGTTGTCAGTTACCCCCCCCCATCCCACTCCGCTATTATTTTCCAAGTTGTCAATTACCCCCCCCCCCCCATCCCACCCCGCTATTATTTTCCAAGTTGTCAATTACCCCCCCCCCCCCCCAATCCCACTCCGCTATTATTTTCCAAGTTGTCAGTTACCCCCCCCCCATACCACTCCGCTATTATTTTCCAAGTTGTCAGTTACCCCCCCCCCATCCCACTCCTCTATTATTTTCCAAATTGTCAATTACCCCCCCCCCCCATCCCACTCCGCTATTATTTTCCAAGTTGTCAATTACCCCCCCCCATCCCACTCCGCTATTATTTTCCAAGTTGTCAGTTACCCCCCCCCCATCCCACTCCGCTATTATTTTTCCAAGTTGTCAGTTACCCCCCCCCCATCCCACTCCGCTATTATTTTCCAAGTTGTCAGTTACCCCCCCCCCCCCATCCCACTCCGCTATTTTTTTCCAAGTTGTCAGTTCCCCCCCCCCCCCCATCCCACTCCGCTATTAATTTCCAAGTTGTCAATTACCCCCCCCCCCCATCCCACTCCGCTATTATTTTCCAAGTGTTCAGTTACCCCCCCCCCCCCCCACCATCCCCTCCGCTATTATTTTCCAAGTTGTCAGTTACACACCCCCCCCCCCCATCCAACTCCGCTATTATTTTCCAAGTTGTCAGTTACACACCCCCCCCCCCATATCCCACTCCGCTATTATTTTCCAAGTTGTCAATTACCCCGAATCTCAAAGCAAGCTTGCGGGAAAATGATTTGATGAGTTTGTTGTGGAAATGGGCACGTACTATGCATGAGCTGTCGCTTGAAGGAAGTCAAGTTCACCATCTCTGATTTGATCAAAGTAAAGCTCACCCTTCCAGCACCAATACCCTTATCATTCCTGACTTTGCCTATAAGCCCTCCTTCTATACGCCACCTAAGATTCCTGACTTAGCCTAAGCCCTCCTTCTATACGCCACCTAAGATACCTGACTTTGCCTATAAGCCCTCCTTCTATACGCCCCTAAGATACCTGACTTTGCCTATAAGCCCTCCTTCTATACGCCACCTAAGATACCTGACTTAGCCTAAGCCCTCCTTCTATACGCCACCTAAGATACCTGACTTCGCCTATAAGCCCTCCTTCTATACGCCACCTAAGATACCTGACTTTGCCTATAAGCCCTCCTTCTATACGCCACCTAAGATTCCTGACTTAGCCTAAGCCCTCCTTCTATACGCCACCTAAGATTCCTGACTTTGCCTATAAGCCCTCCTTCTATACGCCACCTAAGATTCCTGACTTTGCCTATAAGCCCTCCTTCTATACGCCACCTAAGATACCTGACTTTGCCTATAAGCCCTCCTTCTATACGCCACCTAAGATTCCTGACTTTGCCTATAAGCCCTCCTTCTATACGCCACCTAAGATTCATGACTTTCCCTACAAGCCCTCCTTCTATACGCCACCTAAGATACCTGACTTTGCCTATAAGCCCTCCTTCTATACGCCACCTAAGATACCTGACTTTGCCTAAGCCCTCCTTCTATACGCCACCTAAGATTCCTGACTTTGCCTACAAGCCCTCCTTCTATACGCCACCTAAGATTCCTGACTTTGCCTACAAGCCCTCCTTCTATACGCCACCTAAGATTCCTGACTTTGCCTACAAGCCCTCCTTCTATACGCCACCTAAGATACCTGACTTTGCCTATAAGCCCTCCTTCTATACGCCACCTAAGATACCTGACTTTGCCTAAGCCCTCCTTCTATACGCCACCTAAGATTCCTGACATTGCCTACAAGCCCTCCTTCTATACGCCACCTAAGATACCTGACTTTGCCTAAGCCCTCCCTTCTATACGCCACCTAAGATACCTGACTTTGCCTAAGCCCTCCTTCTATGCGCCACCTAAGATTCCTGACTTTGCCTATAAGCCCTCCTTCTATACGCCACCTAAGATACCTGACTTTGCCTATAAGCCCTCCTTCTATACGCCACCTAAGATACCTGACTTTGCCTATAACCCCTCCTTCTATACGCCACCTAAGATACCTGACTTTGCCTATAAGCCCTCCTTCTATACGCCACCTAAGATACCTGACTTTGCCTATAAGCCCTCCTTCTATACGCCACCTAAGATACCTGACTTTGCCTAAGCCCTCCTTCTATACGCCACCTAAGATACCTGACTTTGCCTATAAGCCCTCCTTCTATACGCCACCTAAGATACCTGACTTTGCCTATAAGCCCTCCTTCTATACGCCACCTAAGATACCTGACTTAGCCTAAGCCCTCCTTCTATACGCCACCTAAGATACCTGACTTTGCCTATAAGCCCTCCTTCTATACGCCACCTAAGATACCTGACTTTGCCTATAAGCCCTCCTTCTATACGCCACCTAAGATACCTGACTTTGCCTATAAGCCCTCCTTCTATACGCCACCTAAGATTCCTGACTTTGCCTATAAGCCCTCCTTCTATACGCCACCTAAGATACCTGACTTTGCCTATAAGCCCTCCTTCTATACGCCACCTAAGATACCTGACTTTGCCTATAAGCCCTCCTTCTATACGCCACCTAAGATTCCTGACTTTGCCTATAAGCCCTCCTTCTATACGCCACCTAAGATACCTGACTTTGCCTATAAGCCCTCCTTCTATACGCCACCTAAGATACCTGACTTTGCCTATAAGCCCTCCTTCTATACGCCACCTAAGATTCCTGACTTTGCCTATAAGCCCTCCTTCTATACGCCACCTAAGATACCTGACTTTGCCTAAGCCCTCCTTCTATACGCCACCTAAGATACCTGACTTTGCCTATAAGCCCTCCTTCTATACGCCACCTAAGATACCTGACTTTGCCTAAGCCCTCCTACTATACGCCACCTAAGATACCTGACTTTGCCTATAAGCCCTCCTTCTATACGCCACCTAAGATACCTGACTTTGCCTATAAGCCCTCCTTCTATACGCCACCTAAGATACCTGACTTAGCCTAAGCCCTCCTTCTATACGCCACCTAAGATACCTGACTTTGCCTATAAGCCCTCCTTCTATACGCCACCTAAGATACCTGACTTTGCCTATAAGCCCTCCTTCTATACGCCACCTAAGATACCTGACTTTGCCTATAAGCCCTCCTTCTATACGCCACCTAAGATTCCTGACTTTGCCTATAAGCCCTCCTTCTATACGCCACCTAAGATACCTGACTTTGCCTATAAGCCCTCCTTCTATACGCCACCTAAGATACCTGACTTTGCCTATAAGCCCTCCTTCTATACGCCACCTAAGATTCCTGACTTTGCCTATAAGCCCTCCTTCTATACGCCACCTAAGATTCCTGACTTTGCCTATAAGCCCTCCTTCTATACGCCACCTAAGATACCTGACTTTGCCTATAAGCCCTCCTTCTATACGCCACCTAAGATACCTGACTTTGCCTATAAGCCCTCCTTCTATACGCCACCTAAGATACCTGACTTTGCCTATAAGCCCTCCTTCTATACGCCACCTAAGATACCTGACTTTGCCTATAACCCCTCCTTCTATACGCCACCTAAGATACCTGACTTTGCCTATAAGCCCTCCTTCTATACGCCACCTAAGATACCTGACTTTGCCTATAAGCCCTCCTTCTATACGCCACCTAAGATACCTGACTTAGCCTAAGCCCTCCTTCTATACGCCACCTAAGATACCTGACTTTGCCTATAAGCCCTCCTTCTATACGCCACCTAAGATACCTGACTTTGCCTATAAGCCCTCCTTCTATACGCCACCTAAGATACCTGACTTAGCCTAAGCCCTCCTTCTATACGCCACCTAAGATACCTGACTTTGCCTATAAGCCCTCCTTCTATACGCCACCTAAGATACCTGACTTTGCCTATAAGCCCTCCTTCTATACGCCACCTAAGATACCTGACTTTGCCTATAAGCCCTCCTTCTATACGCCACCTAAGATTCCTGACTTTGCCTATAAGCCCTCCTTCTATACGCCACCTAAGATACCTGACTTTGCCTATAAGCCCTCCTTCTATACGCCACCTAAGATACCTGACTTTGCCTATAAGCCCTCCTTCTATACGCCACCTAAGATTCCTGACTTTGCCTATAAGCCCTCCTTCTATACGCCACCTAAGATACCTGACTTTGCCTATAAGCCCTCCTTCTATACGCCACCTAAGATACCTGACTTTGCCTATAAGCCCTCCTTCTATACGCCACCTAAGATTCCTGACTTTGCCTATAAGCCCTCCTTCTATACGCCACCTAAGATTCCTGACTTTGCCTATAAGCCCTCCTTCTATACGCCACCTAAGATACCTGACTTTGCCTATAAACCCTCCTTCTATACGCCACCTAAGATACCTGACTTTGCCTATAAGCCCTCCTTCTATACGCCACCTAAGATACCTGACTTTGCCTATAAGCCCTCCTTCTATACGCCACCTAAGATACCTGACTTTGCCTACAAGCCCTCCTTCTATATGCCACATAAGATAGCTGACTTTGCCTACAAGCCCTCCTTCTATACGCCACCTAAGATACCTGACTTTGCCTATAAGCCCTCCTTCTATACGCCACCTAAGATTCCTGACTTTGCCTATAAGCCCTCCTTCTATACGCCACCTAAGATACCTGACTTTGCCTATAAGCCCTCCTTCTATACGCCACCTAAGATACCTGACTTTGCCTATAAGCCCTCCTTCTATACGCCACCTAAGATTCCTGACTTTGCCTATAAACCCTCCTTCTATACGCCACCTAAGATTCCTGACTTTGCCTATAAGCCCTCCTTCTATACGCCACCTAAGATACCTGACTTTGCCTATAAGCCCTCCTTCTATACGCCACCTAAGATACCTGACTTTGCCTATAAGCCCTCCTTCTATACGCCACCTAAGATACCTGAATTTGCCTATAAGCCCTCCTTCTATACGCCACCTAAGATACCTGACTTTGCCTATAAGCCCTCCTTCTATACGCCACCTAAGATTCCTGACTTAGCCTAAGCCCTCCTTCTATACGCCACCTAAGATCCTGACTTTGCCTACAAGCCCTCCTTCTATACGCCACCTAAGATTCCTGACTTTGCCTACAAGCCCTCCTTCTATACGCCACCTAAGATTCCTGACTTTGCCTACAAGCCCTCCTTCTATACGCCACCTAAGATACCTGACTTTGCCTATAAGCCCTCCTTCTATACGCCACCTAAGATACCTGACTTTGCCTAAGCCCCTCTTCTATACGCCACCTAAGATTCCTGACATTGCCTACAAGCCCTCCTTCTATACGCCACCTAAGATACCTGACTTTGCCTAAGCCCTCCCTTCTATACGCCACCTAAGATACCTGACTTTGCCTAAGCCCTCCTTCTATGCGCCACCTAAGATTCCTGACTTTGCCTATAAGCCCTCCTTCTATACGCCACCTAAGATACCTGACTTTGCCTATAAGCCCTCCTTCTATACGCCACCTAAGATACCTGACTTTGCCTATAAGCCCTCCTTCTATACGCCACCTAAGATACCTGACTTTGCCTATAAGCCCTCCTTCTATACGCCACCTAAGATACCTGACTTTGCCTATAAGCCCTCCTTCTATACGCCACCTAAGATACCTGACTTTGCCTAAGCCCTCCTTCTATACGCCACCTAAGATACCTGACTTTGCCTATAAGCCCTCCTTCTATACGCCACCTAAGATACCTGACTTTGCCTATAAGCCCTCCTTCTATACGCCACCTAAGATACCTGACTTAGCCTAAGCCCTCCTTCTATACGCCACCTAAGATACCTGACTTTGCCTATAAGCCCTCCTTCTATACGCCACCTAAGATACCTGACTTTGCCTATAAGCCCTCCTTCTATACGCCACCTAAGATACCTGACTTTGCTATAAGCCCTCCTTCTATACGCCACCTAAGATTCCTGACTTTGCCTATAAGCCCTCCTTCTATACGCCACCTAAGATACCTGACTTTGCCTATAAGCCCTCCTTCTATACGCCACCTAAGATACCTGACTTTGCCTATAAGCCCTCCTTCTATACGCCACCTAAGATTCCTGACTTTGCCTATAAGCCCTCCTTCTATACGCCACCTAAGATACCTGACTTTGCCTATAAGCCCTCCTTCTATACGCCACCTAAGATACCTGACTTTGCCTATAAGCCCTCCTTCTATACGCCACCTAAGATTCCTGACTTTGCCTATAAGCCCTCCTTCTATACGCCACCTAAGATACCTGACTTTGCCTAAGCCCTCCTTCTATACGCCACCTAAGATACCTGACTTTGCCTATAAGCCCTCCTTCTATACGCCACCTAAGATACCTGACTTTGCCTAAGCCCTCCTTCTATACGCCACCTAAGATACCTGACTTTGCCTATAAGCCCTCCTTCTATACGCCACCTAAGATACCTGACTTTGCCTATAAGCCCTCCTTCTATACGCCACCTAAGATACCTGACTTGCCTAAGCCCTCCTTCTATACGCCACCTAAGATACCTGACTTTGCCTATAAGCCCTCCTTCTATACGCCACCTAAGATACCTGACTTTGCCTATAAGCCCTCCTTCTATACGCCACCTAAGATACCTGACTTTGCCTATAAGCCCTCCTTCTATACGCCACCTAAGATTCCTGACTTTGCCTATAAGCCCTCCTTCTATACGCCACCTAAGATACCTGACTTTGCCTATAAGCCCTCCTTCTATACGCCACCTAAGATACCTGACTTTGCCTATAAGCCCTCCTTCTATACGCCACCTAAGATACCTGACTTTGCCTATAAGCCCTCCTTCTATACGCCACCTAAGATTCCTGACTTTGCCTATAAGCCCTCCTTCTATACGCCACCTAAGATACCTGACTTTGCCTATAAGCCCTCCTTCTATACGCCACCTAAGATACCTGACTTTGCCTATAAGCCCTCCTTCTATACGCCACCTAAGATACCTGACTTTGCCTATAAGCCCTCCTTCTATACGCCACCTAAGATACCTGACTTTGCCTATAACCCCTCCTTCTATACGCCACCTAAGATACCTGACTTTGCCTATAAGCCCTCCTTCTATACGCCACCTAAGATACCTGACTTTGCCTATAAGCCCTCCTTCTATACGCCACCTAAGATACCTGACTTAGCCTAAGCCCTCCTTCTATACGCCACCTAAGATACCTGACTTTGCCTATAAGCCCTCCTTCTATACGCCACCTAAGATACCTGACTTTGCCTATAAGCCCTCCTTCTATACGCCACCTAAGATACCTGACTTAGCCTAAGCCCTCCTTCTATACGCCACCTAAGATACCTGACTTTGCCTATAAGCCCTCCTTCTATACGCCACCTAAGATACCTGACTTTGCCTATAAGCCCTCCTTCTATACGCCACCTAAGATACCTGACTTTGCCTATAAGCCCTCCTTCTATACGCCACCTAAGATTCCTGACTTTGCCTATAAGCCCTCCTTCTATACGCCACCTAAGATACCTGACTTTGCCTATAAGCCCTCCTTCTATACGCCACCTAAGATACCTGACTTTGCCTATAAGCCCTCCTTCTATACGCCACCTAAGATTCCTGACTTTGCCTATAAGCCCTCCTTCTATACGCCACCTAAGATACCTGACTTTGCCTATAAGCCCTCCTTCTATACGCCACCTAAGATACCTGACTTTGCCTATAAGCCCTCCTTCTATACGCCACCTAAGATTCCTGACTTTGCCTATAAGCCCTCCTTCTATACGCCACCTAAGATTCCTGACTTTGCCTATAAGCCCTCCTTCTATACGCCACCTAAGATACCTGACTTTGCCTATAAACCCTCCTTCTATACGCCACCTAAGATACCTGACTTTGCCTATAAGCCCTCCTTCTATACGCCACCTAAGATACCTGACTTTGCCTATAAGCCCTCCTTCTATACGCCACCTAAGATACCTGACTTTGCCTACAAGCCCTCCTTCTATATGCCACATAAGATAGCTGACTTTGCCTACAAGCCCTCCTTCTATACGCCACCTAAGATACCTGACTTTGCCTATAAGCCCTCCTTCTATACGCCACCTAAGATTCCTGACTTTGCCTATAAGCCCTCCTTCTATACGCCACCTAAGATACCTGACTTTGCCTATAAGCCCTCCTTCTATACGCCACCTAAGATACCTGACTTTGCCTATAAGCCCTCCTTCTATACGCCACCTAAGATTCCTGACTTTGCCTATAAACCCTCCTTCTATACGCCACCTAAGATTCCTGACTTTGCCTATAAGCCCTCCTTCTATACGCCACCTAAGATACCTGACTTTGCCTATAAGCCCTCCTTCTATACGCCACCTAAGATACCTGACTTTGCCTATAAGCCCTCCTTCTATACGCCACCTAAGATACCTGAATTTGCCTATAAGCCCTCCTTCTATACGCCACCTAAGATACCTGACTTTGCCTATAAGCCCTCCTTCTATACGCCACCTAAGATTCCTGACTTAGCCTAAGCCCTCCTTCTATACGCCACCTAAGATTCCTGACTTTGCCTATAAGCCCTCCTTCTATACGCCACCTAAGATTCCTGACTTTGCCTATAAGCCCTCCTTCTATACGCCACCTAAGATACCTGACTTTGCCTATAAGCCCTCCTTCTATACGCCACCTAAGATTCCTGACTTTGCCTATAAGCCCTCCTTCTATACGCCACCTAAGATTCCTGACTTTCCCTACAAGCCCTCCTTCTATACGCCACCTAAGATACCTGACTTTGCCTATAAGCCCTCCTTCTATACGCCACCTAAGATACCTGACTTTGCCTAAGCCCTCCTTCTATACGCCACCTAAGATTCCTGACTTTGCCTACAAGCCCTCCTTCTATACGCCACCTAAGATTCCTGACTTTGCCTACAAGCCCTCCTTCTATACGCCACCTAAGATTCCTGACTTTGCCTACAAGCCCTCCTTCTATACGCCACCTAAGATACCTGACTTTGCCTATAAGCCCTCCTTCTATACGCCACCTAAGATACCTGACTTTGCCTAAGCCCTCCTTCTATACGCCACCTAAGATTCCTGACTTTGCCTACAAGCCCTCCTTCTATACGCCACCTAAGATACCTGACTTTGTCTAAGCCATCCTTCTATACGCCACCTAAGATACCTGACTTTGCCTAAGCCCTCCTTCTATACGCCACCTAAGATTCCTGACTTTGCCTATAAGCCCTCCTTCTATACGCCACCTAAGATACCTGACTTTGCCTATAAGCCCTCCTTCTATACGCCACCTAAGATACATGACTTTGCCTATAAGCCCTCCTTCTATACGCCACCTAAGATACATGACTTTGCCTAAGCCCTCCTTCTATACGCCACCTAAGATACCTGACTTTGCCTATAAGCCCTCCTTCTATACGCCACCAAAGATACCTGACTTTGCCTAAGCACTCCTTCTATACGCCACCTAAGATACCTGACTTTGCCTACAAGCCCTCTTTCTATACGCCACCTAAGATACCTGACTTTGCCTATAAGCCCTCCTTCTATACGCCACCTAAGATACCTGACTTTGCCTATAAGCCCTCCTTCTATACGGCACCTAAGATACCTGACTTTGCCTACAAGCCCTCCTTCTATACGCCACCTAAGATACCTGACTTAGCCTAAGCCCTCCTTCTATACGCCACCTAAGATACCTGACTTTGCCTATAAGCCCTCCTTCTATACGCCACCTAAGATACCTGACTTTGCCTATAAGCCCTCCTTCTATACGCCACCTAAGATACCTGACTTAGCCTAAGCCCTCCTTCTATACGTCACCTAAGATACCTGACTTTGCCTATAAGCCCTCCTTCTATACGCCACCTAAGATACCTGACTTTGCCTATAAGCCCTCCTTCTATACGCCACCTAAGATACCTGACTTTGCCTATAAGCCCTCCTTCTATACGCCACCTAAGATTCCTGACTTTGCCTATAAGCCCTCCTTCTATACGCCACCTAAGATACCTGACTTTGCCTATAAGCCCTCCTTCTATACGCCACCTAAGATACCTGACTTTGCCTATAAGCCCTCCTTCTATACGCCACCTAAGATTCCTGACTTTGCCTATAAGCCCTCCTTCTATACGCCACCTAAGATACCTGACTTTGCCTATAAGCCCTCCTTCTATACGCCACCTAAGATACCTGACTTTGCCTATAAGCCCTCCTTCTATACGCCACCTAAGATTCCTGACTTTGCCTATAAGCCCTCCTTCTATACGCCATCTAAGATTCCTGACTTTGCCTATAAGCCCTCCTTCTATACGCCACCTAAGATACCTGACTTTGCCTATAACCCTCCTTCTATACGCCACCTAAGATACCTGACTTTGCCTATAAGCTCTCCTTCTATACGCCACCTAAGATACCTGACTTTGCCTATAAGCCCTCCTTCTATACGCCACCTAAGATACCTGACTTTGCCTACAAGCCCTCTTCTATACGCCACCTAAGATAGCTGACTTTGCCTACAAGCCCTCCTTCTATACGCCACCTAAGATACCTGACTTTGCCTATAAGCCCTCCTTCTATACGCCACCTAAGATTCCTGACTTTGCCTATAAGCCCTCCTTCTATACGCCACCTAAGATACCTGACTTTGCCTATAAGCCCTCCTTCTATACGCCACCTAAGATACCTGACTTTGCCTATAAGCCCTCCTTCTATACGCCACCTAAGATTCCTGACTTTGCCTATAAGCCCTCCTTCTATACGCCACCTAGGATTCCTGACTTTGCCTATAAGCCCTCCTTCTATACGCCACCTAAGATACCTGACTTTGCCTATAAGCCCTCCTTCTATACGCCACCTAAGATACCTGACTTTGCCTATAAGCCCTCCTTCTATACGCCACCTAAGATACCTGACTTTGCCTATAAGCCCTCCTTCTATACGCCACCTAAGATACCTGACTTTGCCTATAAGCCCTCCTTCTATACGCCACCTAAGATACCTGACTTTGCCTATAAGCCTTCCTTCTATACGCCACCTAAGATACCTGACTTTGCCTACAAGCCCTCCTTCTATACGCCACCTAAGATACCTGACTTTGCCTACAAGCCCTCCTTCTATACGCCACCTAAGATACCTGACTTTGCCTACAAGCCCTCCTTCTATACGCCACCTAAGATACCTGACTTTGCCTACAAGCCCTCCTTCTATACGCCACCTAAGATACCTGACTTTGCCTACAAGCCCTCCTTCTATACGCCACCTAAGATACCTGACTTTGCCTATAAGCCCTCCTTCTATACGCCACCTAAGATTCCTGACTTTGCCTATAAGCCCTCCTATACGCCACCTAAGATTCCTGACTTTGCCTATAAGCCCTCCTTCTATACGCCACCTAAGATACATGACTTTGCCTACAAGCCCTCCTTCTATACGCCACCTAAGATTCCTGACTTTGCCTATAAGCCCTCCTTCTATACGCCACCTAAGATACCTGACTTTGCCTATAAGCCCTCCTTCTATACGCCACCTAAGATACCTGACTTTGCCTATAAGCCCTCCTTCTATACGCCACCTAAGATTCCTGACTTTGCCTATAAGCCCTCCTTCTATACGCCACCTAAGATACCTGACTTTGCCTAAGCCCTCCTTCTATACGCCACCTAAGATACCTGACTTTGCCTAAGCCCTCCTTCTATACGCCACCTAAGATTCCTGACTTTGCCTATAAGCCCTCCTTCTATACGCCACCTAAGATACCTGACTTTGCCTATAAGCCCTCCTTCTATACGCCACCTAAGATACATGACTTTGCCTATAAGCCCTCCTTCTATACGCCACCTAAGATACATGACTTTGCCTAAGCCCTCCTTCTATACGCCACCTAAGATACCTGACTTTGCCTATAAGCCCTCCTTCTATACGCCACCAAAGATACCAGACTTTGCCTAAGCACTCCTTCTATACGCCACCTAAGATACCTGACTTTGCCTACAAGCCCTCTTTCTATACGCCACCTAAGATACCTGACTTTGCCTATAAGCCCTCCTTCTATACGCCACCTAAGATACCTGACTTTGCCTATAAGCCCTCCTTCTATACGGCACCTAAGATACCTGACTTTGCCTATAAGCCCTCCTTCTATACGCCACCTAAGATACCTGACTTAGCCTAAGCCCTCCTTCTATACGCCACCTAAGATACCTGACTTTGCCTATAAGCCCTCCTTCTATACGCCACCTAAGATACCTGACTTTGCCTATAAGCCCTCCTTCTATACGCCACCTAAGATACCTGACTTAGCCTAAGCCCTCCTTCTATACGTCACCTAAGATACCTGACTTTGCCTATAAGCCCTCCTTCTATACGCCACCTAAGATACCTGACTTTGCCTATAAGCCCTCCTTCTATACGCCACCTAAGATACCTGACTTTGCCTATAAGCCCTCCTTCTATACGCCACCTAAGATTCCTGACTTTGCCTATAAGCCCTCCTTCTATACGCCACCTAAGATACCTGACTTTGCCTATAAGCCCTCCTTCTATACGCCACCTAAGATACCTGACTTTGCCTATAAGCCCTCCTTCTATACGCCACCTAAGATTCCTGACTTTGCCTATAAGCCCTCCTTCTATACGCCACCTAAGATACCTGACTTTGCCTATAAGCCCTCCTTCTATACGCCACCTAAGATACCTGACTTTGCCTATAAGCTCTCCTTCTATACGCCACCTAAGATTCCTGACTTTGCCTATAAGCCCTCCTTCTATACGCCATCTAAGATTCCTGACTTTGCCTATAAGCCCTCCTTCTATACGCCACCTAAGATACCTGACTTTGCCTATAAACCCTCCTTCTATACGCCACCTAAGATACCTGACTTTGCCTATAAGCTCTCCTTCTATACGCCACCTAAGATACCTGACTTTGCCTATAAGCCCTCCTTCTATACGCCACCTAAGATACCTGACTTTGCCTACAAGCCCTCCTTCTATACGCCACCTAAGATAGCTGACTTTGCCTACAAGCCCTCCTTCTATACGCCACCTAAGATACCTGACTTTGCCTATAAGCCCTCCTTCTATACGCCACCTAAGACTTTGCCTATCCTGACTTTGACCTATAAGCCCTCCTTCTATACGCCACCTAAGATACCTGACTTTGCCTATAAGCCCTCCTTCTATACGCCACCTAAGATACCTGACTTTGCCTATAAGCCCTCCTTCTATACGCCACCTAAGATTCCTGACTTTGCCTATAAGCCCTCCTTCTATACGCCACCTAGGATTCCTGACTTTGCCTATAAGCCCTCCTTCTATACGCCACCTAAGATACCTGACTTTGCCTATAAGCCCTCCTTCTATACGCCACCTAAGATACCTGACTTTGCCTATAAGCCCTCCTTCTATACGCCACCTAAGATACCTGACTTTGCCTATAAGCCCTCCTTCTATACGCCACCTAAGATACCTGACTTTGCCTATAAGCCCTCCTTCTATACGCCACCTAAGATACCTGACTTTGCCTATAAGCCTTCCTTCTATACGCCACCTAAGATACCTGACTTTGCCTATAAGCCCTCCTTCTATACGCCACCTAAGATACCTGACTTTGCCTATAAGCCCTCCTTCTATACGCCACCTAAGATACCTGACTTTGCCTATAAGCCCTCCTTCTATACGCCACCTAAGATTCCTGACTTTGCCTATAAGCCCTCCTTCTATACGCCACCTAAGATACCTGACTTTGCCTATAAGCCCTCCTTCTATACGCCACCTGAGATACCTGACTTTGCCTATAAGCCCTCCTTCTATACGCCACCTAAGATTCCTGACTTAGCCTATAAGCCCTCCTTCTATACGCCACCTAAGATACCTGACTTTGCCTATAAGCCCTCCTTCTATACGCCACCTAAGATTCCTGACTTTGCCTATAAGCCCTCCTTCTATACGCCACCTAAGATACCTGACTTTGCCTATAAGCCCTCCTTCTATACGCCACCTAAGATACCTGACTTTGCCTATAAGCCCTCCTTCTATACGCCACCTAAGATTCCTGACTTAGCCTATAAGCCCTCCTTCTATACGCCACCTAAGATACCTGACTTTGCCTATAAGCCCTCCTTCTATACGCCACCTAAGATACCTGACTTTGCCTATAAGCCCTCCTTCTATACGCCACCTAAGATTCCTGACTTTGCCTACAAGCCCTCCTTCTATACGCCACTCAAGTTACCTGACTTTGCCTACAAGCCCTCCTTCTATACGCCACCTAAGATACCTGACTTTGCGTATAAGCCCTCCTTCTATACGCCACCTAAGATACCTGACTTTGCCTACAAGCCCTCCTTCTATACGCCACCTAAGATTCCTGATTTTGCCTATAAGCCCTCCTTCTATACGCCACCTAAGATTCCTGACTTTGCCTATAAGCCCTCCTTCTATACGCCACCTAAGATTCCTGACTTTGCCTATAAGCCCTCCTTCTATACGCCACCTAAGATACCTGACTTTGCCTACAAGCCCTCCTTCTATACGCCACCTAAGATTCCTGACTTTGCCTACAAGCCCTCCTTCTATACGCCACCTAAGATACCTGACTTTGCCTACAAGCCCTCCTTCTATACGCCACCTAAGATACCTGACTTTGCCTACAAGCCCTCCTTCTATACGCCACCTAAGATACATGACTTTGCCTACAAGCCCTCCTTCTATACGCCACCTAAGATACCTGACTTTGCCTACAAGCCCTCCTTCTATACGCCACCTAAGATACCTGACTTTGCCTACAAGCCCTCCTTCTATACGCCACCTAAGATACCTGACTTTGCCTACAAGCCCTCCTTCTATACGCCACCTAAGATACCTGACTTTGCCTACAAGCCCTCCTTCTATACGCCACCTAAGATACCTGACTTTGCCTACAAGCCCTCCTTCTATACGCCACCTAAGATACCTGACTTTGCCTATAAGCCCTCCTTCTATACGCCACCTAAGATTCCTGACTTTGCCTATAAGCCCTCCTTCTATACGCCACCTAAGATTCCTGACTTTGCCTATAAGCCCTCCTTCTATACGCCACCTAAGATACATGACTTTGCCTACAAGCCCTCCTTCTATACGCCACCTAAGATTCCTGACTTTGCCTATAAGCCCTCCTTCTATACGCCACCTAAGATACCTGACTTTGCCTATAAGCCCTCCTTCTATACGCCACCTAAGATACCTGACTTTGCCTATAAGCCCTCCTTCTATACGCCACCTAAGATACCTGACTTTGCCTATAAGCCCTCCTTCTATACGCCACCTAAGATACCTGACTTTGCCTATAAGCCCTCCTTCTATACGCCACCTAAAATACCTGACTTTGCCTATAAGCCCTCCTTCTATACGCCACCTAAGATTCCTGACTTTGCCTATAAGCCCTCCTTCTATACGCCACCTAAGATACCTGACTTTGCCTATAAGCCCTCCTTCTATACGCCACCTAAGATTCCTGACTTTGCCTATAAGCCCTCCTTCTATACGCCACCTAAGATACCTGACTTTGCCTATAAGCCCTCCTTCTATACGCCACCTAAGATACCTGACTTTGCCTACAAGCCCTCCTTCTATACGCCACCTAAGATTCCTGACTTTGCCTATAAGCCCTCCTTCTATACGCCACCTACGATACCTGACTTTGCCTATAAGCCCTCCTTCTATACGCCACCTAAGATTCCTGACTTTGCCTATAAGCCCTCCTTCTATACGCCACCTAAGATACCTGACTTTGCCTATAAGCCCTCCTTCTATACGCCACCTAAGATACCTGACTTTGCCTAAGCCCTCCTTCTATACGCCACCTAAGATTCCTGACATTGCCTACAAGCCCTCCTTCTATACGCCACCTAAGATACCTGACTTTGCCTAAGCCCTCCCTTCTATACGCCACCTAAGATACCTGACTTTGCCTAAGCCCTCCTTCTATGCGCCACCTAAGATACCTGACTTTGCCTATAAGCCCTCCTTCTATACGCCACCTAAGATACCTGACTTTGCCTATAAGCCCTCCTTCTATACGCCACCTAAGATACCTGACTTTGCCTATAAGCCCTCCTTCTATACGCCACCTAAGATACCTGACTTTGCCTATAAGCCCTCCTTCTATACGCCACCTAAGATACATGACTTTGCCTATAAGCCCTCCTTCTATACGCCACCTAAGATACCTGACTTTGCCTAAGCCCTCCTTCTATACGCCACCTAAGATACCTGACTTTGCCTATAAGCCCTCCTTCTATACGCCACCTAAGATACCTGACTTTGCCTAAGCCCTCCTTCTATACGCCACCTAAGATACCTGACTTTGCCTACAAGCCCTCCTTCTATACGCCACCTAAGATACCTGACTTTGCCTATAACCCCTCCTTCTATACGCCACCTAAGATACCTGACTTTGCCTATAAGCCCTCCTTCTATACGCCACCTAAGATACCTGACTTTGCCTATAAGCCCTCCTTCTATACGCCACCTAAGATACCTGACTTAGCCTAAGCCCTCCTTCTATACGCCACCTAAGATACCTGACTTTGCCTATAAGCCCTCCTTCTATACGCCACCTAAGATACCTGACTTTGCCTATAAGCCCTCCTTCTATACGCCACCTAAGATACCTGACTTAGCCTAAGCCCTCCTTCTATACGCCACCTAAGATACCTGACTTTGCCTACAAGCCCTCCTTCTATACGCCACCTAAGATACCTGACTTTGCCTATAAGCCCTCCTTCTATACGCCACCTAAGATACCTGACTTTGCCTATAAGCCCTCCTTCTATACGCCACCTAAGATTCCTGACTTTGCCTATAAGCCCTCCTTCTATACGCCACCTAAGATACCTGACTTTGCCTATAAGCCCTCCTTCTATACGCCACCTAAGATACCTGACTTTGCCTATAAGCCCTCCTTCTATACGCCACCTAAGATTCCTGACTTTGCCTATAAGCCCTCCTTCTATACGCCACCTAAGATACCTGACTTTGCCTATAAGCCCTCCTTCTATACGCCACCTAAGATACCTGACTTTGCCTATAAGCCCTCCTTCTATACGCCACCTAAGATTCCTGACTTTGCCTATAAGCCCTCCTTCTATACGCCACCTAAGATTCCTGACTTTGCCTATAAGCCCTCCTTCTATACGCCACCTAAGATACCTGACTTTGCCTATAAACCCTCCTTCTATACGCCACCTAAGATACCTGACTTTGCCTATAAGCCCTCCTTCTATACGCCACCTAAGATACCTGACTTTGCCTATAAGCCCTCCTTCTATACGCCACCTAAGATACCTGACTTTGCCTACAAGCCCTCCTTCTATATGCCACATAAGATAGCTGACTTTGCCTACAAGCCCTCCTTCTATACGCCACCTAAGATACCTGACTTTGCCTATAAGCCCTCCTTCTATACGCCACCTAAGATTCCTGACTTTGCCTATAAGCCCTCCTTCTATACGCCACCTAAGATACCTGACTTTGCCTATAAGCCCTCCTTCTATACGCCACCTAAGATACCTGACTTTGCCTATAAGCCCTCCTTCTATACGCCACCTAAGATTCCTGACTTTGCCTATAAACCCTCCTTCTATACGCCACCTAAGATTCCTGACTTTGCCTATAAGCCCTCCTTCTATACGCCACCTAAGATACCTGACTTTGCCTATAAGCCCTCCTTCTATACGCCACCTAAGATACCTGACTTTGCCTATAAGCCCTCCTTCTATACGCCACCTAAGATACCTGAATTTGCCTATAAGCCCTCCTTCTATACGCCACCTAAGATACCTGACTTTGCCTATAAGCCCTCCTTCTATACGCCACCTAAGATTCCTGACTTAGCCTAAGCCCTCCTTCTATACGCCACCTAAGATTCCTGACTTTGCCTATAAGCCCTCCTTCTATACGCCACCTAAGATTCCTGACTTTGCCTATAAGCCCTCCTTCTATACGCCACCTAAGATACCTGACTTTGCCTATAAGCCCTCCTTCTATACGCCACCTAAGATTCCTGACTTTGCCTATAAGCCCTCCTTCTATACGCCACCTAAGATTCCTGACTTTCCCTACAAGCCCTCCTTCTATACGCCACCTAAGATACCTGACTTTGCCTATAAGCCCTCCTTCTATACGCCACCTAAGATACCTGACTTTGCCTAAGCCCTCCTTCTATACGCCACCTAAGATTCCTGACTTTGCCTACAAGCCCTCCTTCTATACGCCACCTAAGATTCCTGACTTTGCCTACAAGCCCTCCTTCTATACGCCACCTAAGATTCCTGACTTTGCCTACAAGCCCTCCTTCTATACGCCACCTAAGATACCTGACTTTGCCTATAAGCCCTCCTTCTATACGCCACCTAAGATACCTGACTTTGCCTAAGCCCTCCTTCTATACGCCACCTAAGATTCCTGACTTTGCCTACAAGCCCTCCTTCTATACGCCACCTAAGATACCTGACTTTGCCTAAGCCATCCTTCTATACGCCACCTAAGATACCTGACTTTGCCTAAGCCCTCCTTCTATACGTCACCTAAGATTCCTGACTTTGCCTATAAGCCCTCCTTCTATACGCCACCTAAGATACCTGACTTTGCCTATAAGCCCTCCTTCTATACGCCACCTAAGATACATGACTTTGCCTATAAGCCCTCCTTCTATACGCCACCTAAGATACATGACTTTGCCTAAGCCCTCCTTCTATACGCCACCTAAGATACCTGACTTTGCCTATAAGCCCTCCTTCTATACGCCACCAAAGATACCTGACTTTGCCTAAGCACTCCTTCTATACGCCACCTAAGATACCTGACTTTGCCTACAAGCCCTCTTTCTATACGCCACCTAAGATACCTGACTTTGCCTATAAGCCCTCCTTCTATACGCCACCTAAGATACCTGACTTTGCCTATAAGCCCTCCTTCTATACGGCACCTAAGATACCTGACTTTGCCTATAAGCCCTCCTTCTATACGCCACCTAAGATACCTGACTTAGCCTAAGCCCTCCTTCTATACGCCACCTAAGATACCTGACTTTGCCTATAAGCCCTCCTTCTATACGCCACCTAAGATACCTGACTTTGCCTATAAGCCCTCCTTCTATACGCCACCTAAGATACCTGACTTAGCCTAAGCCCTCCTTCTATACGTCACCTAAGATACCTGACTTTGCCTATAAGCCCTCCTTCTATACGCCACCTAAGATACCTGACTTTGCCTATAAGCCCTCCTTCTATACGCCACCTAAGATACCTGACTTTGCCTATAAGCCCTCCTTCTATACGCCACCTAAGATTCCTGACTTTGCCTATAAGCCCTCCTTCTATACGCCACCTAAGATACCTGACTTTGCCTATAAGCCCTCCTTCTATACGCCACCTAAGATACCTGACTTTGCCTATAAGCCCTCCTTCTATACGCCACCTAAGATTCCTGACTTTGCCTATAAGCCCTCCTTCTATACGCCACCTAAGATACCTGACTTTGCCTATAAGCCCTCCTTCTATACGCCACCTAAGATACCTGACTTTGCCTATAAGCCCTCCTTCTATACGCCACCTAAGATTCCTGACTTTGCCTATAAGCCCTCCTTCTATACGCCTTCTAAGATTCCTGACTTTGCCTATAAGCCCTCCTTCTATACGCCACCTAAGATACCTGACTTTGCCTATAAACCCTCCTTCTATACGCCACCTAAGATACCTGACTTTGCCTATAAGCTCTCCTTCTATACGCCACCTAAGATACCTGACTTTGCCTATAAGCCCTCCTTCTATACGCCACCTAAGATACCTGACTTTGCCTACAAGCCCTCCTTCTATACGCCACCTGAGATACCTGACTTTGCCTACAAGCCCTCCTTCTATACGCCACCTAAGATACCTGACTTTGCCTATAAGCCCTCCTTCTATACGCCACCTAAGATTCCTGACTTTGCCTATAAGCCCTCCTTCTATACGCCACCTAAGATACCTGACTTTGCCTATAAGCCCTCCTTCTATACGCCACCTAAGATACCTGACTTTGCCTATAAGCCCTCCTTCTATACGCCACCTAAGATTCCTGACTTTGCCTATAAGCCCTCCTTCTATACGCCACCTAGGATTCCTGACTTTGCCTATAAGCCCTACTTCTATACGCCACCTAAGATACCTGACTTTGCCTATAAGCCCTCCTTCTATACGCCACCTAAGATACCTGACTTTGCCTATAAGCCCTCCTTCTATACGCCACCTAAGATACCTGACTTTGCCTATCAGCCCTCCTTCTATACGCCACCTAAGATACCTGACTTTGCCTATAAGCCCTCCTTCTATACGCCACCTAAGATACCTGACTTTGCCTATAAGCCTTCCTTCTATACGCCACCTAAGATACCTGACTTTGCCTACAAGCCCTCCTTCTATACGCCACCTAAGATACCTGACTTTGCCTACAAGCCCTCCTTCTATACGCCACCTAAGATACCTGACTTTGCCTACAAGCCCTCCTTCTATACGCCACCTAAGATACCTGACTTTGCCTACAAGCCCTCCTTCTATACGCCACCTAAGATACCTGACTTTGCCTACAAGCCCTCCTTCTATACGCCACCTAAGATACCTGACTTTGCCTATAAGCCCTCCTTCTATACGCCACCTAAGATTCCTGACTTTGCCTATAAGCCCTCCTATACGCCACCTAAGATTCCTGACTTTGCCTATAAGCCCTCCTTCTATACGCCACCTAAGATACATGACTTTGCCTACAAGCCCTCCTTCTATACGCCACCTAAGATTCCTGACTTTGCCTATAAGCCCTCCTTCTATACGCCACCTAAGATACCTGACTTTGCCTATAAGCCCTCCTTCTATACGCCACCTAAGATACCTGACTTTGCCTATAAGCCCTCCTTCTATACGCCACCTAAGATTCCTGACTTTGCCTATAAGCCCTCCTTCTATACGCCACCTAAGATACCTGACTTTGCCTAAGCCCTCCTTCTATACGCCACCTAAGATACCTGACTTTGCCTAAGCCCTCCTTCTATACGCCACCTAAGATTCCTGACTTTGCCTATAAGCCCTCCTTCTATACGCCACCTAAGATACCTGACTTTGCCTATAAGCCCTCCTTCTATACGCCACCTAAGATACATGACTTTGCCTATAAGCCCTCCTTCTATACGCCACCTAAGATACATGACTTTGCCTAAGCCCTCCTTCTATACGCCACCTAAGATACCTGACTTTGCCTATAAGCCCTCCTTCTATACGCCACCAAAGATACCTGACTTTGCCTAAGCACTCCTTCTATACGCCACCTAAGATACCTGACTTTGCCTACAAGCCCTCTTTCTATACGCCACCTAAGATACCTGACTTTGCCTATAAGCCCTCCTTCTATACGCCACCTAAGATACCTGACTTTGCCTATAAGCCCTCCTTCTATACGGCACCTAAGATACCTGACTTTGCCTATAAGCCCTCCTTCTATACGCCACCTAAGATACCTGACTTAGCCTAAGCCCTCCTTCTATACGCCACCTAAGATACCTGACTTTGCCTATAAGCCCTCCTTCTATACGCCACCTAAGATACCTGACTTTGCCTATAAGCCCTCCTTCTATACGCCACCTAAGATACCTGACTTAGCCTAAGCCCTCCTTCTATACGTCACCTAAGATACCTGACTTTGCCTATAAGCCCTCCTTCTATACGCCACCTAAGATACCTGACTTTGCCTATAAGCCCTCCTTCTATACGCCACCTAAGATACCTGACTTTGCCTATAAGCCCTCCTTCTATACGCCACCTAAGATTCCTGACTTTGCCTATAAGCCCTCCTTCTATACGCCACCTAAGATACCTGACTTTGCCTATAAGCCCTCCTTCTATACGCCACCTAAGATACCTGACTTTGCCTATAAGCCCTCCTTCTATACGCCACCTAAGATTCCTGACTTTGCCTATAAGCCCTCCTTCTATACGCCACCTAAGATACCTGACTTTGCCTATAAGCCCTCCTTCTATACGCCACCTAAGATACCTGACTTTGCCTATAAGCTCTCCTTCTATACGCCACCTAAGATTCCTGACTTTGCCTATAAGCCCTCCTTCTATACGCCATCTAAGATTCCTGACTTTGCCTATAAGCCCTCCTTCTATACGCCACCTAAGATACCTGACTTTGCCTATAAACCCTCCTTCTATACGCCACCTAAGATACCTGACTTTGCCTATAAGCTCTCCTTCTATACGCTACCTAAGATACCTGACTTTGCCTATAAGCCCTCCTTCTATACGCCACCTAAGATACCTGACTTTGCCTACAAGCCCTCCTTCTATACGCCACCTAAGATAGCTGACTTTGCCTACAAGCCCTCCTTCTATACGCCACCTAAGATACCTGACTTTGCCTATAAGCCCTCCTTCTATACGCCACCTAAGATTCCTGACTTTGCCTATAAGCCCTCCTTCTATACGCCACCTAAGATACCTGACTTTGCCTATAAGCCCTCCTTCTATACGCCACCTAAGATACCTGACTTTGCCTATAAGCCCTCCTTCTATACGCCACCTAAGATTCCTGACTTTGCCTATAAGCCCTCCTTCTATACGCCACCTAGGATTCCTGACTTTGCCTATAAGCCCTCCTTCTATACGCCACCTAAGATACCTGACTTTGCCTATAAGCCCTCCTTCTATACGCCACCTAAGATACCTGACTTTGCCTATAAGCCCTCCTTCTATACGCCACCTAAGATACCTGACTTTGCCTATAAGCCCTCCTTCTATACGCCACCTAAGATACCTGACTTTGCCTATAAGCCCTCCTTCTATACGCCACCTAAGATACCTGACTTTGCCTATAAGCCTTCCTTCTATACGCCACCTAAGATACCTGACTTTGCCTATAAGCCCTCCTTCTATACACCACCTAAGATACCTGACTTTGCCTATAAGCCCTCCTTCTATACGCCACCTAAGATACCTGACTTTGCCTATAAGCCCTCCTTCTATACGCCACCTAAGATTCCTGACTTTGCCTATAAGCCCTCCTTCTATACGCCACCTAAGATACCTGACTTTGCCTATAAGCCCTCCTTCTATACGCCACCTGAGATACCTGACTTTGCCTATAAGCCCTCCTTCTATACGCCACCTAAGATTCCTGACTTAGCCTATAAGCCCTCCTTCTATACGCCACCTAAGATACCTGACTTTGCCTATAAGCCCTCCTTCTATACGCCACCTAAGATTCCTGACTTTGCCTATAAGCCCTCCTTCTATACGCCACCTAAGATACCTGACTTTGCCTATAAGCCCTCCTTCTATACGCCACCTAAGATACCTGACTTTGCCTATAAGCCCTCCTTCTATACGCCACCTAAGATTCCTGACTTAGCCTATAAGCCCTCCTTCTATACGCCACCTAAGATACCTGACTTTGCCTATAAGCCCTCCTTCTATACGCCACCTAAGATACCTGACTTTGCCTATAAGCCCTCCTTCTATACGCCACCTAAGATTCCTGACTTTGCCTACAAGCCCTCCTTCTATACGCCACTCAAGTTACCTGACTTTGCCTACAAGCCCTCCTTCTATACGCCACCTAAGATACCTGACTTTGCCTATAAGCCCTCCTATACGCCACCTAAGATACCTGACTTTGCCTACAAGCCCTCCTTCTATACGCCACCTAAGATTCCTGATTTTGCCTATAAGCCCTCCTTCTATACGCCACCTAAGATTCCTGACTTTGCCTATAAGCCCTCCTTCTATACGCCACCTAAGATTCCTGACTTTGCCTATAAGCCCTCCTTCTATACGCCACCTAAGATACCTGACTTTGCCTACAAGCCCTCCTTCTATACGCCACCTAAGATTCCTGACTTTGCCTACAAGCCCTCCTTCTATACGCCACCTAAGATACCTGACTTTGCCTACAAGCCCTCCTTCTATACGCCACCTAAGATACCTGACTTTGCCTACAAGCCCTCCTTCTATACGCCACCTAAGATACATGACTTTGCCTACAAGCCCTCCTTCTATACGCCACCTAAGATACCTGACTTTGCCTACAAGCCCTCCTTCTATACGCCACCTAAGATACCTGACTTTGCCTACAAGCCCTCCTTCTATACGCCACCTAAGATACCTGACTTTGCCTACAAGCCCTCCTTCTATACGCCACCTAAGATACCTGACTTTGCCTACAAGCCCTCCTTCTATACGCCACCTAAGATACCTGACTTTGCCTATAAGCCCTCCTTCTATACGCCACCTAAGATTCCTGACTTTGCCTATAAGCCCTCCTTCTATACGCCACCTAAGATTCCTGACTTTGCCTATAAGCCCTCCTTCTATACGCCACCTAAGATACATGACTTTGCCTACAAGCCCTCCTTCTATACGCCACCTAAGATTCCTGACTTTGCCTATAAGCCCTCCTTCTATACGCCACCTAAGATACCTGACTTTGCCTATAAGCCCTCCTTCTATACGCCACCTAAGATACCTGACTTTGCCTATAAGCCCTACTTCTATACGCCACCTAAGATACCTGACTTTGCCTATAAGCCCTCCTTCTATACGCCACCTAAGATACATGACTTTGCCTATAAGCCCTCCTTCTATACGCCACCTAAAATACCTGACTTTGCCTATAAGCCCTCCTTCTATACGCCACCTAAGATTCCTGACTTTGCCTATAAGCCCTCCTTCTATACGCCACCTAAGATACCTGACTTTGCCTATAAGCCCTCCTTCTATACGCCACCTAAGATTCCTGACTTTGCCTATAAGCCCTCCTTCTATACGCCACCTAAGATACCTGACTTTGCCTATAAGCCCTCCTTCTATACGCCACCTAAGATACCTGACTTTGCCTACAAGCCCTCCTTCTATACGCCACCTATGATTCCTGACTTTGCCTATAAGCCCTCCTTCTATACGCCACCTAAGATACCTGACTTTGCCTATAAGCCCTCCTTCTATACGCCACCTAAGATTCCTGACTTTGCCTATAAGCCCTCCTTCTATACGCCACCTAAGATACCTGACTTTGCCTATAAGCCCTCCTTCTATACGCCACCTAAGATACCTGACTTTGCCTATAAGCCCTCCTTCTATACGCCACCTAAGATTCCTGACTTTGCCTATAAGCCCTCCTTCTATACGCCACCTAAGATACCTGACTTTGCCTATAAGCCCTCCTTCTATACGCCACCTAAGATACCTGACTTTGCCTACAAGCCCTCCTTCTATACGCCACCTATGATTCCTGACTTTGCCTATAAGCCCTCCTTCTATACGCCACCTAAGATACCTGACTTTGCCTATAAGCCCTCCTTCTATACGCCACCTAAGATTCCTGACTTTGCCTATAAGCCCTCCTTCTATACGCCACCTAAGATACCTGACTTTGCCTATAAGCCCTCCTTCTATACGCCACCTAAGATTCCTGACTTTGCCTATAAGCCCTCCTTCTATACGCCACCTAAGATACCTGACTTTGCCTATAAGCCCTCCTTCTATACGCCACCTAAGATACCTGACTTTGCCTACAAGCCCTCCTTCTATACGCCACCTATGATTCCTGACTTTGCCTATAAGCCCTCCTTCTATACGCCACCTAAGATACCTGACTTTGCCTATAAGCCCTCCTTCTATACGCCACCTAAGATTCCTGACTTTGCCTATAAGCCCTCCTTCTATACGCCACCTAAGATACCTGACTTTGCCTATAAGCCCTCCTTCTATACGCCACCTAAGATACCTGACTTTGCCTACAAGCCCTCCTTCTATACGCCACCTAAGATACCTGACTTTGCCTACAAGCCCTCCTTCTATACGCCACCTAAGATACCTGACTTTGCCTACAAGCCCTCCTTCTATACGCCACCTAAGATACCTGACTTTGCCTACAAGCCCTCCTTCTATACGCCACCTAAGATACCTGACTTTGCCTACAAGCCCTCCTTCTATACGCCACCTAAGATACCTGACTTTGCCTATAAGCCCTCCTTCTATACGCCACCTAAGATTCCTGACTTTGCCTATAAGCCCTCCTTCTATACGCCACCTAAGATACCTGACTTTGCCTATAAGCCCTCCTTCTATACGCCACCTAAGATACCTGACTTTGCCTATAAACCCTCCTTCTATACGCCACCTAAGATACCTGACTTTGCCTACAAGCCCTCCTTCTATACGCCACCTAAGATACCTGACTTTGCCTATAAGCCCTCCTTCTATACGCCACCTAAGATACCTGACTTTGCCTATAAACCCTTCTTCTATACGCCACCTAAGATACCTGACTTTGCCTACAAGCCCTCCTTCTATACGCCACCTAAGATTCCTGACTTTGCCTATAAGCCCTCCTTCTATACGCCACCTAAGATTCCTGACTTTGCCTATAAGCCCTCCTTCTATACGCCACCTAAGATACATTATCCTTGCTTCCCTGCTAGAATCTCGCCATGTTCCTGTCCAACTGTTCATATCTCAGACTAGGTCAGCGACTTCCGACCTATTGTCCATGACCTCCACTCTGACTTGAAGGACACTAACCATGTCTTTAACATATTCTCTACCTTCTCTCTTTGCCCTGGTAAGACTTACCACCTCTTTGTTTTGTTTGTCTGCTTCCCTCTACACCTCTACACTTATACACCTCTACACCTCTACACCTCTACACCTCTACACCTCTACACCTCTACACTTATACTCATCTACTCCTCTAAACTTCTACACCTCTACTCCTCTACACCTCTACACTTATACACCTCTATACCTCTACACCTCTACACCTCTACACTTATACTCATCTACTCCTCTAAACTTCTACACCTCCTCTCCTAAAGAGAATACACCTCTACCTCTCTACACCTCAACACCTCTACACCTCTACACTTATACTCATCTACTCCTCTAAACTTCTACACCTCCTCTCCTAAAGAGAATACACCTCTACCTCTCTACACCTCAACACCTCTACACCTCTACTCCTCTATTCCTCTACTCCTCTACACCTCTACTCCTCTACACCTCTACTCCTCTATACCTCTACTCCTCTACTCCTCTACACCTCTACTCCTCTACACCTCTACTCCTCTACACCTCTACACCTCTACTCCTCTACACCTCTACTCCTCTACACCTCTACTCCTCTACTCCTCTACACCTCTACTCCTCTACTCCTCTACACCTCTACTCCTATACACCTCTACTCCTCTACTCCTCTACACCTCTACTCCTCTACACCTCTACTCTTCTACTCCTCTACACCTCTACTCCTCTACACCTCTACTCCTCTACTCCTCTACACCTCCACTCCTCTACTCCTCTACACCTCTACACCTCTACACCTCCACTCCTCTACTCCTCTACACCTCTACTCCTCTACTCCTCTACACCTCTACTCCTCTACTCCTCTACACCTCTACTCCTCTACACCTCTACTCCTCTACTCCTCTACTCCTCTACACCTCTACTCCTCTACACCTCTACTCCTCTACTCCTCTACACCTCTACACCTCTACTCCTCTACACCTCTACACCTCTACACCTCTACACCTCTACTCCTCTACTCCTCTACACCTCTACTCCTCTACTCCTCTACACCTCTACTCCTCTACACCTCTACTCCTCTACTCCTCTACACCTCTACTCCTCTACACCTCTACACCTCTACACCTCTACTCCTCTACTCCTCTACTCCTCTACTCCTCTACTCCTCTACTCCTCTACACCTCTACTCCTCTACTCCTCTACACCTCTACTCCTCTACACCTCTACTCCTCTACTCCTCTACACCTCTACTCCTCTACACCTCTACTCCTCTACTCCTCTACACCTCTACTCCTCTACTCCTCTACACCTCTACTCCTCTACACCTCTACACCTCTACTCCTCTACACCTCTACTCCTCTACTCCTCTACACCTCTACTCCTCTACACCTCTACTCCTCTACTCCTCTACACCTCTACTCCTCTACACCTCTACTCCTCTACTCCTCTACACCTCTACTCCTCTACTCCTCTACACCTCTACTCCTCTACTCCTCTACACCTCTACTCCTCTACACCTCTACACCTCTACTCCTCTACACCTCTACTCCTCTACACTCCACAAAGATGACCTCTTGGCTCTCCAGTTCTTCCTGGAACGTAGAAACTAACCCCCTGCCCCCACCTCTGCTCTTATTCGTTTCTCGGAACTAATCTTGAACCTAAACTTTGTATATTCTACAGTAAATTCTTCGGTCAGACTAGTGGGGTAGCAAGATAGCACCAAGATAGACCCTAGCTATGTCTGTCTATTCATGGGCTACCTAGGGCACCAAGATAGGCCCTAGCTATGTCTGTCTATTCATGGGCTACCTAGGGCACCAAGATAGGCCCTAGCTATGTCTGTCTATTCATGGGCTACCTAGGGCACCAAGATAGACCCCAGCTATGTCTGTCTATTCATGGACTACCTAGAACACCAAGATAGGCCCTAGCTGTGTCTGTCTATTCATGGACTACCTAGAACACCAAGATAGGCCCTAGCTATGTCTGTCTATTCATGGGCTACCTAGAGCACCAAGATAGACCCTAGCTATGTCTGTCTATTCATGGGCTACCTAGGGCACCAAGTTAGACCCTAGCTATGTCTGTCTATTCATGGGCTACCTAGGGCACCAAGATAGACCCTAGCTATGTCTGTCTATTCATGGGCTATCTAGGGCACCAAGATAGACCCTAGCTATGTCTGTCTATTCATGGACTACCTAGAACACCAAGATAGGCCCTAGCTGTGTCTGTCTATTCATGGGCTACCTAGGGCACCAAGATAGGCCCTAGCTGTGTCTGTCTATTCATGGACTACCTAGAACACCAAGATAGGCCCTAGCTGTGTCTGTCTATTCATTGACTACCTAGAACACCAAGATAGGCCCTAGCTATGTCTGTCTATTCATGGGCTACCTAGAGCACCAAGATTGACCCTAGCTATGTCTGTCTATTCATGGACTACCTAGAGCACCAAGATAGGCCCTAGCTATGTCTGTCTATTCATGGGCTACCTAGGGCACCAAGATAGACCCTAGCTATGTCTGTCTATTCATGGGCTACCTAGGGCACCAAGATAGGCCCTAGCTATGTCTGTCTATTCATGGGCTACCTAGGGCACCAAGATAGACCCTAGCTATGTCTGTCTATTCATGGGCTACCTAGGGCACCAAGATAGGCCCTAGCTATGTCTGTCTATTCATGGGCTACCTAGGGCACCAAGATAGCCCTAGCTATGTCTGTCTATTCATGGGCTACCTAGAGCACCAAGATAGGCCCTAGCTATGTCTGTCTATTCATGGGCTACCTAGGGCACCAAGATAGACCCTAGCTATGTCTGTCTATTCATGGGCTACCTAGAACACAAAGATAGGCCCTAGCTATGTCTGTCTATTCATGGGCAACCTAGAACACCAAGATAGACCCTAGCTATGTCTGTCTATTCATGGGCTACCTAGAACACAAAGATAGGCTCTAGCTATGCCTGTCTATTCATGGGCTACCTAGAACACCAAGATAGACCCTAGCTATGTCTGTCTATTCATGGGCTACCTAGAACACCAAGATAGACCCTAGCTATGTCTGTCTATTCATGGGCTACCTAGAACACCAAGATAGACCCTAGCTATGTCTGTCTATTCATGGGCTACCTAGAGCACCAAGATAGACCCTAGCTATGTCTGTATATTCATGGGCTACCTAGGGCACCAAGATATACCCTAGCTATGTCTGTCTATTCATGGGCTACCTAGAACACAAAGATAGGCCCTAGCCATGTCTGTCTATTCATGGGCTACCTAGAACACCAAGATAGGTTCTAGCTATGTCTGTCTATTCATGGGCTACCTAGAACACCAAGATAGGCTCTAGCTATGTCTGTCTATTCATGGGCTACCTAGAACACCAAGATAGACCCTAGCTATGTCTGTCTATTCATGGGCTACCTAGAACACCAAGATAGACCCTAGCTATGTCTATCTATTCATGGGCTACCTAGAACACCAAGATAGACTCTAGCTATGCCTGTCTATTCATGGGCTACCTAGAACACAAAGATAGACTCTAGCTATGCCTGTCTATTCATGGGTTGCCTAAAACACTATATTCTTTTTATTCCATTTTATTCATTCTCGTATCTCCTACTTTGTTTGGCTCTTTGTTGCCTTTTTGTTGGCCCATCGACCACTTATCACTTACCACTTATTGACCACTCTGGACTATTGACCAACAGGCACTTTGGCCCTGACCACTACCTCTTCATGTCTTCCCGCCATATGACCTGTTTTCAGATAGATAAGTACTTGCCTTATATACATATATACAGATGAGTACAGACGTTAGCCAGTCAGTCGGGGCAAAGGTCGTTATGTATGTAGCAGATGTTAAAATCAAGGTCAGTAAAACCATCTTTACGCCATTTTTCTATTTCTGGGATTTGCCAGTGGGAATTGTAGTACCGGAGAATAAAGGCAGCTTGTCCAGTGCAGTCGCTGCGAAGTGTTGAGTTTTTATTTCACCCGCGATAGGTAAAAAAAAAACTGTTGAACCTGCCAGCATTGGAACCCGCGTTCTATTGGTTTATTACATCATATGGTGGTAACGTCTAAGGGAGAGAGCAATATATTTAATGCGAGATAACTCCGCGAATGTTTCTCAATAACATAAGATACACGTTATCTCCCCTGATGACAATTTGTGTGTCCATCGACAGACACTCAAATACATAGACACACACATACACTTTTTCTCACACATATACATATATATATATATATATATGTATATATATATATGTATACATAAGTACACACACGCACACATGCACACACACACACATACCACATACACACACACACATATACATACATACATACATTCATACATTACATACATACATTACATACATACATACATTACATACATACATAAATGCATATATAGAGAGAATTAGCGGTAAAAAATGTCGAGGGGAACGTTTTTATGATCTGCATAGGCCATCTCTATCTCTTCGTCCCTCGATTTTCCCAGTTGTTACAATATACTCCAGCTGTTCTCTTCTCATTACATGGCCAAAAAATGATGATTGTTTCTTCCTAATATTGGAAATTAGCTGTCATTTTGCATTGGCCCCTTTCAGAACGTTTACATTACTCTTCTTTACAGCCATATAATAGGACTACTGCATTTTGGAACTGGAAAACAATAACAGAATAAGAAAATACATTAGATGCATTCGAAAAGAAATTCACAAGAAAATACTTTGTGTGCCAAGGAATGAATTCAAGATTAGTCCAGAAATACAAGGAATGTCCATGCGTTCAACAATATCTTCTATAATCAGGAAAAGAAAGAGGGTATTGACGTCAATGTGATGGAAAGAGATAAAAAGAAAACCGAAAAACAAACAATGAAATGAGAAATAGAGGGCAAAAGAAAAAAAGGCAGACCTAGAAAGATACCAAAAGGAGATTTAATAAGAGAGGCAACATCAGCAGGTATTTACTTCTTTGCTGAGATGAGAGCCTCGTCCAGAACAGGAACTTGTGGTGGGATAAACTGCAGGTCCCGTGCAAAGTCTGACGACTCTTGAAGGTTAACAACACTGTGTCGTTGGAAGATAGAATTAGTGGGATTTGTATGTCATGCGTTTGATTTGACAGCAACAAACTAACATACAACATATGTTTCTGCCAGCAATGAAGTCAAGAAATGATAAATAACTGTCGAGATCGAAAGTTGTGGAGAGACATGATCACCTACGCCAGAAGGCACGGTACTTGATGATGATTATGATGATGATGTTGATGGCTGTACAACATGGAGAACAACAGAAATGACAATCATGACGATACAGATCTTTACTAATCAACGCCTGCGCAGAATAAAAGGATGGAAATGGCAGGACAAAATCACTAACACAGAATTATGGAAAATTACCAGTCAAATGCAAGTAGACAAGAAGATACGACAAAGACGATGGCGCTGGATAGGCTAACCACTGCGAAAGTTAATTGAGAGTAATACACGACATGCCCTTTTTTTAAATCCCCGGTGGAGAAGACAAAGAAAAAAGACCAACATATACTTGGAGACGAAAAGTGGAAGCAGAAATAAAGAGGAAAGTGAAGACATGCAATGATCTTAAAATGATGGCGAGAAGCAGAACGGCTTGGAAAGTGTTTGTTGAAAACCTATGCTCCACAGGGAGCTGAAAAGGGGAAGAAGAAGACGATATGTGAGGATGGATAACATACATTTTTTTCAGCTTTGTGTTCTGAGACAGAGGAGATCAACGAGCTTCTATTTGTAGACAATCAGGCACTAATGGAATAATAGAAGAGCCACTAGACGAGCAGGCACTAATGGAACAATAGAAGAGCCACTAGACGATCAGGCACTAATGGAACAATAGAAGAGCCACTAGACGATCAGGCACTAATGGAACAATAGAAGAGCCACTAGACGATCAGGCACTAATGGAACAATAGAAGAGCCACTAGACGATCAGGCACTAATGGAACAATAGAAGAGCCATTAGACGATCAGGCACTAATGGAACAATAGAAGAGCCACTAGACGATCAGGCCCTAATGGAACAATAGAAGAGCCATTAGACGATCAGGCACTAATGGAACAATAGAAGAGCCACTAGACGATCAGGCACTAATGGAACAATAGAAGAGCCATTAGACGATCAGGCACTAATGGAACAATAGAAGAACCACTAGACGAGCAGGCACTAATGGAACAATAGAAGAGCCATTAGACGATCGGCACTAATGGAACAATAGAAGAGCCACTAGACGATCAGGCACTAATGGAACAATAGAAGAGCCACTAGGCGATCAGGCACTAATGGAACAATAGAACAGCCACTAGACAATCAGGCACTAATGGAACAATAGAACAGCCACTAGACAATCAGGCACTAATGGAACAATAGAAGAGCCACTAGACGATCAGGCACTAATGGAACAATAGAAGAGCCACTAGACGATCAGGCACTAATGGGACAATAGAAGAGCCACTAGACGATCAGGCACTAATGGAACAATAGAACAGCCACTAGACAATCAGGCACTAATGGAACAATAGAACAGCCACTAGACAAGCAGGCACTAAAGGAACAATAGAACAGTCACTAGACAATCAGGCACTCATGAAACAATGGAAGAGTCACTAGACGATCAGGCACTCGTGAAACAATGGAAGAGTCACTAGACGATCAGGCACTCATGAAACAATGGAAGAGTCACTAGACGATCAGGCACTAATGGAACAATAGAAGAGTCACTAGACGATCAAGCACTAATGGAACAATAGAAGAGCCACTAGACGATCAGGCACTAATGGAACAATAGAAGAGCCACTAGACGATCAGGCACTAATGGAACAATAGAAGAGTCACTAGACGATCAGGCACTAATGGAACAATAGAAGAGTCACTAGACGATCGGGCACTAATAGAACAATAGAAGAGTCACTAGACGATCAGGCACTAATGGAACAATAGAAGAGCCACTAGACGATCAGGCACTAATGGAACAATAGAAGATCCACTAGACGATCAGACACTAATGGAACAATAGAAGAGCCATTAGACGATCAGGCACTAATGGAACAATAGAAGAGTCACTAGACGATCAGGCACTAATGGAACAATAGAAGAGTCACTAGACGATCAGGCACTAATGGAACAATAGAAGAGTCACTAGACGATCAGGCACTAATGGAACAATAGAAGAGTCACTAGACGATCAGGCACTAATGGAACAATAGAAGAGTCACTAGACGATCAGGCACTAATGGAACAATAGAAGAGCCACTAGACGATCAGGCACTAATGGAACAATAGAAGAGCCACTAGACGATCAGGCACTAATGGAACAATAGAAGAGTCACTAGACGATCAGGCACTAATGGAACAATAGAAGAGCCATTTGACGATCAGGCACTAATGGAACAATAGAAGAGCCACTAGACGATCAGGCACTAATGGAACAATAGAAGAGTCACTAGACGATCAGGAACTAATGGAACAATAGAAGAGTCACTAGACGATCAGGCACTAATGGAACAATAGAAGAGTCACTAGACGATCAGGCACTAATGGAACAATAGAAGAGTCACCTGACGATCAGGCACTAATGGAACAATAGAAGAGTCACTAGACGATCAGGCACTAATGGAACAATAGAAGAGTCACTAGACGATCAGGCACTAATGGAACAATAGAAGAGTCACTAGACGATCACGCACTAATGGAACAATGGAAGAGTCACTAGACGATCAGGCACTAATGGAACAATAGAAGAGTCACTAGACGATCAGGCACTAATGGAACAATAGAAGAGTCACTAGACGATCACGCACTAATGAAACAATGGAAGAGTCACTAGACGATCAGGCACTAATGGAACAATAGAAGAGTCACTAGACGATCAGGCACTAATGGAACAATAGAAGAGTCACTAGACGATCAGGAACTAATGGAACAATAGAAGAGTCACTAGACGATCAGGCACTAATGGAACAATAGAAGAGTCACTAGACGATCAGGCACTAATGGAACAATAGAAGAGTCACCTGACGATCAGGCACTAATGGAACAATAGAAGAGTCACTAGACGATCAGGCACTAATGGAACAATAGAAGAGTCACTAGACGATCATGCACTAATGGAACAATAGAAGAGTCACTAGGCGATCAGGCACTAATGGAACAATAGAAGAGTCACTAGACGATCAGGCACTCATGCATGAAAAAATAGAAGAGCTACAAGAACACTTAAATAGACTCAACAGCACAGGCACAAAATACAACATAAAAATCAACATCAACAAAACAGAAGTCATGAATGTCGCCAACAATAAACAGAACATCAACATAACTATAGAAGGCAGACAACTAAAACAAGTAAAGGAATTAAAATACCTAGGAAGTTTAGTGACAAACGATAATTCACAAACAACAGAGATGGACTCAAGATGCAACAAAACTTGTCAAATCATTGGGCAGCTAGCACCACTATTGTCCAACAGGGAAATAACTCTAGAGACAAAACGGACGCTCTACAATACAAACTTCATCCCAACGTTGTGCTACCAATGCCAGACCTGGACCCTAGATGCAAGAACAATAAGAAAATAACCTCTACAGAGATGGAATGTGTTAGACGAATGACAGGAAACAGCCAGAGAGATAAGATCGGAAGTGAAGAATTGAGAAAAAAGATAGGAATAATTTCCACCATACAATATATAAAGAAACAGCAGATAAAATAGTATAGCCACGTGATATGGCAGAAAGATCAAAACACAACACAACAAGCCTTCAATAAACGTTGCGAGAGCATCAGGTCCAAGGGCCGACCACGAAGAAGATTGATTGAAGGAATATTAGAAACTCTAGGAATCAACAGCAGCAGAGGCAAACAGAAGAGCAAAAGACCGAAAATTAATTTCCCCTCGACGCTGAAAGGCAAATGAGGAAGGAAAACATAAAATGAAGAAAAAGAATAAGTTTTGTGTTTGTACTTAGGAATATTTATTTCCGTATTTCACTAAATTTTTTTTAAGTGATTACTGCATGTGCCATGCTGGTTGTAAATTGTTTCGTTGCGTCTCTGGGTCCATACTTTCGAGATATTCCAAGTGAAGCGATAATCGAAGACCTCTATGTGCCCGCTTCAAATACTCCGCTTGCTACTTGTACTTCATGGCGTAAACATTCTTGTCTAAATAGTCGCCTGGCTTTACTCCAACTTCACTTCACTTCACTTTCCTCTCCTCCTTCTTGTTCTCTTCCACCATGTCTAACTTCTTCTTTGTCCTCAATCTTCCACTGTAAGACAAACTAAATATTGGAACAGCTACCCCCGGTCCTCCAACACAAAAGTACCAAACATCAGTATGAAGTATCAATCATCATCATCGTGTGCCCTCTCCGCAACGAAGGCTGGCTACCATGGATCGCCATTCTACTCTGTTTCTTGCTTTGATGGTGCAGGCTGACATAGATTGATTTGTCCATCTTTTGATATTACTCGTCCATGTTAGTCTTGGTCTGCCTCTGCCTCTTTTGCCTTGTATTTTTCCTTCCAATATTACTTTTAGTAGGCTGTTGTGTCTTTTAACATGCCCCAAAAATTTCATTTGTCTTGTCTTAATTGTGTTCAGCAGTTCTCTTTTTATTTTCAGTTGTTTTAAAACTTCATCGTTTGTTATCTTTTGTTTCCATCCAATTCTACCTATTCTTCTATAAATCCACATTTCAAAGGCTTCAATTTTCTGTTCTGTTTTCTTGTCTAATGTCCATGTTTCTGCACCATACAGGAATATTGAGAAGATGTAACATTTTGCTATTCTTAGTTTCAGCCCTGCTGATATCTGTTTTGTTGTTAGTATATTTTTCATGGCATTAAAATTACTTTTTACCATACCTATTCTTTTGTTTATTTCAATTTTGCATTTTCCATCATTGGTTATAGTATGTCCTAGGTAGTTGTAACTCTGGACTGTCTCCAGATGTGTTCCCTCAACTGTGATATTTAATTGTAGGTCTTGAGAATTTTCTTTGTTTATGATCATAGTTTTAGTCTTTTTGATATTCATTTCTGGTCCATATTTTTTGCTTGTTGTGTTTATCACATTAAGCAATTGTTGTAGGTCTTTAAGATTTTCTGCTAGTAGAACAGTATCATCAGCATATCTCAGGTTATTGATTATCTTTCCATTAATGTTTAGACCTGGTATCTCTGAGATGTTTTTAAAGATTTGCTCAGTGTATAGATTGAACAAGCTTGGTGATAGGATGCATCCTTGTCTTATTCCTCTTTTTATGTCCATGGGTGTAGAGTTCTCCTTGTTATATTTTATTATTGCTGTTTGCTCCCAGTACAAATTACATGTTAGTCGTATGTCTGCGTCGTCTAGATTTATATCCTTTAGGCAGTCTATAAGTTGGTTATGGTGTATTCTATCGAAAGCTTTGGTGTAGTCTATAAAGCAGGCATATATTGGTTTGTTTACTTCTGTGTGCTTTTCAATCAATGTTCTCATGCTGAATATGGCTTCTTTTGTCCCACTGTTTTTCTTGAATCCAAATTGTTGCTCCTCTAATTCATTATTGATTTTATTCTGAATCCTTCCCTGTATAACTTTTAGTAAAATTTTTGTTACCTGGCTCATTAGGCTTATTGTTCTGAAGTCACTGCATTCAACTGCACCATTCTTTTTAGGCAATGCAATGAAAGTTGATGTTTTTAGATCGTTTGGTATGTATCCTGTATGGTATATGTCATTGCATATATCTGTGATCACTTCGACGCCAAACTCTTCTAGAGCCTGTATCATCTCTATCTGTATATTGTCAGGCACTGCTGATTTTCCCTTTTTCATTGTTTTTATGACTTTTTCTACTTCGGATTTCAGGATTTTATAGTTGTATTGTTATTGGCTATGGAAGGCCTCGGTCTCACAGCAAACGAATTAAAATCCATAATTGCTCAACCGTCCGTGCCAGTGGAATCATCCGAATAACTAACTCATCTCCCAAACAAAGAAAGGTAACTGTAGTCCCCATCGTAGCAGTCTCAGCACACGCCAAAAGACATAAGGCGAAACCGCGCAGAAAGTGAACACAGCCAACTGTTCCCCGTCATACGATATCATCATTCATCGTAAACAAGCGGGATATCGACGCAGGTGTTCCCTCAACTGTGATATTTAATTGTAGGTCTTGAGAATTTTCTTTGTGAACTATGATCATAGTTTTAGTCTTTTTGATATTCATTTATTAATTTATAGTTGTATGTACATTTTATGTCTGGCTTTTTGTCCCTTTCGTCATGAAATAGTTCTGTTATATATTCTTGCCATCTATCTATTATATCTTTGTTGTCTGATAGCATTCTTCCCTCTTTGTTTGCAATACATCCGATTCCTGCAGCTTTTTGTCTTTATTCATCATTCTCTTTATTTCATCTCTCTTAGGTTTTGTTTACTTTCCATTTTTTCGATTTCTAGACATCTTTGGTTGAGTCAGTCTTATTTTGCCTTTTTGCACATTCACTGTATTTCATTGTCTATATCCTTGTATCTGGCAGTGTTTTTCGCTTGTCTTCTTTCTTCCATTTTTTCTAATATTTTGTCTGTTATCCATTTTTGATTTTTGTTACTTTCCTTTTTGGGCAAGGTGTTGCAGGATTCTTGCAAGCTGTTTTTTATGCATTGCCATTTTGTTGTGACTCTTTCCTCAGGATTTTCTCTTCTGTACTGCTCAATCCCTCTTCTAGTAGCTTCTGATATGTGTTCTTTACTTGTACAGTATAATTTTCTTGTACATCTTTCTGGTTTAACGCTGTTATATCTATTGGTGTTGCTGCATTCGTTTTTTGTTTGTTTTCTCTTTAATTTGATTTTCATTGTTATCATTACAGGATTGTGGTCTGAATTTATATCTGCTCCTGGGTAGGTTTTGGCTTTCTTGACGCCAAAGTATCAAATACGTTGTCTCTAACTGAAGCTACAAGTGCCAAATATGGCCGCCTCACATGAAGTCTGAAGCGGAAGTCATCACGGAAATGAGATGTTTAAGAACAGTTGCTGGGGCGACCAACTGAGATAAAAATAGAAATGAGGTCACGTGAGAAAGAGTTGATTGAAATAAATCTTTGGCTACAGACAGGTGCAACAGATAAAATGGTTTATCCATTTGGAGAGAGAGAGAGAGAGAGAGAGAGAGAGAAAGAAAGAAAGAAAGAGAAAGAGAGAACACAAGGAGATTACAAGACTGACATGAGACAAGAAGGAAACAGAGCCCGTTCACACCAAGGGCAGAAAGATGCCTCACAGTAGGGTTGCCAGGTTTTTATTGGGTAAAACAAATAAAAAAAATTCGGTAAAACAAGTAAAAAAAATACAAAAATATTCGGTCAAACAAATTTTAAAAATTCGGTAAAACATTTAAAAAAATACAAAAATATTCGGCAAAACAAATTAAAATAATTCGGTAAAACAAGTAAAAAAATAAAAAAATATTCGGTCAAACAAATAAAAAAAGATGGCTGACAGTAGGGTTGCCAGGTTTTTTTTCAGTAAAACAAATACAAAAAATTCAGTAAAACAAAAAAAAAAAAAAAAAAAATATTCGGTAAAACAAATACAAAAAATTCAGTAAAACAAATAAAAAAAAGTACAAAAGTATTCGGTAAAACAAATTTTAAAATTCGGTAAAACAAGTAAAAAAATACAAAAATATTCGGTCAAACAAATAAAAAAAGATGGCTGACAGTAGGGTTGCCAGGTTTTTATTCAGTAAAACAAATACAAAAAATTAGGTAAAACAAGTAAAAAAATACAAAAATATTCGATAAAACAAATACAAAAAATTCGGTAAAACAAGTAAAAAATACAAAAATATTCGATAAAACAAATACAAAAAATTCGGTAAAACAAGTAAAAAATACAAAAATATTCGGTAAAACAAATACAAACAATTCAGTAAAACAAGTAAAAAAAATACAAAAATATTCGGTAAAACAAATAAAAAAAAAGATGGCTGACAGTAGGGTTGCCAGGATTTTATTCGGTAAAGACAATGGCTCATAGTATATCCCTAGACCAGCCGTACGCTAATGTTGAAAGGCGAAATGACTGACCTTTTGTTCATGACCTTGCAGCACCGGGATGACTCTCGAGGTTTCATGATAGTCAGGAGAGATGTTGTCTAAATTCAAGAGGGTTCCTGTGAGGTCGGGGTACACATGCTTGCTTGCTTGCTGTGTTCGCTTGATGACTGTGTTCCTTACTGTAGTTTCCTCATATTCCAAGTCCGGCTTGTTGCAGGAGCTACTGAGTTAAGTGCTCTGTGCACACCGTGAGCTGTGTGTTTCATTCGTTTTGATCATGTTTCGATATTCCAATTGTTTACAATGCATGATGATATCGTATGACATGTAACAGTTGGCTGTGTTCACTTTCAGTGCGATTTCGCCTTATGTCTTTTGGCGTGTTCTGAGACTGCTATGATGGGGACTACAGCTACCTTTCTTTGTTTGGGAGGTGAGTTAGTAATTCTGATGATTCCACTGGCACGGGCGGTTGAGCAGTTATGGATTTTAATTCGTTTGCAGTGATACCGGGGCCTTCCATAACAATAGCAATAATTTTTATTCGGTAAAGAAAGGAAGATTATCTGTTGTTGTCAGGAACAATGGAAGATTTCCCAGTTTTTGTTAAAAAAGGAAGATTTCCCAGTATTTGTAAAAATATAAGATTTTCCAGTTTTTCTCACGAAAAACTGTTTTTCCCAACTTACCGTAAACCATTTGCAGTGCTTGCTGTCAGGACACTGGCACTACACGCTTGATAATTTGCTGCATCCCGAAGCATATGTTTGCCTCTCCCGATGGCTTTTATCCTGGGCATGCTGTTTCACATCTGACTGCGTGTCGTGGCTGATGCTATGCTAAAGTCTTTGCTACACACTTGACAGTTTGACAGACTATTTGTAGGTGCGGAGACATTCACTTAAAAGCCTCTTCCCATTTCATCAAAAACACCTCAATACAATGCAATTTCACTATTTTGCTAGTAGGACAGGTTTGATACTTATTTTGAACTACTGTCTACTGCTACCTACACATATACAGGCATTCCAATTAATATACCACACGCCACAAATAACATCGACGCGAAGGGAGTATCAGGTACTCGTTGTTGATCAAGTAGTTCAACCACAGATTAAAAAAAAAAAGTAAAGAGCCCCGTCACGTCAAGTGGCGTATAGGGAATATGGTGTTAGTGACCATAATTTTTACAGACCTTCGGTACATGATTTTTGGGGTAATGTGGTCAGTATTACGCACGTGCCGCTTTACTTTACCAAATACCAACTATTATATATCGAAACCGTGACAATTTTACTAGCGATGAGAACAAATGGTGTAACTTGTGCAATTTTCTGCGAATTTTAAAAAAATATTATATAAAAATAGTGAGCTTGCAAAGAAAAACGCAAGAAATCGGTTTACGGGAGAACACGAAAGCGTAAGCCGTAAAATGTACATAAAAACACGTAGCTTTACGGATAAAACGTAAGAGCTGGCAATCTGAAGCCACAGCAAAGAAATCCGACAAATTTGGAAGCTTCCAGAAGAGCGACGGCTAGAAGTTTGTACATCCTCGACGTCAGTAAGGAGGTTAGAAGTTTGTACATCCCTCGACGTCAGTAAGGAGGTTAGAAGTTTGTACATCCCTCGACGTCAGTAACGAGGTTAGAAGTTTGTATGTCCCTCGACGTCAGTAAGGAGGTTAGAAGTTTGTACGTCCCTCCACGTCAGTAACGAGGTTAGAAGTTTGTACGTCCCTCCACGTCAGTAACGAGGTAAGTAGTTTGTACGTCTCTCGACGTCAGTAAGGAGGTTAGTAGTGTGTACATCTCTCGACGTCAGTAAGGAGGTTAGTAGTGTGTACATCTCTCGAAGTCAGTAAGGAGATTAGTAGTGTGTACATCTCTCGACGTCAGTAAGGAGGTTAGTAGTGTGTACGTCTCTCGACGTCAGTAATGAGGTTAGTAGTGTGTACGTCTCTCGACGTCAGTAAGGAGGTTAGTAGTTTGTACGTCTCTCGACTTCAGTAAGGAGGTTAGTAGTGTGTACGTCTCTCGACGTCAGTAAGGAGGTTAGTAGTGTGTACGTCTCTCGACGTCAGTAAGGAGGTTAGAAGTTTGTACGTCTCTCGACGTCAGTAAGGAGGTTAGTAGTGTGTACGTCTCTCGACGTCAATAAGGAGGTTAGTAGTGTGTACGTCTCTCGACGTCAGTAAGGAGGTTAGTAGTTTGTACGTCTCTCGACGTCAGTAAGGAGGTTAGTAGTGTGTACGTCTCTCGACGTCAGTAAGGAGGTTAGTAGTGTGTACGTCTCTCGACGTCAGTAAGAAGTTTAGTGGTGTGTACGTCTCTCGACGTCAGTAAGGAGGTTAGTAGTTTGTACGTCTCTCGACGTCAGTAAGGAGGTTAGTAGTGTGTACGTCTCTCGACGTCAGTAAGGAGTTTAGTGGTGTGTACGTCTCTCGACGTCAGTAAGTAGGTTAGTAGTGTGTACGTCCTTCGTCGTCAGTAAGGAGGTTAGAAATGTGTACGTCTCTCGACGTCAGTAATGAGTTTAGACATATGTACGTCCTTCGTCGTCAGTAAGGAGGTTAGAAATGTGTACGTCTCTCGACGTCAGTAATGAGTTTAGACATATGTACGTCCTTCGTCGTCAGTAAGGAGGTTAGAAATGTGTATGTCCCTCGACGCCAGTAAGGAGGTTAGAAATGTGTACGTCCCTCGACGTCAGTAAGGAAGTCATAAATGTGTACGTCCCTCGACTTCAATAAGGAGGTTAGTAGTTTGTACGTCTCTCGACGTCAATAAGGAGGTTAGTAGTATGTACGTCTCTCGACGTCAATAAGGAGGTTAGTAGTGTGTACGTCTCTCGACGTCAGTAAGGAGGTTAGTAGTTTGTACGTCTCTCGACGTCAATAAGGAGGTTAGTGGTGTGTACGTCTCTCGACGTCAGTAAGGAGGTTAGTAGTTTGTACGTCTCTCGACGTCAGTAAGGAGGTTAGTAGTGTGTACGTCTCTCGACGTCAATAAGGAGGTTAGTAGTGTGTACGTCTCTCGACGTCAGTAAGGAGGTTAGTAGTGTGTACGTCTCTCGACGTCAGTAAGGAGGTTAGTAGTGTGTACGTCTCTCGACGTCAGTAAGGAGGTTAGTAGTGTGTACGTCTCTCGACGTCAGTAAGGAGGTTAGTAGTGTGTACGTCTCTCGACGTCAATAAGGAGGTTAGTAGTTTGTACGTCTCTCGACGTCAGTAAGGAGGTTAGTAGTGTGTACGTCTCTCGACGTCAATAAGGAGGTTAGTAGTGTGTACGTCTCTCGACGTCAGTAAGGGGGTTAGTAGTGTGTACGTCTCTCGACGTCAGTAAGGAGGTTAGTAGTGTGTACGTCGCTCGACGTCAGTAAGGAGGTTAGTAGTGTGTACGTCTCTCGACGTCAATAAGGAGGTTAGTAGTGTGTACGTCTCTCAACGTCAGTATGGAGGTTAGTGGTGTGTACGTCTCTCGACGTCAGTAAGGAGGTTAGTAGTTTGTACGTCTCTCGACGTCAATAAGGAGGTTAGTAGTTTGTACGTCTCTCGACGTCAGTAAGGAGGTTAGTGGTGTGTACGTCTCTCGACGTCAGTAAGGATGTTAGTAGTGTGTACGTCTCTCGACGTCAGTAAGGAGGTTAGTGGTGTGTACGTCTCTCGACGGACGTCAGTAAGGAGGTTAGTAGTTTGTACGTCTCTCGACGTCAATAAGGAGGTTAGTAGTGTGTACGTCTCTCGACGTCAGTAAGGAGGTTAGTAGTGTGTACGTCTCTCGACGTCAGTAAGGAGGTTAGTAGTGTGTACGTCTCTCGGCGTCAGTAAGGAGGTTAGTAGTGTGTGTGGGTCTCTCGACGTCAGTAAGGAGGTTAGTAGTGTGTACGTCTCTCGGCGTCAGTAAGGAGGTTAGTAGTGTGTACGTCTCTCGACGTCAGTAAGGAGGTTAGTAGTGTGTACGTCTCTCGACGTCAGTAAGGAGGTTAGTAGTGTGTACGTCTCTCGACGCCAGTAAGGAGGTTAGTAGTTTGTACGTCTCTCGACGTCAGTAAGGAGGTTAGTAGTGTGTACGTCTCTCGACGTCAGTAAGGAGGTTAGTAGTGTGTACGTCTCTCGACGTCAGTAAGGAGGTTAGTAGTTTGTACGTCTCTCGACGTCAAGAAGGAGGTTAGTAGTGTGTACGTCTCTCGACGTCAGTAAGGAGGTTAGTAGTGTGTACGTCTCTCGACGTCAGTAAGGGGGTTAGTAGTTTGTACGTCTCTCGACGTCAATAAGGAGGTTAGTAGTGTGTACGTCTCTCGACGTCAGTAAGGAGGTTAGTAGTGTGTACGTCTCTCGACGTCAGTAAGGAGGTTAGTGGTGTGTACGTCTCTCGGCGTCAGTAAGGAGGTTAGTAGTGTGTACGTCTCTCGGCGTCAGTAAGGAGGTTAGTAGTGTGTACGTCTCTCGACGTCAGTAAGGAGGTTAGTAGTGTGTACGTCTCTCGACGTCAGTAAGGAGGTTAGTAGTGTGTACGTCTCTCGGCGTCAGTAAGGAGGTTAGTAGTGTGTACGTCTCTCGACGTCAGTAAGGAGGTTACTAGTGTGTACGTCTCTCGACGTCAGTAAGGAGGTTAGTAGTGTGTACGTCTCTCGACGTCAGTAAGGAGGTTAGTAGTGTGTACGTCTCTCGACGTCAGTAAGGAGGTTAGTAGTGTGTACGTCTCTCGACGTCAGTAAGGAGGTTAGTACTGTGTACGTCTCTCGGCGTCAGTAAGGGGGTTAGTAGTTTGTACGTCCCTCCACGTCAATAAGGAGGTTAGTAGTGTGTACGTCTCTCGACGTCAGTAAGGGGTTAGTAGTTTGTACGTCTCTCGACGTCAATAAGGAGGTTAGTAGTGTGTACGTCTCTCGACGTCAGTAAGGGGGTTAGTAGTTTGTACGTCTCTCGACGTCAGTAAGGGGGTTAGTAGTTTGTACGTCTCTCGACGTCAGTAAGGGGGTTAGTAGTTTGTACGTCTCTCGACGTCAGTAAGGGGGTTAGTAATTTGTACGTCTCTCGACGTCAGTAAGGGGGTTAGTAGTTTGTACGTCTCTCGACGTCAATAAGGAGGTTAGTAGTGTGTACGTCTCTCGACGTCAGTAAGGAGGTTAGTAGTGTGTACGTCTCTCGACGTCAGTAAGGAGGTTAGTGGTGTGTACGTCTCTCGGCGTCAGTAAGGAGGTTAGTGGTGTGTACGTCTCTCGACGTCAGTAAGGAGGTTAGTGGTGTGTACGTCTCTCGACGTCAGTAAGGAGGTTACTAGTGTGTACGTCTCTCGACGTCAGTAAGGAGGTTAGTAGTGTGTACGTCTCTCGGCGTCAGTAAGGAGGTTAGTAGTGTGTACGTCTCTCGACGTCAGTAAGGAGGTTAGTAGTGTGTACGTCTCTCGACGTCAGTAAGGAGGTTAGTAGTGTGTACGTCTCTCGACGTCAGTAAGGAGGTTAGTAGTGTGTACGTCTCTCGACGTCAGTAAGGAGGTTAGTAGTGTGTACGTCTCTCGACGTCAGTAAGGAGGTTAGTAGTGTGTACGTCTCTCGACGTCAGTAAGGAGGTTAGTAGTGTGTACGTCTCTCGACGTCAGTAAGGAGGTTAGTAGTGTGTACGTCTCTCGGCGTCAGTAAGGAGGTTAGTAGTGTGTACGTCTCTCGACGTCAGTAAGGAGGTTAGTAGTGTGTACGTCTCTCGACGTCAGTAAGGAGGTTAGTAGTGTGTACGTCTCTCGACGTCAGTAAGGAGGTTAGTAGTGTGTACGTCTCTCGACGTCAGTAAGGAGGTTAGTAGTGTGTACGTCTCTCGACGTCAGTAAGGAGGTTAGTACTGTGTACGTCTCTCGGCGTCAGTAAGGGGGTTAGTAGTTTGTACGTCCCTCCACGTCAATAAGGAGGTTAGTAGTGTGTACGTCTCTCGACGTCAGTAAGGGGTTAGTAGTTTGTACGTCTCTCGACGTCAATAAGGAGGTTAGTAGTGTGTACGTCTCTCGACGTCAGTAAGGGGGTTAGTAGTTTGTACGTCTCTCGACGTCAGTAAGGGGGTTAGTAGTTTGTACGTCTCTCGACGTCAGTAAGGGGGTTAGTAGTTTGTACGTCTCTCGACGTCAGTAAGGGGGTTAGTAATTTGTACGTCTCTCGACGTCAGTAAGGGGGTTAGTAGTTTGTACGTCTCTCGACGTCAATAAGGAGGTTAGTAGTGTGTACGTCTCTCGACGTCAGTAAGGAGGTTAGTAGTGTGTACGTCTCTCGACGTCAGTAAGGAGGTTAGTGGTGTGTACGTCTCTCGGCGTCAGTAAGGAGGTTAGTGGTGTGTACGTCTCTCGACGTCAGTAAGGAGGTTAGTGGTGTGTACGTCTCTCGACGTCAGTAAGGAGGTTACTAGTGTGTACGTCTCTCGACGTCAGTAAGGAGGTTAGTAGTGTGTACGTCTCTCGGCGTCAGTAAGGAGGTTAGTAGTGTGTACGTCTCTCGACGTCAGTAAGGAGGTTAGTAGTGTGTACGTCTCTCGACGTCAGTAAGGAGGTTAGTAGTGTGTACGTCTCTCGACGTCAGTAAGGAGGTTAGTAGTGTGTACGTCTCTCGACGTCAGTAAGGAGGTTAGTAGTGTGTACGTCTCTCGACGTCAGTAAGGAGGTTAGTAGTGTGTACGTCTCTCGACGTCAGTAAGGAGGTTAGTAGTGTGTACGTCTCTCGACGTCAGTAAGGAGGTTAGTAGTGTGTACGTCTCTCGACGTCAGTAAGGAGGTTAGTAGTGTGTACGTCTCTCGACGTCAGTAAGGAGGTTACTAGTGTGTACGTCTCTCGACGTCAGTAAGGAGGTTAGTAGTGTGTACGTCTCTCGACGTCAGTAAGGAGGTTACTAGTGTGTACGAAAAGTTTTATTATCTTTGTGGTTCAGAGAAATAGAGAGAGTGACACAGAGGGAGAGACATAGAGACACGCAGAGAGAGAGAGAGAGAGAGATAAAGAAAGACATACAGAGAGACTGAGAAAAACACAGTTAGGCACAGAAAGAGAGAGAGAGAGAGAGAGAGTGACACAGAATGACACAGAGAGGGACAGAGAGACATAAAAAAGACAAAGAGAGAGAGACAAAGAAATAAAGAGAGATGGAGAGAGACAAAAAGAGAGACAGAGGCCGAGACAGAAAGAGACAGAGAGTAAGACCGAGACAGAGAGAGGCAGAAAGAGACACGAATAGAGAGACGGAGAGAAAGACACAGAGAGGAACAAAGAGAGAGATACAGATACTGAGAGAAACAGAGAGACAGAGACTGAGAGAAAGAGACACAAACTGAGGGAGACTAAGACAGTAAGAGTCACAGAAATAGGGAGAGAGAGAGAGAAAAAGAAAGGGAAACTGACAGATAGGGGGAGACAGGGATAGATACAGAGAGACAGTGAGAGGCAAGGAGAGTTATAGAGAGACATAGAGAGCGACTGAGAGACGGAGAGAGAGATAAAGACAGACAGAGTGGCGGAGGAAGAGTCAGAGAGAGAGAGAGAGAGAGAGAGAGAGAGAGGAGAAATGGAAACGGCCATGACATTTGTTGATTTCATTTGTAACTATGAGTGTGTTTGTGGGCGTGACGCGGTCCAAATTGCAGGCCCGCTAGTTGAAATAATAAATGTGGGACACTGGTGCAACTAACATGGAAGATAGCGATGTAGAATGATTTACATGGACAGAAGAAAAGACAGAAAGAAGAGAATAATCAGAGAAAGAAAGAAAGTTTGGAAGAAAACAAAGTAGGGAAGTAACAGAAGGAAGAGAGAAACAGAGAGAGTTGTACTACAGCCAACTTTAGATTTACTTAGGCCTGTAGGCTAAGAGGACATTCCCGGAAAACCACCAACAAGCGTGACGCGTTCAGCTTTACGAGCAGAGGTGGTTGTTGGTAGAGTGAAGGCAGCCGTCTATAGCTGCTATAGCTGATAACGTCACGTCAGTTGGTCCGGTTTTATTTTCTGTCCGTGCGCCCCAGGTAATCTATAGTTGGCTGTAGTTTCTCTCTCTCTCTCTCTCTCTCTCTCTCTCACACACACACACAGATACTTATATCTGTATATCGAGAGAGTGAGAGAAAGGGTATAGACACAGCTAGAAGATGCACAGAGCAAACAGAGAAAAAAAGATTTATAAATAATATTTATAATGCTGACAACATAAAAATCTCGCCCGTGCGATGTCAGGACCCGAAAGAGTAATAAATTGATGTAAAGAATAATAGCGCTGCTTCTCTTACCAGGCATGTTCGTAAGAGACGACTAAGGAGAGTTGACATGGGGCTGGCTATCTTGTACTGTACACAAATAAGTCACAAAAACTTCACAAACATGGACAAGTCAAAGAAAAGAAAAAAAAAAGAACTAAATGGGCCATCCAGGAAAGATAAGGGTTCTCTGTCTAGAGATGTATGACGCAATCCGGAGAAAGCTGCAAGGAGTCCAGGTCGCCGACTCACCTTTTGTCTACCGGAATCCTTCAGAATTGGCACCTGGAATGTACGTACTCTAAATGAACGAGGAAAAGCTGCACAAGTAGCAACAGAAATGGCAAACTACAAAAGATATATTCTAAGAATGTGCGAAGGTAAGATGGTTAGGAACAGAAAGGATAAAACTAAACGCAGGAGAGATGATTTTATCGACAGGACACCACGAATCTGGAGCACAACATAGTGAAGGGGTAGCTATAATGTTATCAAGGAATGCACAGAAGACACTGATAACATGGGAAGAAGTTGGGTCAAGACTAATGAGAGCAACACTTAAAACAACAACAAATAAAATTAAAATACACATTATCCAATGCTATGCACCTACCAATGATAAGGAAGATTTAGTTAAAGATGAATTCTATAAACAGTTGCAATGTCAGACGGATGGAAGACGAGCCAAAGATATTATAATACTTTTTTTTTGTTTTTTTTTTGGCGTTCGTCAGCTTTCACCTCTGGCGAAGTCCCTAGAGACTAGGAACTGAATTTTGCGTGTTAATCCATTTTTCCCTGACAGCCAAGTGCACAGGGGTCCCTCGCCATACAGGCAGATAACTCCGTTTTCGAAGGTACTCATATTTTTTTTCATCGATGAGTAATTAACGTTTTAAGCCTGGACTCGCTGCTGAGACCAGGGGTGGTTGTCGCAGAGAGAAATTATAAATAAAAATACCAACTGGTTCAGCCGGGATTTGAACTCACAACCTCTCTGTCTCAAGGCTGGCGTCTTGCCTCGAGACCACCAGTCCCTGGTGGGAGATCTAAATGCAAAAGTAGGATCAGACAACCGAGGCTTTGAAGAGATCATGGGAAAACATGAACTTGTAGAAGTGAGTAAGAATTGAGCGATATTCGTGAACTTCTGTGTTCTTAATCAAATGAGCCTATGGGGAACAATATTCCAACATAAAAGAATACACAATGCTACATAAGTATCACCAGATCATGGAACGGAGAATCAAATTGACCACATATGCATTAATAATAAGTTTAAGTCATTCTTACATGATGTAAAAGTATATAGAGGAGCAGATAATACATAATAGTTGAACAAAGTTTAGAACTAGTCCCCACTTTATATCGGAATGATAAACGATCTTCTATCTCCATTTTCTCTTTCTGCTGGTCATAGACTGGATTATGAAAATAAATAAGAACGACAGAAATGGAATCCAGTGGTCATTGAACAAGCAACTTAATGACTTCGAGATTTTGCTGATGAAATAGCTCTTCTATCACATAATCATCAACAGATACAAGATAAAATGAGCATACTTGATGAGAGATTACAACAGATGGGACTGAAAATAAATAGATATATTGTAGTTGCCAATAACAATATGAGAAATACCTCTACTAGACGTACAATCTTACATATATCTGGGCAGTAATATAGACAAAGATGGAGGAACAGAAAATGATACCAAAATAAGGATATCAAAAGCAAGAGGAGCTTTTGTTGCACTGGGAAACATATGGAAGTACAAAGAAATTAGATTAAATACAAAAATAAACTTTTCACCTCCATTGTTAAGTCAGTCTTATTATATGGATGTGAAACATGGAGAACAACAAAAATGGCAATCATGAAGATACAGACTTTCATTAATGGATGTTTGCGCAGAATAAAAGGATCGAAATAGCAGGATAAAATCACTAACATAGAATTATGGAAATGTACAAGTCAAATACCAGTGGATAAAGAGATACAGCGAAGACGATGGCGCTGGATAGGACACACACTGCGGAAGCCAACTGAGAGTATTAAACAACAGGGTCCTTTTATGGAATCCCTAGAGGAGGAGACAGAGCAAAACCAAAATATTTTTGGAGAAGACAGGTGGAAGCAGAGATGAAGATGATGGGGAAGACATGGAATGAGCTTAATAGAATGGTAAGAAACAGAACGGCTTGTGTTTGCAGAAAGTGTTTGTTGAAGACCTATGCTCCACAGGGAGCTGAAAGTGTTTGTTGAAGACCTATGCTCCACAGGGAGCTGAAAGTGTTTGTTGAAAACCTATGCTCCACAGGGAGCTGAAAGTGTTTGTTGAAGACCTATGCTCTCCGGGAAGTTGAAAGGTAAGAGAAGACCATATAAATCTGTTAATGGAATGGTAGTTTAGGGAATTATAAATCTACAAATCTATAAATCTTTAAATCTACAAATCTACAAATCTATAAATCTATAAATCTATAATTAATTTTTACGGCATTATCCCATTACTGGGGTCTCCCTTTGGGGGGGGGGGGGGGGGGGGGGGGGGAGTAGAGCATATAGGATGAATGAATAAAGTCCACATGCCCTAGGCGGTCGACACGAAGTGTTCAGGTATGCCTGAGTCTTTATTTAACCCCGATACAAAAAGACTTGTCTCCCCTATTGGGATTGGAATCCCCGTTCTCCTGGTTTGGAGACGATTTATTGATTCGACCACATGTTCTCCATATGTAGGTTGTTATATAAATATATATATGGTAATGTACGAGTTTAGCGTCGTAAATTAAATTTATCTCCTCTAAGAGAAACAATATATACATGGAAAACAAACCAGTAGAAGAGATCGATCACTTTATCTATCTTGGAAGTCACATTGATCGAGAAGGGGATACGAGCAAAGAATTAGAATCAGACTGGCTAAAGCAGCAATGTCTTTCAGAAGCCTTGAAAAGTTGTGGAAATCAAAACTCATTAGCACAAACACAAAACTTAGGCTATTCAAATCAAATGTACTATCAACCCTTACGTATGCGTGTGAAAGCTGGAAAGCAACAAGAGATATAGAAACAAAGTTGAACGCATTCGAAAATAAATGTCTAAGGAAAATACTTGGTATAGAATGGAACGAATTCAAAACAAACGAGGAAATTAGAGAAATCGCCAATCAACCACTAATATCTTCAGTAATAAAGAAAAGACGATGGTCATACGTTGGACATGTGATGAGAAGAGATAATAATCGAATAGCGAAGCAAGCCCTCATATGGGAAACAACAGGTAAAAGAAAAAGAGGAAGACCCAGGGAGACACTGAGAAGAACATTGATGAGAGAGGCAAGAGCAGCAGGAATCGGCTCCCTCAATGAGATAGAACTGCTTGCACAGAACAGAGACAGATGGCGAGATTTAATAAAATATCTTTAAAAGAAAACTGCTAGAACAAAAATTCATATAGGAGAAGGTGTATCTTGGTCTACGCCCTATGGGCCGGTTACGGCTCGAAAGGTCAATAGATAGATAGATAGAAGAGAAACAACGCGAAAGCAAAGTCAGTCCTATGTTTTTTTACCCAAAATTGTACCCGAACCCAAACCCTAACCCAAACATAGAGTAAAATGCCTCAGCGATGAACACTGATCAACTGAGAAATAATTTTAATAATTTGAGATGCACTAGAATTTTGATCAGGGGGAGGAGGGATAATTTTAATTTACGACGCTAAACCGTATTTTTTACCTATAAATATATTATATATGTGTATGTATATGTATGTATGTATATATATATGTATATATACTGTTTGTGTGTATTTGTTTGTGTGTGTGTGAGAGAGAGAGAGAGAGGGAGAGAGAGAGAGAGAGAGAGCGAGAGAGAGAGAAGAAGAATTATGGAATGGAAAACTTAGGAAGAGAGAAAGATGACATGCTGACTGGTATTGCGATGTAAGCTTGTTTGCATGGCTTCCCTGAGAGGATTCTCTATCAGCAGAAGGGATTAGGAGTATCCAGCAACAGATCATAGCGGAGAACACAAAGATGGCAACGCAACATTCGTGGAAGGCGTCAGGTTAAAAACAGAGGACACAAAATGCAAGAAGCTAAACACAACACCGCAAGTTGAAAATGGGTACACTAGATCATTAGTGGCAAAACACCGTCCAAGACAAGCGGCTTATAAGAGAAGTGGAATATGAAGTAACGAGAACATGTCTTGCGCATCTACTTAATTTTCACACCCACATGCCGCCTATATTCTCTGTGTACTCAATTATTGAGATTATTATCGCTATTTTCCCAGTCTGCTTACAATATGTATGACGACCATAGGAAGCAATGGTGTTTTTATTTCAATAATGTTGTCCCCAGTCCGGGCAGTGGTGGATGAGCCACGAAAATAAATTCCCCTCTGAGGCTACACTGCAGATGTCTGCCTGCTAGTCAAGCATTGGCAAGACAGAAGCTGTACAATCTTCCTACTCGTGTTATGGGAAGAGGGGAATTGGAAAATAGAAACTATAGGGAAGCAGGTAGAGTGTCGATGAGGCAATGATTGATTCAGATCAGAAGTTGCACTGGCGGGACGGATAACACCTGGAGATTGCTGAACCCTGGCATAGTGGAGGGTTGATAGATATAAAAGAAGTAGAGAACTTCCGGTTCCGGTATGGTGGATAGGCGGCGGGAACAATTGAAAGCTATGCATGAAAAGTGTTCCTTGTTGCAGTTTCCTCATATTCCAAGTCCGGCTTGTTGCAGGAGCTACTGAGTTAAGTGCTCTGTGTATACCGTGAGCTGTGTGTCTCATCCGTTTTGATCATGTTTCGATATTCCAATTGTTTACGATGAATGATGATATCGTATGACAGGGAACAGTTGGCTGTGTTCACTTTCTGCACGGTTTCGCCTTATGTCTTTTGGCGTGTGCTGAGACTGCTACGATGGGGACTACAGTTACCTTTCTTTATTTGGGAGATGAGATTCGGATGATTACGCTGGCACGGGCGGTTGAGCAATTATGGATTTTAATGCGTTTGCAGTGATACCGGGGCCTTCCATAACCAAATAACAAATAACAAAAGAAGTAGAGCGATCAGCCAACAAGTTAGAAACAAGTCAGCCTATGACAACCTGCACCGTCAAAGCAAGAGACAGCATAATGGCGATCAATGGTAGCCAACCTTCGATACGGAGACGGCACTCGATGATGATGAATCCAAATATTAATACTTGCCTTTCGTGTTTGTTTTTGTATTAATATTCGTTGTTTTGTACCTGATGAATATATTCGCCGAAACGTCATAGTTTGTCTCAGTTTCTCTACATATTTAGCTGCTCAATACAATTTATGTTTACTTTGCATTACCAATTAATGTTGTAGGGTTTCTTTGATGTTATCTGTCCCTCTTACTCTGAGTTTGTCTCATCTCCTCTTTTAGTATATGCTTTGTATGTAAAGGGCTATTGAGTTATTAGCTATGTACGTAAAGAGTTGCTGAGTTATTAACTTTGTATGTAAGGAGTCTTGTTACAAGGAATGCTATATGTACTCGAGCATTGTCTGCTACTTCAAGTTTTGGTAATCTGAAACGCTAAAGAGTACGTTACAGACAATCACAGCCTGGCCGTTTCTCGAGCCAGACAATAAACATCACCCTTTTCTAATTACTCTCCGCCTCAGGTAGTATTTATAATCAGGACATTCGACAGCACCTCATTACTCTTGCAGGAAATGCCTAGTGATTGCAATTTGTCTCCTTATCACGTTCTTGTTATGTACGCGACTCCAATTTTCCAACAAGCTTTCAGTTTTCTCAAACTCCTCCCCTTTCGCTCTCCTCCACCGCTGGACCGCGCCAACTCTTATATTTCCCTCTCCCTCACCGCCTCCAGCGAATTCAGCATCGACAAATCTATTCAAGTCGTTCGGTGATCACTACATAGTACAGGTCCCCCACTTCTTCTACACGAGTACGGCATTACCACAGCATACAACAGATCAATATTTCCCCAGGCTTGGTCAACATGTAAACTTAACAAATTATTGTTAATACCAAAAAAATGTTAACCATAAATAAAGCGAAGGATTAAATGACAACTTTATTTAATTGACACTAACAAGTTCGTGACTGATTCCACTCCAGGTCGCCTATTAAAGCAGGCGTGACCTTTGACCCCGCTAGGGTTACACGCGCCGAGTAAAATGGCGGCGTCCAAGCAGCAGACGTCAGGCCGGGCTGAGAAAATCGTGGACAATAACGGTCAAGACGAATCTTCTGATAGTGATGGAGAAACAGAACCGGCAAGGATATTTCACAGACGCATTTCCACCAATAAGGATATTAAAACATCGGTAAGTTTATGCAGTAGAGTCTAGTTAACAAATATGTATACTGCCGTTGCTATGATGTTATTGTTTTGCTATCATTGTGACTGTCGTCTCGACGTCTCTCCTCACGTTTGGTTAGCCGGTCGCGATGAACGTTGTCATGATTGAAAGCTCGCTTTTAAAGTTTCTATTATACGATAATAATACGTTTATGTAGAATCGTGTAAGGTTGGAAAAAAAGTTATAACTCAGATCTGTACACATGTTTTCCCCAGAACTCACTTTAAAAAATTAATTTAATTAAATGATTTACTTGCAAGAATGAGTTGACTTGAGTGACAAGAGAGTCTACGCTAGGCAAGGGACCCATAGAGTCATAGACTCACCTGAACTTATCTCACACAACACCGGTGTGTGCTCTAGTCGCTCCACGTAGGGCTATACAACAATATTCTTAGGAGAAGATCACTTCTTGACTAAATTTGTCCGATGTGTTATGAGGATAACCTGTACTGTCAACTAACGATTAAAATCACTTCCAACTGATCAACTGAAGTTTTCTTACATTTATTTTTGAGTATAAAACAATCATGAAAAGCATTATTTATTAGTAATTAAATTTACTTTACTTTCTGTTAATGTTCATGGGTTGATGATAACTCAGAGTAACATATAATTGTATCATTAATAAATATTATATAGTCAATATATAAAATAAGTAATACCAATTTTAGAAAGCATAAACGTAGACAGAAAGACAGCAAAGATCTAAGAATAATTAAGAACATGTATGATGTACTGGCAACAAACAGCGACCATAAGAACTGGAAACCAATTGGGAATGTTTCAACAAATAAAACAGGGTGTTAGACAAGGTTGTGGGCAGTCACCAGATTTGTTTAATATTTATAGTGAGATTATTTTAAGATCCATAAGGGGCATACCTGGAATAACAATCGGAGGTCATAATATAATCTAAGGTATGCTGATGATACAGACTTAATCGCTAAGAGTGAAAATGAGTTACAAGAAATGTTGGACATTATAATGAAAGAAAGCACAAATAAAGGACTCAGCCTTAAAAGCAAAAAGACAGTAGTAAAGGTAACAACAAAGAAAAAAAACATCACCGCAATGCACATTAAAGGCAAGTGGAACAATATCAATACAGGTAAATTAATTTAAATATCTGGGAACATTGCTAACCTCAGATGGTAGATGTACAACAGAGGTGAGATGCAGAATGGCTCAGGCAAAAGTAGCATTGCAAAAATTGAGGAAGATACTGTGCAATCCATTTTTGACAATCAAAACAAAGAAAAAGAGTTCTTAAATGTTATGTAGAGTCAGTCTTAACATATGGATGTGAATCATAGGACAATAGGACAACAAAGAAGAAAATCACTCGAGTCTGTAGAAATGAGGATTAGCAGAAGAATGTTGAGGATACCATGGACAGCTAAGAAGAGTAATGAAAACTTTCTGAAAGTAGCCGAGGCAAAAAGAGAGCTAATTTCCAATATTAGGAAAAAACAATCATCATTTTTTGGCCGTGTAATGAAAAAGGAACAGCTGGAAAATATTGTGACAACTGGGAAAATTGAGGCACAAAGAGATAGAGGGCTGCAAAGAGAAAAGATACCAGACCGCTTAAGAGAATGGCTTGGCAGAAAGTCATCAACAGAAATGGTAAATAACTGTTGAGATCGAGAGTTGCAGAGAGACATGATCACCTACGCCAGCATGCCCAGTACTTGATGATGATGAATATAATAATGTCTGTTATGATTTGTATTATTTTTTAAATTGATATTTATTATGTATACTCTACAGTTATTCATATAATCTTCTTCTTCCTTCCTTCCTCATCTGCCTTTCAGCATCGAGGGGAGATATAATTTGCAGTCTTTTGCTCTTCTGTTCGCCTCTGCTGCTGTTATGTTTCCTAGTGCTTCTAATATTCCATTGATCCATCTTTTTCGTGGTCGACCCTTGGGTCTGGTGTTCTCACAATGTTTGTTGAAGGCTTGTTGTGTTGTGTTTTGATCTTTCTGCCTTGTCACGTGGCCAAACCATTTTATATGTTGTTTCCTTATATATTCTATGGCGGGGGCTATTCTGAGCTTTTTTTTTTCAGTTCTTCATTTCTGATCTTATCTCTCAGACTGTTTCATTGCTATAATAATATTATATTAACATAGTGTTTAATTATGTACTGAAGAAGTATAATCATAATCTATTGGGTAGTTAATGTGTGTCCATATTAATATATATAAAATAAAGACAAATGGAACAATATTACAACTGGTAAATGAATTTAAATATCTGGGAACATAGTTAACCTTAGATGGTAGATGTATAACAGAGGTGAGATGCAGAATGTATGTAGAGCCAGTCTTAACATATGGATGTGAATCATGGACAATAGGACAGCAGACAAGAAAATCACTGGAGGCTGTAGAAATGTGGCTTGACAGAAGAATGTTGAGAATAAAATGGACAGCTAAGACATTCTGAAAGAGTCGAATGCAAAAAGAGAGCTAATTTCCAAAAATAGGAAGAAATAATCATCATTTTTTGGCCTTGCAATAAGAAGGCAACAGCTGGAATATATTGTGACAACTGGGAAAATTGAAGGACAAAGAGATAGAGGGAAGCAAGGAAAAAAGATACCAGACAGCTTAAGAAAATGGCTTGGCAGAGGGTCAACAACTGAAATGATAAATAACTGTCAAGATCGAAAGTTGTGGAGAGACATCTACTCCAACAGGCATGGTACATGTTGATGATGATGATATCAAATATTATTGTACTGACAACAATAAGAAACTTGATGTGCTGTTTAGTAAAAGGTAGTAAATTTAACCAAAAAAAAAAAAAAATGGAAAGTACAAAAACTGTAGCAATAAATTATTTCAGCAGATGTAAAAATGAGTTACAACCACTGCAGTTGTAGTAAGTAAGCTGTAGTGTAGCAACAGAGTAAGGTCATGATGATAACAGAACTTATACTGTAGTTTTGATTGTATCATAAAGTACTCCATTGATAATAAATACATTAATGTGTGTGTGTTGTTGCAGGTAGTTCTGTTTAGCCATCAGTTATCATTTCTTCACACATCATCATTGTTGTCCCTAATAATTGTTTGTTGCCCTGTGTTTAGATTGTACTTACAACATTGACACCTCTCTATCTGTAAATCTGATTTCATCACAGCAGTATGTAAAGACTGTGTCACTGTTTGCTTCCCCTAATTCATAATCACTAAGAATAAACAAATTCAAGTGGTGTAGAATCCTTGCCAGCTGGTGTTCTCAATCCATGAAGTCTGCACTTATATTGTGAAAAGACCCCCATTGCGATCAAAGTAATTGTTTCCGTGTTCTTCCATCTCCAATACTTGACAATTTCAGTGTTATTTGATGTTTGCTAGGATTATCTCAAATGGGGTAGCTATCAAGAATGAAAAAAATATATGAAAACCTTTTTACCAGTGGAGATAAAAGAAAAAAAAAGAGTTCTACCCTTTTAAGTAGATCCAGTTTTGTTATGTGGTAGTGAATACTGGACAATTACACAGGAGTCAAGAAAATCATTGCAGGTAATAGAAATGTGGTTCTAAGTTTTGAGAAGGCAGGGACAGCTTAAAAGAGCAATGGGGACATTTTGAAAGTGGCTAAATCTATAAAGTGTTTCATAACATTAGGAAGAAACAATATTTTGGTTGGCATGTAATGAGAAGGGAACAGTTGGAATATATTGTGACAGCAGAAACACAGTTAAAGAAGGAAGAGATAGAGGAGAACAAAGATAGAAGATACCAGACAGTTTAAATAATTGCTTTGGTAGGAAGTCAATAACAGAACTGATAAACAACTGTAGAGATAGAAAGTTGTGGAAAGATGTTGTCACCTACACCAGCAAACACTGATGTTGATGCTGTTTTATAACAGTTGGCTGCTCTATAATTGTGTGTTGCATCTTCTTTGTTTCCAATGTTTTACAACTGTTTCATCTTTAAAATGACACAATTTTTCTTCTTGTGCCATCATCTTTGTACTTGGACAGTATCCAAATGGATGCTGCAGTTCCTTACCTGATCCCACAGAGATCTCAGCACCACCACAATGCATTAAGTCTATAACACCTGAGGGCATCTTAAGCTTAATTTTCTTTAGTCACAAATATCATCATCTATGTTTCATGGTGACTTCTCCCTCATGGTGACTTCCCCCTCATGGTGACTTCTCCCTCATGGTGACTTCCCCCTCATGGTGACTTCTGCCTCATGGCTATATATCCCTTATGGTTATCACAGTAAACTTTGTATGGGATCTGTGGACAACAGTTGACAGGATGAGTCTGTCAGTCCAGTATCTGTATTTAGTTTTTACTGAATCTCTAAGTTTGAATCATCAGTTTTAAGGAACAATCACTTTTCTTTCTTTCTTCAATGTCTACAAATCGCACTTGGTATTTTAGAAGGCATGTTACACACACCACAAACCACTTACCTTTTCCCATCTCCAGTGTTTAGTGAGCTGGTGTCTCCTTTGTTGAGGGAATTATTTTATTTGAAGTAGGTCAAGTATTCAGAAAACCAACTCTTGAGTTCATGAACATTCTGTTTTCAGAAAATAAATAAATGGTATGGTCTCTGTATTCAGAACAACAGATATAATTGTCTTGTGGCCCCTATTCATGGAATAGATTCCACATTTAAAATGTACATGAAGTGACTGATCTTTTCAAAAACATTTTAATGCCTGTTATGTTTAGCAACAATTTATTTAGAAAGAAATTAATTAATATTCAGAACAAATGTAATTGGCTGGTGACTTCTGTATTCAACATTGTATACACTCCAAGTTTATGCAAGCACCTGCCAGTGTCAGTTTGCTGGTCCCTTGCTATGATTTCTTGGCTGATTATTATTCTTTTATCCTTTGAAATACTAAATCAGACTGGCTGGAGCACTGCTGTCTCCTTCATGTGTGTCAGTCAAGTGAATCTTGTAGTCTTTAATGAAGATTCTTCATCTGTGACTTGTCTTATATCCACTCTCCTCTAGAGCATTGACTCAGAGCTTACTGACTTTTTTGCTTGCGATATATTTGACTGTGGAAGCATGCACATCACGAGACATAGTTTGGGCCAGCAAAAAAGATCACTTATTTTTAGTCATTGATTGGGTGCCATCTTCACATCGAAGGTTGGCTACCATGGAGCGCCATTTTACGCTGTATCTTGTCTTGATGGTGCACATTGTCATAGGTTCATCTGTCCACCTTTATGTTATCAGTCAACTTTAGTCTTGGTCTGCCTCTGCGTCATCTACCTTGTTCCTTCGCTTCCTTTCGTTCTCAGAAGGGTGCTATATGTCTCTTCACATATCCGAAAAGTTCACTTGTCTTTTCTAAATTGTGTTGAGTAGTTCTTGTTATTGGCACTTTCAGCTGATCCAGAACTTCCTTGTTTGCCTTCTTTTTCTTCCACTTATTTTCTAAATGTTGAGACATTGAGCAGGTGCCGTTATTAATTCACTCGACTATTGCATATTTTAAGCCAGTACGTTGCATTATAGTGTCGGCTTGTGTAGATTTACTACAAAATTGTATTTGTCAAACACAGAAAGTAGGTAGATATTTAACCACAAAAAAATCAGCTGGTTAGAGTTATGTGCCTGTTGTTTTGTAAAATGTGTCTAAGGCAGCGATACGACTTTTAACCGTCTCGTTTTGATTTTAGCAAATGCTGGCTATTTTACGTTCTTTACTTAAACTCAGGGCATACATTTGATCATCCTTGTCCGATAAGACTATGTCTCACAATTTCGTAGATGATGGATAACTGGGAGGAACAATTTGATAACACTCGTCTTGGGCCGGCTATTTTATGAGTGAATGGTGAGCGTCGTAACTTCTACATCTCGGTTACTTCCTCATCCTACTACACAGCGTAGAAATCATTCTGTCTGGCGTTGGCAATCACATTTCTGAATTTCTCTCTGCCTCATGTTTGTCTGGCTATATATACCGGCTTCTATGCCATTCCGGTAATCCTGAGATATATTCCTCTCTTTGCCTTCACTTTAGGAGCGTGCCATGTTATCACACACCAGCACGGCTACTTGTATGTGACTATCTTTATCGCACTGGCCAGAAACAGGTGTAGCCGTATATACCGCTAAATAGGTAGCTTTTGATGACGCAAGCATGGTAGTCAATGTTTGATGACGACAGATCTAGCGCGACAGACCTAAGAGAAAAGTAGTAGAGACCAAGGGCATTGAAGAGCTTCCTGTAACGACCAAGTGCTAACTTGACAGAAATAGGAGGCGACTTGTGACTCATAGTTATATATAGAGCCCCTCACGTCCTCTCATGAATACCACAAGTCACGAATAGGGCACCATAGCCAGCAAATGGGAGTTACGTTTAATATGACATTGATAACCGGTGTAGCATGTACACCAGAGCTAACTGTTGCACAAATATAGGCACGTGTCTGCTGTATGGAAACATTACTGTGCACTCCTTCCCCTACTTTCGTTCTACCATCTGATCAATTATTTATCCAGCAATCTAAATATGCAGCAGCAGATCACGAACCGTATCAGAGAAATCTGTGTCATTTTATTGGGAGTTTTTCTCTTTTTTTTTGGCTTGTACGGTAACATTTTACACGTCTCTTTCTAATAGCTTATCTCTTATTGTTAATCAATATACAAATAATCTTAGTCATCACTGTCTAATCACCTCCTATTTTAAGTCACCCCTACCATCCACTAATCACCTAATCCAAATATTTCTAGTCACTTCTCTTTTTTTCTGTAATCACCTTCCATCCCTATTGTACAATTTTACTGACGTCTCTGTGGGTGTACTTGTTGGCTTATTCAGATAGGAACACGGACCTCGACTCGACATTTCGATCCGATTCCTCAGATTTCGCATGTCGTTTTTCTTGACATGATGAAGTTGCCAGTACATCACTTATCGTGTATAGCCTGATGAAGATGCCAGTGCATCACTTATCGTGTATAGCCTGATGAAGATGCCAGTACATCACTTATCGTGTATAGCCTGATGAAGATGCCAGTACATCACTTATCGTGTATAGCCTGATGAAGATGCCAGTACATCACTTATCGTGTATAGCCTGATGAAGATGGGGAGCCGCGATAGCTCAGTGGTTAGTGAACTGGACTACAAAGGACAAGGGGTAGGGTTCGATCCCAACCGACGGCCTCCGGGTTTACCCAGCCTTAAATGGGTACCGGATTTTTTTTTCTGGGAAAGTAAAGCATCACGGGCGTAATACCGACCACATTACCCCAAAAATCATGTGCTGAAGGTCTGTAAAATATAGGGTCACTAACACCATATTTCCCTATACGCCACTTGGCGTGACGGGGGTACTTTACTTTTTTTTTTTTACCTGATGAAGATGTCAGTACATCACTAATCGTGTATAGCCTGAGGAAGATGCCAGTACATCACTTATCGTGTATAGCCTGATGAAGATGCCAGTACATCACTTATCGTGTATAGCATGATGAAGATGCCAGTACATCACTTATCGTGTATAGCATGATGAAGATGCCAGTACATCACTTATCGTGTATAGCATGATGAAGTTGCCAGTACATCACTTATCGTGTATAGCCTGATGAAGATGCCAGTACATCACTTATCGTGTATAGCCTGATGAAGATGTCAGTACATCACTTATCGTGTATAGCCTGATGAAGATGTCAGTACATCACTTATCGTGTATAGCCTGATGAAGATGTCAGTACATCACTTATCGTGTATAGCCTGATGAAGATGTCAGTACATCACTAATCGTGTATAGCCTGATGAAGATGTCAGTACATCACTTATCGTGTATAGCCTGATGAAGATGTCAGTACATCACTTATCGTGTATAGCCTGATGAAGATGCCAGTACATCACTTATCGTGTATAGCCTGATGAAGTTGCCAGTACATCACTTATCGTGTATAGCCTGATGAAGATGCCAGTACATCACTTATCGTGTATAGCCTGATGAAGATGTCAGTACATCACTTATCGTGTATAGCCTGATGAAGATGCCAGTACATCACTCATCGTGTATAGCCTGATGAAGATGTCAGTACATCACTTATCGTGTATAGCCTGATGAAGATGTCAGTACATCACTTATCGTGTATAGCCTGATGAAGATGTCAGTACATCACTTATCGTGTATAGCCTGATGAAGATGTCAGTACATCACTTATCGTGTATAGCCTGATGAAGATGTCAGTACATCACTCATCGTGTATGACCTGATACTTGAAAATACATATGGGAGGCAAAGCGTGCAATTTTGAGAGAAGATCAAGACTGAAGTCAACAACAAATGAAGCTCAGTGATCGCTTGTCCCTCTCTGAGAACAACTGTGTAGTCACGTGTTTGTTAAGACAGAGATCAAGCCACTTGGGAACACTCTTTCCAGGGAACTATTTGTGTACTTTCTCCTTCCTATTCTTACTTGCTCCTATTCTGACACCATTTTCTACAATTGGTCTGTCCAACACACCCCCTCTCCCCGAACATAAAACAGTTCGTTAGTAATGTTTACTTATTCCTTCGTTACGTTGTGGGTGTGTAAACCATACCCGATATACACAACGTAGTAGCGAGGATGTCGTGGATTCGTGGACTTTTCGTTTTCGTTTATTATTTCAAGTGTTTCCGATACAGTAATTTGTTGCAACAACAAAATTCATCATGAACTGGATATAATGAATAGGCAAATAGTCAGAGGGAAGAAAAGAACGGACACTCCGACTGCCCTCTGGGAGCTGGACTTAGAAACGGCTCAAAAAATGACCCTGAATCCGCAGCCTTGAACAGATTTCACGAATATCATGTCAAGGTGGGAGGTGCCAGACGAGAGCGCTACGTAGGAATCAAAAGAAGATGTTGTCAACCAACACAACACCGGGCACGTTAGTCGCTACAAGTTGAGAGATATACTTCCATGGGGATCTGGACGCTTATCGATTTGTTAGATGTGCTCCTGTCGACTAAACTAAAAAAAAAACAACGTATTTCACATAAACAATAAGCTGTAACAACTGGCTTTAGTTCAACTTGATACTTGTTATTGGCATCAGTTTGATTGATTTAATGTTCTCCTTTTATCACAAAATCAAGAGTGAGGCGTGTCTTTGCCTCTTTCATAGTGAGGTCAGGTCTTTAATAAAAGCTGATAAATCACACCCCATCAAATGAGCGGTTTTTTTTATTCCCTGCATACCCTAAAGACCAGTCTAAGTTCATATAATTTATAATCAAGTTGATTGATTTGGGGGGGGGGGAAGGCGCTGGAGGGGACTCGTAATCCTCCCTTGCATGCCCCGCCCCACAAGGCGAATAGCTGTAACAATCGTGCCAAGACGGAAGCCACACAACTGTACAACTTTGTGTTACACACTTTCAGGTTCAGATACACAAGGCGAATGCTTCTCTGCCGATGGCTGAAAATGTTCTGAAAGTACTTCGCTCAATTCCTTATGCCTCCGTAACTGTGTTTTCTGCTTGCCCGTCTCACTGCCCCGTCGAATCCGGCCGCCTGATGTACTCACTGTCAGCACTGACAGACTTTGCTTGACCGGACTCTGGACTTGCTTAATGACTACTGCTATCTACCGGATTGAGCCGGCAACCCCTGAATTTCCAGGAACTTACTTCGCTTCCCTTCGTGATCGTTTTAAGTGGTGTACTTCGCGCTGATTTTCTGATGTAACGTCCCACAGCAATATGAGGACTCAGTCTTCTCCACGACCTGAATGTTCGTTCTTCACCACGCCGTTTACCAACCACAAACACTGACCAAAATTTACTGTTCAAAATGTCCACTCATAAAATATGACTTGAGTTTATTATCAGATAATTTGGCAAGTAACACAACAGTTAAAAGCCAGCGACTTTCTTTGCGCTCGGCTGCTCACACAAGCAATGTACTGCATTGTTCATTACAATCGTGCCTCCCTCACTCTCACACTCTAATTGTCCACACTGAACAATCCTCTTAATAGGTAACTGAAATCTAATCTCTAGTCTAAACACAAAAACTGCCTCGACTTTAAACACGGGACTTACTTCTGCACTATTATCACTCTAACTACTCTTGGACTAACTCTTAGCCCTTGTTGCTTCCATGAGCCATTGGCCTACCGCCAAATCTAGTTAGGGTCTCTATAGCATTGGCCGCCCTGGCCGTCACTTGTGTGAATCTCCTACAGTTTCCCGGACTATCTCTAAGTCAAAAAGCTTCGGAAAAACTCTGAACTAAACTGAATGCACTGTTGAACTCTTTGCTCGAACATAACTAACATGAACATTTAATATTCACACTATGGCGACCACCTCCCTGCGACACTGCTCTCAGGCCGTCAGCATGAGTAAAAAACCTCCTCTTGAAAAAAATCTAACCTTGTACTTTGACTATATCTTTCCCTTCAGCCAATAAAAAAATCCTTTTACATTCTCTGCCCCTTTCTAACTGAACTCTCTGACTATTCACGGGAACCCCGTTATTCTGTCTGAGTTAATTTTCTCACTTTCTCCCCGTGAATTTGCTCGCTCACTCACCTCATTGTTACCCATTTTCACCTCCACTGTTACAACATGACTGGTATGTAGAGGTATCACTTGCTCAATAAACGGCAACACACCGACACGAAATGCTAACAAGCCAAACAAAATACACACACAAAAAAGCTGACATATACAGGTTTGCTTTTTAGCACACACACGCACACACTTCCAGCAGCTCACACGAACCATAGATGGTTGGGCAGATATTCTATCCCAATAAAGTTATGACTGGCACGAGGAGGGCAGGGGCTGCTGCGTTAACATTCTTTATGAGGCTCTGACCAGGAAGAGCAAGTATGTCGACATTTGTATAGTTGGCAACTAGTCGATAGACATTTAAAAACAATCTTTTATTAATGACTTCAAGCTTGGTGACAGCGTTTTGGCAGCGCCCCTAATTGCCGTGGAGGAATACTTAACTAGATTAATAGTTGAATCTGAGCTACACGCAGTCCTTGCCACAGGCATGGTCTGACTGGATACGGACAGTCCTTGCCACAGGCATAATCTGACTGGATACGGCCAGTCCTTGCCACAGGCATGATCCGACTGGATACGGCCAGTCCTTGCCACAGGCATGATCTGACTGGATACGGCCAGTCCTTGCCACAGGCATAATCTGACTGGATACGGCCAGTCCTTGCCACAGGCATGATCCGACTGGATACGGCCAGTCCTTGCCACAGGCATGATCTGACTGGATACGGGCAGTCCTTGCCACAGGCATGATCTGACTGGATACGGGGCCCAGTTGGAAATTTAAAGCCTAACTTTATTAAATCTACAGTACTAGCAATAACCCAATATTAATCGTGGACTAGTACCCAACAAACAAAATTATGTATTTAAAAAAGAGTTCCTTTCTGGTCCTATAACCTTTATTTGTAATTTTAGAATTTGAAATAAACAGAATATCATATTCCTGTGTCTCTTCCCCTTCGTCTTCCTTTCTTCAACAAACTCTTTCTTGGCCGTTCTGTTTCCTGCCATTCTATTAAGATCGTTTCAAGACTTCCCCATTATCTTCATATCTGCTTCCACCTGTCTTCTCCTTTTATGTCTTCCTCTTTGTCTCTTCCCATGGTGATTCCAAAAAAGAATCTGCCGAGTAATACACTCAGTAAGCTTCCGCAGTGTGTGTCCTATCCAGCGCAATGGTCTTCATTATATCTCATTATCCACCGTATTTAACTGGTAATTTTCCATAATTCTATGTTAGTGATTTTGTCCTGCCATCCTTTTATTCAGCGTAAGCATCCATTAATGAAAGTCTGTATCTTCGTGGTTGCCATTTTGTCTCTTAAAAAACCACTGAGCTATCGCGGCTCCCTCATTTTATCTCTTACCTAACATTAAATGACGCTGTAGGTGGCAGTGTGAGTCTACATATATATATATATATATATATATATATATATATATATATATATATATATATATATATATATATATATATATTAGTGTGAACGAAGCTCCTAAGGGACATCAGAAAGAAACAATCAACATTTTTCTGGCACTTCATGAGAAGAGGAAAGTTGGAATATTTGATTACAACTGGCAAAATACAGGGAAAGAAAGATCGCGGACGACAGGGAGAGAAAATACAGCATAGCTTGGTGCCATGGCGTGGAAAACAGTGAACAACAGAGCTGATACGATGCACTGTAGATAGAAGATTGTGGAAGGACATAATAGCCTACGCCAAACGGATAACATATGATGATGATGAGTGTGAACGGCGTACAAGAGAGGTGAGAATTGTGGATATATTTGTATTGCATTAAAAGTATAGATTTACTTGAGCTCACACCAGAATTGATGCCACGGACATTATTACTCATGGAGTTCTATTTTGTTTCCCGACTTGCTCCTCTCTTGCCGGAGTGCACTTAAGTCTTCTCAGGAGGATCGAGATTATAGCCTGAGGTCGGGGTCGACTTGAGCAGGGTGGCCAACTTAAGGTTCACCGAGGCCAGGTTAGAGCCGAGGCCAGAGGGCCAGAGTGTGGTCAAAGATTGCCTGGTGTGATTACATCATCAATAATAAAAGCTTGCACGCTATCACGTGACACTGAGAAGCAACTTTGCAGCGACAATTATAAACAAAGTCTTTGATTAATGTCGACATCTATAGTTTGCATTTTTTAAAAACCCGACTGGAAATTTTTAAATTTATTAATAGATATTTAATGGTTTCTGTGGGCGCTTCGAGAGGGGGGGGGGGAAGAAACATAGACTGGCGGGCCGGGTCTGTCCACCGCTGGAGCACCAACATTGACACCAGCTAAGCTTTATTCCTGTTTGTTGTTTGCTGTAATTACCAGCAAGAGCTAGTTAGATTTGTATCTACATTTAGTATGTATGTGCTTATTACTTTTGCTGCTCACTTATACATTGGTTAGCTGACTGGAACCATTCATAAAAGAAGCAGACCATGTATAGAGTGGGAAAGAAGGCCACCCTGTGAGAGGGATGGATATTACCAATTTACAAGTACTTCATATTCCGCCTCCACACCGGCCACAACAGAATGAGACACCACATGTACTCCAAACTCAAAATAAGTACCGTCAGTCTGTGGTGCCTTGGCATAATAGCAAACATGACAACAAAACACATTCTTGTCCCAGTACACAGACATCATGAGGAGAACGTGGGCCAGGGAAGAGAAACTGCATGGGTTGACTGAATCAACAGGATGAGAGAATCCGAAATCTCTTTGTTAGTGACCTCATGATAGCAGCAGCACAAGAACGCGCTGTCTTCACAGGCTCTGGGATTGCTGACGTTACAAACACAAATTATGACATAATGTTACATCATATTAATTGTGAAACTTCTCATTGGGTTGTCCTGTTATTTCCACTCATTTATTTCGTATCTCATCACATCATATAGTTTTGTTTATTTCCTGTTGTTTTCTCATTCATATTTTCACACGGCGCCAATAAAGAGTGGAAGGAAATCGATTGGAATGTTGTGATATATACAATGAAACATTATAGATTAGTGGAAGGACACTGCGCCCTGATGAAAGCGAGGCTTCAATGTGGAAACGTTAGTGACCAGCAGCTGTGGGAATGGTGAGTTAAAGTGACAAGAAAAGTGTGACGAGTGTACCAAAATGCTGCCTTTGATGTCGTTGGCAGTTTTACATTCGTCAGTTTTGCTCTAAGCAAGTTCTATCAATCTGGACAGGCTTGCGCCAGTACGATGAGCACTGTGGTCCTTCAGTTTGAACAGCCAACCCATTGTGTGTGTGTGTTTGTGTGTGTGAGAGAGATATATACAACGATACACTGAAGGAGGACAGTGAAAACGGAATTAGCAGTAAGGGCCAGACTTTGAGACCCAGCAAAGGATAAGCATCAACTTTGTTGAACGTTGCATGACGCCCCACAAGGTCACATTGCCCTCATTGTACGGTCAAGAAGGTCTGGTGTTGATCTTGCACTTTCCCTACACACCAAGATTGATAGCTAGTCCCACCAATTTTCCACACGTTTCACACAATTTATCTCTCTCAACTATGATTTCCTACACACCAAGATTTATATCTTGTCCCACCAATTTTCCACACGTTTCACACAATTCATCTCTCTCAACTATGATTTCCTACACACCAAGATTTATATCTTGTCCCACCAATTTTCCACACGTTTCACACAATTTATCTCTCTCAACTATGATTTCCTACACACCAAGATTGATATCTTGTCCCACCAATTTTCCACACGTTTCACATAATTTATCTCTCTCAACTATGATTTCCTACACACCAAGATTTATATCTTGTCTCACCAATTTTCCACACGTTTCACACAATTTATCTCTCTCAACTATGATTTCCTACACACCAAGATTTATATCTTGTCCCACCAATTTTCCACACGTTTCACACAATTTATCTCTCTCAACTATGATTTCCTACACACCAAGATTTATATCTTGCCCCACCAATTTTCCACACGTTTCACACAATTTATCTCTCTCAACTATGATTTCCTACACACCAAGATTTATATCTTGTCCCACCAATTTTCCACACGTTTCACACAATTTATCTCTCTCAACTATGATTTCCTACACACCAAGATTGAAATCTTGTCCCACCAATTTTCCACACGTTTCACACAATTTATCTCTCTCAACTATGATTTCCTACACACCAAGATTGATATCTTGTCCCACCAATTTTCCACACGTTTCACACAATTTATCTCTCTCAACTATGATTTCCTACACACCAAGATTGATATCTTGTCCCACCAATTTTCCACACGTTTCACACAATTTATCTCTCTCAACTATGATTTTCTACACACCAAGATTGATATCTTGTCCCACCAATTTTCCACACGTTTCACACAATTTATCTCTCTCAACTATGATTTCCTACACACCAAGATTGATATCTTGTCCCACCAATTTTCCACACGTTTCACACAATTTATCTCTCTCAACTATGATTTCCTACACACCAAGATTGATATCTTGTCCCACCAATTTTCCACACGTTTCACATAATTTATCTCTCTCAACTATGATTTCCTACACACCAAGATTTATATCTTGTCCCACCAATTTTCCACACGTTTCACACAATTTATCTCTCTCAACTATGATTTCCTACACACCAAGATTTATATCTTGTCCCACCAATTTTCCACACGTTTCACACAATTTATCTCTCTCAACTATGATTTCCTACACACCAAGATTGATATCTTGTCCCACCAATTTTCCACACGTTTCACACAATTTATCTCTCTCAACTATGATTTCCTACACACCAAGATTTATATCTTGTCCCACCAATTTTCCACACGTTTCACACAATTTATCTCTCTCAACTATGATTTCCTACACACCAAGATTTATATCTTGTCCCACCAATTTTCCACACGTTTCACACAATTTATCTCTCTCAACTATGATTTCCTACACACCAAGATTGATATCTTGTCCCACCAATTTTCCACACGTTTCACACAATTTATCTCTCTCAACTATGATTTTCTACACACCAAGATTGATATCTTGTCCCACCAATTTTCCACACGTTTCACACAATTTATCTCTCTCAACTATGATTTCCTACACACCAAGATTGATATCTTGTCCCACCAATTTTACACACGTTTCACACAATTCATCTCTCTCAACTATGATTTCCTACACACCAAGATCTTGTATCTTGTCCCACCAATTTTCCACACGTTTCACACAATTTATCTCTCTCAACTATGATTTCCTACACACCAAGATTGATATCTTGTCCCACCAATTTTCCACACGTTTCACACAATTCATCTCTCTCAACTATGATTTCCTACACAGCCAAGATTTATATCTTGTCCCACCAATTTTCCACACGTTTCACACAATTTATCTCTCTCAACTATGATTTCCTACACACCAAGATTTATATCTTGTCCCACCAATTTTCCACACGTTTCACACAATTTATCTCTCTCAACTATGATTTTCTACATACCAAGATTGATATCTTGTCCCACCAATTTTCCACACGTTTCACACAATTTATCTCTCTCAACTATGATTTCCTACACACCAAGATTGATATCTTGTCCCACCAATTTTCCACACGTTTCACACAATTCATCTCTCTCAACTATGATTTCCTACACACCAAGATTTTGTATCTTGTCCCACCAATTTTCCACACGTTTCACACAATTTATCTCTCTCAACTATGATTTCCTACACACAAGATTGATATCTTGTCCCACCAATTTTCCACACGTTTCACACAATTCATCTCTCTCAACTATGATTTCCTACACAGCCAAGATTTATATCTTGTCCCACCAATTTTCCACACGTTTCACACAATTTATCTCTCTCAACTATGATTTCCTACACACCAAGATTGATATCTTGTCCCACCAATTTTCCACACGTTTCACACAATTTATCTCTCTCAACTATGATTTCCTACACACCAAGATTGATATCTTGTCCCACCAATTTTCCACACGTTTCACACAATTTATCTCTCTCAACTATGATTTCCTACACACCAAGATTTATATCTTGTCCCACCAATTTTCCACACGTTTCACACAATTTATCTCTCTCAACTATGATTTCCTACACACCAAGATTGATATCTTGTCCCACCAATTTTCCACACGTTTCACACAATTTATCTCTCTCAACTATGATTTCCTACACACCAAGATGTATATCTTGTCCCACCAATTTTCCACACGTTTCACACAATTTATCTCTCTCAACTATGATTTCCTACACACCAAGATGTATATCTTGTCCCACCAATTTTCCACACGTTTCACACAATTTATCTCTCTCAACTATGATTTCCTACACACCAAGATTTATATCTTGTCCCACCAATTTTCCACACGTTTCACACAATTTGTCTCTCTCAACTATGATTTCCTACACACCAAGATTTATATCTTGTCCCACCAATTTTCCACACGTTTCACACAATTTATCTCTCTCAACTATGATTTCCTACACAGCCAAGATTTATATCTTGTCCCACCAATTTTCCACACGTTTCACACAATTTATCTCTCTCAACTATGATTTCCTACACACCAAGATTGATATCTTGTCCCACCAATTTTCCACACGTTTCACACAATTTATCTCTCTCAACTATGATTTCCTACACACCAAGATTTATATCTTGTCCCACCAATTTTCCACACGTTTCACACAATTTATCTCTCTCAACTATGATTTCCTACACACCAAGATTTATATCTTGTCCCACCAATTTTCCACACGTTTCACACAATTCATCTCTCTCAACTATGATTTCCTACACACCAAGATTTATATCTTGTCCCACCAATTTTCCACACGTTTCACACAATTCATCTCTCTCAACTATGATTTCCTACACACCAAGATTGATATCTTGTCCCACCAATTTTCCACACGTTTCACACAATTTATCTCTCTCAACTATGATTTCCTACACACCAAGATTTATATCTTGTCCCACCAATTTTCCACACGTTTCACACAATTTATCTCTCTCAACTATGATTTCCTACACACCAAGATTTATATCTTGTCCCACCAATTTTCCACACGTTTCACACAATTTATCTCTCTCAACTATGATTTCCTACACACCAAGATTTATATCTTGTCCCACCAATTTTCCACACGTTTCACACAATTTATCTCTCTCAACTATGATTTCCTACACACCAAGATTGATATCTTGTCCCACAAATTTTCCACACGTTTCACACAATTCATCTCTCTCAACTATGATTTCCTACACAGCCAAGATTTATATCTTGTCCCACCAATTTTCCACACGTTTCACACAATTTATCTCTCTCAACTATGATTTCCTACACACCAAGATTTATATCTTGTCCCACCAATTTTCCACACGTTTCACACAATTTATCTCTCTCAACTATGATTTCCTACACACCAAGATTGATATCTTGTCCCACCAATTTTCCACACGTTTCACACAATTTATCTCTCTCAACTATGATTTTCTACACACCAAGATTGATATCTTGTCCCACCAATTTTCCACACGTTTCACACAATTTATCTCTCTCAACTATGATTTCCTACACACCAAGATTGATATCTTGTCCCACCAATTTTCCACACGTTTCACACAATTTATCTCTCTCAACTATGATTTCCTACACACCAAGATGTATATCTTGTCCCACCAATTTTCCACACGTTTCACACAATTTATCTCTCTCAATTATGATTTCCTACACACCAAGATGTATATCTTGTCCCACCAATTTTCCACACGTTTCACACAATTTATCTCTCTCAACTATGATTTCCTACACACCAAGATTTATATCTTGTCCCACCAATTTTCCACACGGTTCACACTATTTATCTCTCTCAACTATGATTTCCTACACACCCAGATTTATATCTTGTCCCACCAATTTTCCACACGTTTCACACAATTTATCTCTCTCAACTATGATTTCCTACACAGCCAAGATTTATATCTTGCCCCACCAATTTTCCACACGTTTTCACACAATTTATCTCTCTCAACTATGATTTCCTACACACCAAGATTTATATCTTGTCCCACCAATTTTCCACACGTTTCACACAATTTATCTCTCTCAACTATGATTTCCTACACACCAAGATTGATATCTTGTCCCACCAATTTTCCACACGTTTCACACAATTTATCTCTCTCAACTATGATTTCCTACACACCAAGATTTATATCTTGTCCCACCAATTTTCCACACGTTTCACACAATTTATCTCTCTCAACTATGATTTCCTACACACCAAGATTTATATCTTGTCCCACCAATTTTCCACACGTTTCACACAATTTATCTCTCTCAACTATGATTTCCTACACACCAAGATTTATATCTTGTCCCACCAATTTTCCACACGTTTCACACAATTTATCTCTCTCAACTATGATTTCCTACACAGCCAAGATTTATATCTTGCCCCACCAATTTTCCACACGTTTCACACAATTTATCTCTCTCAACTATGATTTCCTACACACCAAGATTTATATCTTGTCCCACCAATTTTCCACACGTTTCACACAATTTATCTCTCTCAACTATGATTTCCTACACACCAAGATTGATATCTTGTCCCACCAATTTTCCACACGTTTCACACAATTTATCTCTCTCAACTATGATTTCCTACACACCAAGATTGATATCTTGTCCCACCAATTTCCACACGTTTCACACAATTTATCTCTCTCAACTATGATTTCCTACACACCAAGATTGATATCTTGTCCCACCAATTTTCCACACGTTTCACACAATTTATCTCTCTCAACTATGATTTCCTACACACCAAGATTGATATCTTGTCCCACCAATTTTCCACACGTTTCACACAATTTATCTCTCTCAACTATGATTTCCTACACACCAAGATTGATATCTTGTCCCACCAATTTTCCACACGTTTCACACAATTTATCTCTCTCAACTATGATTTCCTACACACCAAGATTGATATCTTGTCCCACCAATTTTCCACACGTTTCACACAATTTATCTCTCTCAACTATGATTTCCTACACACCAAGATTGATATCTTGTCCCACCAATTTTCCACACGTTTCACACAATTTATCTCTCTCAACTATGATTTCCTACACACCAAGATTTATATCTTGTCCCACCAATTTTCCACACGTTTCACACAATTTATCTCTCTCAACTATGATTTCCAACAGTCAGCAACTTTGATTTAGCTTTGTTCTTTAGCTTTGAAAGTCCAAGTGCGAAAAATCCCCTTCCCCGGGAAAATAGACAAATGTATTAGACTTTACCTGGGAAACAGTTAAGAGAGTAGAAAAAGCAGTCACAAACTATAGCTAAAGGAGAATAAGTCAACCTTGGTATAGATGAAAGTTGTTTGGACTACTTCTTGACGTGGCTCAACCTCTGACCAAGTCGCCTAGGTTATATTACAGTTGCTACCCACAATTACACATGAAAGTATTTTTTTTTTTGCGTTCGACAGCTCTGACGAAGTCCCTGGAGACTAGGAACTGAATTTTGCGTGTTAATCCATTTTCTGTGGCAGCCGTGTGCACAGGGGGATAACCCCGTCTTCGGAGGTACTCATATTTTTTCCCGTCGATGAGTAATTGACGTTTCAAGCCGGACCTCGCTGCTGAGACCAGGGGTGGTTGCCGCAGAGAGAAATCATAAATAAAAATCCCAACTGGTGCATCCGGGATTTGAACCCACAACCTCTCTGTCTCGAGACCGGTGTCTTGCCTCGAAACAAGTGAAAGTCACTGTTGCTTGTTATACCACCTACCATGGTAGATGAAAACTGAACCTATCCTGGCTCCTCGTTTTGACAATGAAGAGCTGAATAGTCTCCACCATGTGTAACGTCGCATGGCAACAGCCTAACAAACCTTTCAATAAATCCAAGAGGAGAACACGACGCTCGCCAGCACGTGGGCTCAGAGCTACCAGCGTCTCATTACTGATCGCACGTGTTAGGATCGGCCAAATACAGAGTTGATTCAGATCCAACTCCACCTCCGAGTGGTGCCCTTGGAAGCAAACTAGCCAGTCTGGTTATGCAGTCAAAAGTCAGTGTCTGATCGCACGTGTTAGGATCGGCCAAATACAGAGTTGATTCAGATTGAAGAACTTACTGTGAGACCATCACTGATATTTCAGTAAACTAGCTACACTCTCTCTATCTTAACTTCGTCATGTGTACGCTCTCTCTCTCTTTCTCTCTCTCTTTCTCTCTCTCTCTTATAATTTACTGCAGCTCCCAATGTTTACATATATCAAAAATTGGGAACCAATTATCACTGTATCCTTGTTGATATTTTTACGATTATCTTCATTATCTTCTGTCGCTGCCAAAGTTTACTTTTCAAAATGATCGATTCTCTTAACAGCCATTGCTGGTTATATTTAGTATCGATAGCACCTCATAACTTGAACAGTTTCATGGCCTCCATTCGCAGCCTGTACACGCGGAGTCAGTCAACAGTTTTGGCTTCATCTAACGGTTTTTATCTAGTTTTTTTAAGATGACGCGAAGAAGGTTAATTTTTGGCTTGAATGTGACAACCCAAGCCAGTTACGGTTTAACTGAACTTATCCATCTAATTTTGGTGGGTTTATGTGTCTAAAATGACAAACGGATTGAATGGAGCGACAAGAAAAAAATAAACACTAGTCCGGTGTATAGCGATTGTCGCTCCGAGCACGTGCATATACGCACACGCATTTTTCTTTCTTTCTTTCTTTCTTTCTTTCTTTCTTTCTTTCTTTCTTTCTTTCTTTCTTTCTTTCTTTCAATTTTAATTTTAAGGTTCTTAACTTTTCCTGAGACTTTTTTAGCTTTACTCACGGTCCCACATAAAATGTCGTATTTTGTGTATTTGCTATTTGTGCTTATCTTGAAACTTTGACGAGCCTCCGTCAAGACCAAACGCCTCTCCTTTTCCAGTCGTGCTTGGGCCACAGGTTAAGAACAGCTGGACTAGTTAATACACAGAAACAGTTAACAAAACTATAACATGCCATAAAGGTGGGTGAAGGTGTCAACATTGAAGGTGACAGTAGTGGGGTTCAAAACAAACCCCAAGTTGGGAACCTCTAATGTGATTTGTTCGTCTCGCAAAAACGGCAGCAACATTTTCCAGAACATGTTTTCGCCTGAACTGGTTTTCCCTATTCTGCTTGATGCATAATTCGTGTCTGCTTTCATAATGAAGCATTCATTCATTGCCCTTCGGTTGTACTCTTGGATACCGTTGCGTTATGCCGATCCGACATTTTGGACGCTGGATAATAGATCACTGACATCATAGGATCATGATCTATGCTACCGGTTGTCCACGTATATCATAACTTGAGGTTGTAACCCTTTCCTCGTGTTCCCTTATCCGATTTTCCATTTTTTATTCTGCTCTATTAATGTCTGTTCTTTGTTGATATTCTTGATTTCTAATAATTGACAACGCCTACATTGTTAACTGTTCTGACTCTATATATTGAATTATAGATTTGGAGTTACGTCTCAGGGAAAATAAATCATAATAATGAAATAAATCCATAATATTATCAATAATCTTTAATCATCATCATATGCCACCCGGGTGGCGTAGGCGATGGTGTCCTTCCACAATTATCTATCCACCGTACATCATATCAATTATGTTGTTGTTTGATTCCCATGCCATAACACCAAGCTATCTAGTACCTTCTCGCTTTGTCGCCCGCGATCTCACTATCCCCGAATTTTACCAGTTGTAACCATGTACTTCAACTTTCCTCTTCTCACTTTGCCACCTTTGTCTACGCCCCAGGACATGCGGGAGTCCGGGGAAATGAAAGACGGACAGGTTGGCAAGCTGCGCTATCGTTGAGGACGATCAACCAATTGATCGGGCGGACATCCTCAATGCCCTCCGAAATGTGAGAAGGGCACATGATTTCGACAACCACGAGTCCACGTCACTCCTTTGGATGAAAAAGATGAGAGTTAGATGGGCACAGCCAGAAAACGAGAAACTTAGTGGGCGTGTAAGAAGACTTATCAACCAACACAGAACTGGAGTCGTCAGTCGTTGGACACTGCAGGACTTCTGAGGAGGGGATCTGAACACCTATGGATATGTTCGGAGTGCAATGATGATGACCCGCAAATAACTCAATAACTATGTGCCCGAAAAGTGTCGATTGTATCTTTCTGATGGTTTCTAAGACTTCTCTTTTTTGTGTGTTGGCCTCTTTGAGATAGTCCTCGTTTTATTTAGCTGTCCAAAGAACTTTCAACATTCTTTTTCTGAGAAATCCAATCTATGTGGTCTCTAATCGTCTTTTAATTTATTTGTCTATTGTCGATTCCACCGATCAGAATGGACTCTATATAGCACCGATCTTTAATAGCTAAAAATAACATAACATGTTGTTGTTTCCAATAGACATTAATATAACACACGTTTTGGTCAAGGGACCATCTTCAAGATAACAAATATAACAACCGTCAAAAGCAGGATCAAGTGTAAAGATAGAGTTACTTATCTAAGGGCTAGACACTTCTCTACGTACAACTAAATTATATGTGCATCAATCATCATCTTGGCTGTAGATTATTATTTGCACGTTGATAGTAAAACTCAACTACTGCAGCCGAGTCAGTTGTGTCTTTGTGTTAAGATCATCATCACCAATATTCGGACAGTGTCCACTTCTATCAGTTTTCTTATAACACATTAACATCATAGAGCGGTGCACGAACTCTGTAGCACCGACGAGGGCCAGCAGAGTCATCTCAAACAGCAGGTTAACTGTTTCGATAGAAAGCATGAAGTTTATTTTTGATGTTTAAACTCTGGTCCCGGCGGCCTGTTCTTTTTGAATTTTCAACTTACGTGATTCAATGCATTACGTGCTCAACGTTACCGCAGAAAGTCCTCTTTTATCGCTAATATCCGAATAGACTAGGCACTAGATCTCACCTCACCTTGCGGTCAGAAGTCACTAGATAAAGGGGAAGTAAGAAGACCCCTGATCATGGAAATTGTGGTTCAAATCGACAGCCGCTGATAGTGAAGGGAGTACCGTAAAACGTTACTGTGACTGTAAAAGCTATCGGTGTTGTGTTGTTTTCTTGTTTGTTGAGAAAGTGAATGTTGATGATGCAGAACTGGTTGCTCATGATGAAACTATCCAGCTGTCAATGATGGATAATCTACCTAGATCTTGTGACTTATTCTCTGTGTCCAGAAGACTGTCCTACTATCAATGATTGACAATCTACCTAGATCTTGTGACTTATTCTCTGTGTCCAGAAGACTGTCCTACTATCAATGATTGACAATCTACCTAGATCTTGTGACTTATTCTCTGTGTCCAGAAGACTGTCCTACTATAAATGATTGACAATCTACCTAAATCTTGTGACTTATTCTCTGTGTCCAGAAGACTGTCCTACTATCAATGATTGACAATCTACCTAAATCTTGTGACTTATTCTCTGTGTCCAGAAGACTGTTCTACTATCAATGATTGACAATCTACCTAAATCTTGTGACTTATTCTCTGTGTCCAGAAGACTGTCCTACTATCAATGGTTGACAATCTACCTAAATCTTGTGACATATTCTCTGTGTCCAGAAGACTGTCCTACTATCAATGGTTGACAATCTACCTAAATCTTGTGACTTATTCTCTGTGTCCAGAAGACTGTCCTACTATCAATGGTTGACAATCTACCTAGATCTTGTGACTTATTTTCTGTGTCCAGAAGACTGTCCTACTATCAATGATTGACAATCTACCTAGATCTTGTGACTTATTCTCTGTGTCCAGAAGACTGTCCTACTATCAATGATTGACATTCTACATAAATCTTATGACTTATTCTCTGTGTCCAGAAGACTGTCCTACTATCAGTGATTGACATTCTACCTAAATCTTGTGATTTATTTTCTGTGTCCAGAAGACTGTCCTACTATCAGTGATTGACATTCTACCTAAATCTTGTGACTTATTTTCTGTGTCCAAAAGACTGTCCTACTATCAGTGATTGACATTCTACCTAAATCTTGTGACTTATTCTCTGTGTCCAGAAGACTGTCCTACTATCAATGATTGACATTCTACCTAAATCTTGTGACTTATTTTCTGTGTCCAGAAGACTGTCCTACTATCAGTGATTGACAATCTACCTAAATCTTGTGACTTATTCTCTGTGTCCAGAAGACTGTCCTACTATCAATTTTTGACAATCTACCTAGATCTTGTGACTTATTCTCTGTGTCCAGAAGACTGTCCTACTATCAGTGATTGACAATCTACCTAAATCTTGTGACTTATTCTCTGTGTCCAGAAGACTGTCCTACTATCAGTGATTGACAATCTACCTAGATCTTGTGACTTATTCTCTGTGTCCAGAAGACTGTCCTACTATCAGTGATTGACAATCTACCTAAATCTTGTGACTTATTCTCTGTGTCCAGAAGACTGTCCTACTATCAATGATTGACAATCTACCTAAATCTTGTGACTTATTCTCTCTGTCCAGAAGACTGTCCTACTATCAAAGATTGACAATCTACCTAGATCTTGTGACTTATTCTCTGTGTCCAGAAGACTGTCCTACTATCAATGATTGACAATCTACCTAGATCTTGTGACTTATTCTCTGTGTCCAGAAAACTGTCCTACTATCAATGATTGACAATCTACCTAGATCTTGTGACTTATTCTCTGTGTCCAGAAGACTGTCCTACTATCAATGATTGACAATCTACCTAGATCTTGTGACTTATTTCCTGTGTCCAGAAGACTGTCCTACTATCAATGATTGACAATCTACCTAGATCTTGTGACTTATTTCCTGTGTCCAGAAGACTGTCCTACTATCAATGATTGACAATCTATTTAGATCTTGTGACTTATTTTCTGTGTCCAGAAGACTGTCCTACTATCAATGATTGACAATCTACCTAGATCTTGTGACTTATTTTCTGTGTCCAGAAGACTGTCCTACTATCAATGATTGACAATCTACCTAGATCTTGTGACTTATTCTCTGTGTCCAGAAGACTGTCCTACTATCAATGATTGACAATCTACCTAGATCTTGTGACTTATTTCCTGTGTCCAGAAGAGTGTCCTACTATCAATGATTGACAATCTACCTAAATCTTGTAACTTATTCTCTGTGTCCAGAAGACTGTCCTACTATCAATGATTGACAATCTACCTAGATCTTGTGACTTATTCTCTGTGTCCAGAAGACTGTCCTACTATCAATGATTGACAATCTACCTAGATCTTGTGACTTATTCTCTGTGTCCAGAAGACTGTCCTACTATCAATGATTGACAATCTACCTAAATCTTGTGACTTATTCTCTGTGTCCAGAAGACTGTCCTACTATCAATGATTGACAATCTACCTAGATCTTGTGACTTATTTCCTGTGTCCAGAAGACTGTCCTACTATCAATGATTGACAATCTACCTAGATCTTGTGACTTATTTCCTGTGTCCAGAAGACTGTCCTACTATCAATGATTGACAATCTACCTAGATCTTGTGACTTATTTCCTGTGTCCAGAAGACTGTCCTACTATCAATGATTGACATTCTACCTAGATCTTGTGACTTATTTTCTGTGTCCAGAAGACTGTCCTACTATCAATGATTGACAATCTACCTAAATCTTGTGACTTATTCTCTGTGTCCAGAAGACTGTCCTACTATCAATGATTGACAATCTACCTAAATCTTGTGATTTATTTTCTGTGTCCAGAAGACTGTCCTACTATCAATGATTGACAATCTACCTAAATCTTGTGACTTATTTCCTGTGTCCAGAAGACTGTAGATCTCCAACAGGGTGTAGCCATGCATACAAAATATTATTGGTTTTTTAAAAATTTATTATTTTCCTTTATATTTTAAATACATATCCCTATGCATGAAAAGTGTTCCTTGTTGCAGTTTCCTTATATTCCCAGTCCATGGGTGACTTGTTGGTCTCGAGGCAAGACGCCGGCCTCGGGACAGAGAGGTTGTAGGTTCAAATCTCGGCTACACCGGTTTGAATTTTTATTTATGATTTCTCTCTGCGGCAACCACCCCTGGTGTCAACAGCGAGGCCCGGCTTGAAACGTCAGTTATTCATCAAAGGAAAACAAAAAACATGAGTACCTCCGAAGTCGGAGTTATCTGCCTGTGCGGCGAGGGACCCCTGTGCACACGGCTGCCAGGGAAAAATGGATTAACACGCAAAATTCAGTTGCTAGTCTCTAGGGACTTCGTCGGAGTTGAAAGCTGGCGAACGCAACAACAACAAGAAATAGATATCCGTGTGTGTGTTGTATGTATGTTCCTGCTGTAGGTCTACTGTGCCGAGAAGTTGTTCTAGTTTGTGTCGTCCACTTGTTACGTAAAGCTTTAACCCGTGTGTTTACCTCTCTTTGTTTAATGTAGCCACACCCACTACTTGAACTTTAAATACCACACCTGCCTGAATCTCTACTGCCCAACTTCGGTTCTATGCACTTTTGTATGGATCAGAAACTAGGACTACCTATACAGGGTTGGAGAAAAGGTTAAACAGTTTTCATGCGCGTTGCCTTCTCAAGATAATGGACATCAAATGGCAGGACAAAATAACCAATTGTGGTGTCTTGCAACGAGCCAAACTCTCATCCATCTTAGCAACACTTAGGAGGCGATAGACTACGGTGGTTAGGTCGTGTAATCATCATCGTCATCATCATCATCATCATCATCATTGAGTGCCGTCTCCGCATCGAATGTTGGCCACTATGGAGCGCCATTCCACTATGTCTCTTGCTTTGATAAAGATTGTCATAGGATGTCTTGTATAATAAGAATGGCAAACAATTGTATTCCCAAACACATATTGTATGGCGAACTTAAGGACGGGAAGAGACCAAAAGGCAGACCAGTGCTGAGATATAAGGATGTCTGCAGGGTTTCCTTGAGGGAATTCTCTATCAGTGAAAGAAACTTGGAAAATCTTGCTGCAGATCGTAGCACACGGAGAACAAAATAAAAAAAAATGGTACAGCAGCATTCTTAGAAGTGATGATATTAAAATCAGAAGACAAAAGAGAAAGGAGACGAGGCCAGGCACCACGAATACAGCTTTGTTCATTCTGAGGTCGAATCTGTCTATCCAATATTGGCAGATTCAGCCACGAGAGAATTTGTTCAGTAAAACAACATCCAACATAAGACACTCATATTTGACCAAACTACTGACTTATCATGATTGTTTGCTACCTACCGTCTGTCAAGGTAAGCCAAGAAGGCATTATCAATGAGAATAGTTTTTATAGGATAATTTAGAATAGTTTGTGTTTTATACCCGATGAAGGCTTTTGCCGAAACGTTGTAGTTTGTCTCGTCTCTTTATTAGCTTAGCTGTTTCATACAATTGCGTGCCCCTTTTACATATGCATGAGAATCTTATATTAATGCCCTCATATCATTTTCAGAGTAGTCCACTATGACGTTTTTTTTTACGTCTAAAACCAGTTCCAAGTTCTTCTTAATCTAATTTAACTCAATTTACGGTATTTTTTTGTTCTCATTTAATTTGATTAATTTCAGTTTAAACTTCTTGTGAGGATTAACATGAAACTTTTGGAAAAAAAAGATCAGTGTGCACAGGTAGTTTGATTGTGCTAAACATAAGTCGCAATTTGAGAGCGGTTAGAATTATCTCAAGTTATCCTTGGAAATACCCGAGTTACCGTGTGGGTCACAGAACTGTGTTGACAGCTTGAAGACATGAGAAGGCCGGTGACCAGGCACAGTTTTAAGACACAGCAGCGATATCAGGTTATGATGTCGCATAAAAATAGCAGCTCGCTGATAACTGTGTCGACCAATATCAAGCTTTGTTGAGTGGAAGTTTTCCTTGACTTTGAAAGATTACAGTTTCACTTCAAAGGCACCTATTGTGTGGGGCTGGTGTGTGCGGTAGACGTTAACAACCAGATAGAACTAACGACTAGGAAAGGGGAAACATAACGGGCAATGTATTAGTTTGAAATGCTACAGTAGGTTCACTACGGCTTGAATGAGTGTGTTGGATGTGGTGAACAACACATACCTGACTGCCAGTAGTTAGGTACACATTTATGGTTGGATGAACGTAGAAGCCGTTGACTCGATGGGACTCCTCTTTATCTTCGCTAGATAATTGTTTGTGGGACAATCCTCTTACCTTCTGTAGATCATTTCATTATATGTGGGACAATCTTCTTATTTTCAGTAGATCATTTCATTATATGTGAGACAATCTTCTTATCTTCGGTAGATCATTTCATTATTTGTGGGACAATCTTCTTATCTTCGGTAGATCATTTCATTATTTGTGGGACAATCTTCTTATCTTCAGTAGATCATTTCATTATTTGTGAGACAATCTACTTATCTTCGGTAGATCATTTCATTATTTGTGGGACAATCTTCTTATCTTCAGTAGATCATTTCATTATTTGTGAGACAATCTTCTTATCTTCAGTAGATCATTTCATTATTTGTGAGACAATCTTCTTATCTTCGGTAGATTATTTCATTATTTGTGGGACAATCTTTTTATCTTCAGTAGATCATTTCATTATTTGTGGGAGAATCTTCTTATCTTCGGTAGATCATTTCATTATTTGTGAGACAATCTTCTTATCTTCGGTAGATCATTTCATTATTTGTGGGACAATCTTCTTATCTTCTGTAGATCATTTCATTATTTGTGGGACAATCTTCTTATCTTCAGTAGATCATTTCATTATTTGAGGGACAATCTTATCTTCGGTAGATCATTTCATTATTTATGAGACAATCTTCTTATCTTCGGTAGATCATTTCATTATTTGTGAGTCAATCTTCTTATCTTCGGTAGATCATTTCATTATTTGTGAGACAATCTTCTTATCTTCGGTAGATCATTTCATTATTTGTGGGACAATCTTCTTATCTTCGGTAGATCATTTCATTATTTGTGAGACAATCTTCTTATCTTCGGTAGATCATTTCATTATTTGTGGGACAATCTTCTTATCTTCAGTAGATCATTTCATTATTTGTGAGACAATCTTCTTATCTTCGGTAGATCATTTCATTATTTGTGAGACGATCTTCTTATCTTCGGTAGATCATTTCATTATTTGTGGGACAATCTTCTTATCTTCGGTAGATCATTTCATTATTTGTGAGACAATCTTCTTATCTTCGGTAGATCATTTCATTATTTGTGGGACAATCTTCTTATCTTCGGTAGATCATTTCATTATTTGTGAGACGATCTTCTTATCTTCAGTAGATCATTTCATTATTTGTGGGACAATCTTCTTATCTTCAGTAGATCATTTCATTATTTGTGAGACAATCTTCTTATCTTCGGTAGATCATTTCATTATTTGTGAGACGATCTTCTTATCTTCAGTAGATCATTTCATTATTTGTGGGACAATCTTCTTATCTTCGGTAGATCATTTCATTATTTGTGGGACAATCTTCTTATCTTCGGTAGATCATTTCATTATTTGTGGGACAATCTTCTTATCTTCGGTAGATCATTTCATTATTTGTGGGACAAACCTCTTATCTTTGATAGATCATTTCATTATTTGTGAGACAATCCTCTTATCTTCAGTAGATCATTTCATTATTTGTGGGACAAACCTCTTATCTTCGGTAGATCATTTCATTATTTGTGGGACAAACCTCTTATCTTCGGTAGATCATTTCATTATTTGTGGGACAAACCTCTTATCTTTGATAGATCATTTCATTATTTGTGAGACAATCCTCTTATCTTCTGTAGATCATTTCATTATTTGTGGGACAAACCTCTTATCTTCGGTAGATCATTTCATTATTTGTGGGAGAAACCTCTTATCTTTGATAGACCATTTCATTATTTGTGGGACAATCCTCTTATCTTTGATAGATCATTTCATTATTTCTGGGACAATCGTCTTGTCTTTGCTTGATCATTTCATTATTTGTGGGACAGCCATTAGTTTTCAAACTCTTGTCTTACGGAGCGTGTAGGACAGCAGTAACTTCATTGCAAACTTGAATTTATTAGAGCGACAATTGATTTGTTAGAGCAATATCAATAATGATGTTTTCAAACAGTTGTGCTGGTTAAGCCAAGAATAAAAGGATCGGATAAACTTCATGTCTCAAACTAGTTATTGTTCACGCAGAAGAGACATTACAGTTTTAGCAAAAGTGTCATTCAAGCATAGCTGTAAGGAAGCCAAGAGTGTGGCATGAGGAGGTGTTTAATAATGTTGTCGGGCAGGATTTTGAAGGGACAATTCACCGCTGTGGAGGTTACGAGTGAGTTACAGTGGGACAGGTGACAGCAGCGTCTACCTCTCATCAGTCGCATTGCTGGGGCTGATTACGGGAGAATGTGGAACTATGTTTGTAGTCACGTGTAATAGTGCAGGACTTTGTGATCGGCGCTGTTTAAGTTTTTGTTTATATAAGCTATAGTAACACACAATACATTGTCATTCCCTTAGGAAAGGAGTTTCGAAAATCCATGATTGTGCCTCGGTCATAAAAAGAACATATTCTCTGAATTTAATTTTTCTCTGTTACGCATTTAATGCAGCTGGTGATTAGTACCAAAGTCAGTGAGTCAGATTGGACGTTTTTATACACGTTTATGTAGATGTTTAAATAAGAAAGGAAACATATTCTTTTATGTTAGATCGCGCATAGATATAATATAAGATATAATATAAATACATTCCATGGCGTTGATTCGTTGTAAGTCCTGACTAAGATCTTATGTTTGCTGACTAGAAACTTGAATAGAAGTGCAGCTGTAGCAGTAAAACCAACGTTAATGATTGGCAATATAGCTGAGGATCAGTTAACAGTCACGATTTGGGTTAGCTGCTGTAGTCAGGACAATTGTTTCATTACCGCCATATATAAAGGAGCTGATTGTAATTGGGACATGATTAACCGGCATTATCATGGATTGTTCTGTCATTTTTGTTTGTGAGGTTTGATGTATGAGGTTTGATGTATGTTCGACTATGTGTGAGGTTTGATGTATGCTCGACTATGTGTGAGGTTTGATGTATGCTCGACTATGTGTGAGGTTTGATGTATGCTCGACTATGTGTGAGGTTTGATGTATGCTCGACTATGTGTGAGGTTTGATGTATGCTCGCCTATGTGTGAGGTTTGATGTATACTCGACTATGTGTGAGGTTTGATGTATGCTCGCCTATGTGTGAGGTTTGATTTATGCTCGACTATGTGTGAGGTTTGATGTATGCTCGCCTATGTATGAGGTTTGATGTATGCTCGACTATGTGTGAGGTTTGATGCATGCTCGACTATGTGTGAGGTTTGATGTATGCTCGCCTATGTGTGAGGTTTGTTCGTGTATATTTATTAGTAGAGAGAGGTTTAAAGAGACAGGAGGGAAGCCAAGGAAGAAGATTGAAGGGTGAAAGATGGAACACACGTTCACATAGAAGACAGATAAACAGGAGAGACGTAGAAGAAAGAAAGACAGATAAAGGGAAAGAAAATTAAAAGGATAAAATGTATCTAAGTGGAAGCGAGAAAGAGTCTGCTTTGAAAGAAAAGAAAAACAAGCTGTATGAATGTTAATCTCAGATGATATGCTATTAAGTGGGTAGATTATTCTTTTAAATGTACATGAACCTCCAGGCAATCAAAAAGTGAAACGATGTAGTGTGTGCGAGATAACAATGTCTAGAGAAGAGAAAGCCGATAACTAGACATAATGATAACGACATTCATTATTCATTAGTTACGAAAATACAGAGAAGTTAGTTACAACATGACATGTCAAGGTATAAGAAGTCTGGAAAGACAATTGCCTATTTCTGCATCGGAATGATAATGTGTAGTTTCGCACAATTTATGTACGGTGTGTTTAATTATTTATGTAGTGTTGTTTTAGAGAAATGTTTCGTTAGTTTTTTTGGTATGATATGTAGATATACACAGTGATGTCGATGTTTCATGAGGAGTTGTCGATGTTCCACGAGAGGCTGTCGATGATGTCACATGAGGGGCTGTCGATGATGTCACATGAGGGGCTGTCGATGTCACATGAGGGGCGGTCGATGTTCCACGAGAGGCTGTCGATGTTACATGAGGGGCTGTCGTTGTTGCATGAGGGGCTATCAATGTTACATGAGGGGCTGTCGATGTTACATGAGGGGCTATCAATGTTACATGAGGGGCTATCAATGTTACATGAGGGGCTATCAATGTTACATGAGGGGCTGTCGATGTTACATGAGGGGCTGTCGATGTTACACGAAGGACTGTCGGCATTTCTTGAGGAACTGTCGTTCCATGAAAAGTTGTCGCTGTTATATGAGGGGTTGTCGATGTTACATGAGGGGCTGTCGATGTTACATGAGGGGCTGTCGATGTTACACGAAGGACTGTCGGCATTTCTTGAGGAACTGTCGTTCCATGAAAAGTTGTCGCTGTTATATGAGGGGTTGTCGATGTTACATGAGGGGCTGTCGATGTTACATGAGGGGCTGTCGATGTTACATGAGGGGCTATCAATGTTACATGAGGGGCTGTCGATGTTACATGAGGGGCTGTCGATGTTACATGAGGGGCTATCAATGTTACATGAGGGGCTATCAATGTTACATGAGGGGCTGTCGATGTTACATGAGGGGCTGTCGATGTTACATGAGGGGCTGTCGATGTTACATGAGGGGCTGTCGATGTTACACGAGGGGCTGTCGATGTTACATGAGGGGCTATCAATGTTACATGAGGGGCTATCAATGTTACATGAGGGGCTATCAATGTTACATGAGGGGCTGTCGATGTTACATGAGGGGCTGTCGATGTTACATGAGGGGCTATCAATGTTACATGAGGGGCTGTCGATGTTACATGAGGGGCTGTCGATGTTACACGAGGGGCTGTCGATGTTACATGAGGGGCTATCAATGTTACATGAGGGGCTATCAATGTTACATGAGGGGCTGTCGATGTTACATGAGGGGCTGTCGATGTTACATGAGGGGCTATCAATGTTACATGAGGGGCTGTCGATGTTACATGAGGGGCTGTCGATGTTACATGAGGGGCTGTCGATGTTACATGAGGGGCTATCAATGTTACATGAGGGGCTATCAATGTTACATGAGGGGCTGTCGATGTTACATGAGGGGCTGTCGATGTTACATGAGGGGCTGTCGATGTTACATGAGGGGCTATCAATGTTACATGAGGGGCTATCAATGTTACATGAGGGGCTATCAATGTTACATGAGGGGCTGTCGATGTTACATGAGGGGCTATCAATGTTACATGAGGGGCTGTCGATGTTACATGAGGGGCTGTCGATGTTACATGAGGGGCTATCAATGTTACATGAGGGGCTATCAATGTTACATGAGGGGCTGTCGATGTTACATGAGGGGCTGTCGATGTTACACGAAGGACTGTCGGCATTTCTTGAGGAACTGTCGTTCCATGAAAAGTTGTCGCTGTTATATGAAAGGTTGTCGATGTTACATGAGGGGCTGTTTTTACATGAGGGGATATCGCCATCTGTACTTAGGAGCTCTAATGCTGTTCTGAGATCTAATGAAGCCAGGCAGGAGATTGGTCGACACATCCTGAGCAGAATGATGGTGGTCCTAGACACACTAGCCAAACATTTTATGACAGTTTTTGTGTCTATGTGTGTGTACGTATATGATTATGTCGCCTTGTTTATATGTATATATATATATATATATATATATGTGTGTGTGTGTGTGTGTGTGTGTGAATATGATTGTGTTTGTGTCATATTGTCAGTATCCGCATTCAGGCAAGAAATGTGAACGATATGGGCCAATTCATCTGCTGAAGGTATGAGATCACTGGAGGACAAGCCAGCCTTATTGAACGAATCCTTTCACATGAATGTGCTTGTTGATCTTGTGACTGCTGTACATTTTAATGACAAACCGTTTCGGTTGCTTTCTCTTTAAATGCGTGTTTGCGAAAAAAAACTGGAATAAGTAAATGATTGTGCGCTCTCTATTCGATGGAAGTCGTTTGGAAACGTCGCCTGTGTGCCGAGATTAGGGTTGTGTGGTAGTCGACCATATCAACAGAATCTGCCACCAGGCTTTGGTGGAAGCTGTGACTTGATTGGAGCGGATATGGGAAATTTCCGACTGTAGTGATACTGGTTCCATGAAAATAACAAGAATATTGACAAAGAGACGCAGGGGAGAGGTGGCACCGAGGAATGGATCATTAGCAGTGTGATAAGTTAGAGGAATAGATCATTAGCAGTGTGATAAGTTAGAAGAATAGATCATTAGCAGTGTGATAAGTTAGAGGAATGGATCATTAGCAGTGTGATAAGTTAGAGGAATTGATCTCACAACATTTCAGACAGATTTATGAATGATCAGTCTAGTAAAAAAATAAGATGAACCGATAATACGTTGACCGTTACGGTAGACCAGGTGTGTACATAGTCGTTTCTAAGGTATCTAACTATCCCAGGCTGCAGCTCACACCTATCTCTTCATATATTAACATATTCCGGAATGTAGCTACCAAAGACAATGGTTGAATCAAATTTGTACAAGGAAACCCAAATCCTTTTGAACTGATATTTGTTTGTGTTCGCCAACTTTTTAATTCTAGCGAAGTCCCGGTGGACTGAGTCTTTTGCGTGAACATCACTTGTGATTATATTTGACACCGGCAGCCGTGTGCTCAGGTGTTCCCCGCCATGCAGGCTTATTTTCTCTGACTGTTGAGGTGCTCTTATATTGTTATCGTCGAGAGCTTCAGCGTTTTGGCTATTTTTTCATATTAATTTTCCCGGGCAGCGGCCTTTTTTGGCCTACTCTTTTCGATTTCCAACTGCTAAAGGGTTTTTAACGTGCGCAGAATGTACACGGGACCTCCTGTTATTCGCCTTGATCCAAGAGGGTTAGACATGGGATCTCAATACCCAAAGACTGGAGGAGGGAAAATCCACGAAGAAAGCACGGATTATATATTTAAAAAACTAATTCCATCGCCTGTGGTGGTAATTGAACCCAGGACCTTCTCGTCCAGAGACCTAGGTCTTACCTCTAAGACCACACAGCCCCTATTGAGCTAATCATAGAAGTGAGAAGAAGAGACGAAAGTCTGATCCCGCAACTTGGACCAGAAGGACACGACTCTTGACAGTCAACACATAGGCGGACTACACGCCTTGTAACTGTCACAGTGCATGCACTACAGCCACCATGTGACAGGAGATAAGCACAAATATCAAATACTATGTGTGCGGCCGCGGGTAGAGCTGCAGAGAACATGTACAATGAACTGAACATTGTATCTAGCAACTAAATTAGTGGAGAGATGAGACAAATAACGACGTTTCGACAAAAGCCTTCTTTAGGTACAATAAAGAATATGCGATGATCCACACAATTGGCAAATACTATTCTAAAATAAAGAAATATAAACACGAAAGCCATACACTGATGTGAAAAAAACCTGTTATGTGACAACAGTCCTCTGTGACTACATTGTCCCCCCTACCAACAAGACTAGCGGCGCCAGCAAACTCATTATCTCCATATTTGCAAGACTTTCTTCTCCGGAGCCAACCAACAGATGAAGGCGTACACTTTTGTAGGAGAGTCCGTGGTCTGTACAGAGGCTGAAAGATCAGGTTCACAACTTATTTCATTCTTTACCACCGAACCAGCGCTCCCTGATCATGTCATTATTTGTGTACATGTTGTTACGTCCCATGAATAGTGATTGTGATGTTGTGCAGCAATCTGTTATTAATGCATTGATTGTTTTAAATTAGGAATAAACGTAGCAACTGTTTCAACTTGGTGTCATTATGTAGTTCACAGCTGAACACGTTAGATGTGCCAACTGGCAAAACTATTCCAGAACTTTAAAAGAGTTAATCTATGAAGATTATGACGTCAACGTGGATGTGGTTTTTGAGCACTCTCTGTTCTGAGAGTACAGTATAATAGCTGGTTCACAACCACGGTCATCTATAGTTGCCTCACAACCAGTCGTCAATGATTGATTCACAACAACAGTCATCTAAAGGTGATTCACAACCACAGTCATCTATAGATGATTCACAACCACAGTTATCTGTAGATGATTTACAACCACAGTTATCTATAGGTGATTCACAACCACAGTTATCTATAGATGATTCACAACCACAGTTATCTGTAGATGATTTACAACCACAGTTATCTATAGGTGATTCACAACCACAGTTATCTGTAGGTGATTCACAACCACAGTTATCTATAGGTGATTCACAACCACAGTTATCTATAGGTGATTCACAACCACAATCATCTATAGGTGATTCACAACCACAATTATCTATAGGTGATTCACAACCACAATCATCTATAGGTGATTCACAACCACAGTTATCTATAGGTGATTCACAACCACAACCATCTATAGGTGATTCACAACCACAACCATCTATAGATGATTCACAACCACAGTTATCTGTAGATGATTTACAACCACAGTTATCTATAGGTGATTCACAACCACAGTTATCTATAGGTGATTCACAACCACAATCATCTATAGTTAATTCACAATCACACACATCTATACCTATAAATTCACAACCTCTGTTATCTTTTCTTAATTCACAACCTCAGTTATCTATAGTTGGTTGTATAATTATCAATACATACTTTGTTTGAGGAAAATTAGCCTTTAGCATGTGGAGAACTCATCGTGGGTGTGCTGCCCAGAACGTTCTCTGTATTTGACAGCTACAGTAGAAGGTGATTGTTGGTTAACACAATAATTGATGCATTCCATGACAACAATCAGCCCCTATCATACTTGTTGCCAGGACATCCCAGGAGACGAGTCCTATATTGAAACTACCCAGCGGGGATATCGCCCTCCTGCTGACACTAATCTCGCTCTGTAGCCTACTGATCACGCAAGCAATCCCCAGCTGCTAAGTACAATGACAGTTATGTCTTATAAACCATCAAATTGGGTTTAAATGTAGGCAACAATTGAGAAATAGTGATAGTAATTCATGTTGATTTCTCCTGTTGGGGGTACCTGTAATTGCTGTCGGTTTCAGTGACTGTGGTCTTTGGCTGCTTCATAGTTTTGAAGATCCTACCACTCAGTGTTGTCTCTTTAGCTAGGTTTTGTCTGGCACTGGCTTGTGCAGGCGTTTGAATTACTTGAAGACTAAAGCAGGAGAATCTTGCCTACAACCACACATAATCATATCTCAGGAGAATCTTGTCTACAATCACACATAATCATATCTCAGGAGAATCTTTGCCTACAACCACACATAATCATATCTCAGGGGAAACTTGCCTACAACCACACATAATCATATCTCAGGAGAATCTTGCCTACAACCACACATAATCATATCTCAGGAGAATCTTGCCTACAACCACACATAATCATATCTCAGGAGAATCTTGCCTACAACCACACATAATCATATCTCAGGAGAATCTTGCCTACAACCACACATAATCATATCTCAGGAGAACCTTTGCCTACAACCACACATAATCATATCTCAGGGGAAACTTGCCAACAACCACACATAATCATATCTCAGGAGAATCTTGCCTACAACCACACATAATCATATCTCGGTAGAAACTTGCCTACAACCACACATAATTATATCTCAAGGGAAACTTGCCTACAACCACACATAATTATATCTCAGGAGAAACTTGCCTACAACCACACATAATTATATCTCAAGGGAAACTTGCCTACAACCACACATAATTACATCTCAGGTGAAACTTGCCTACAACCACACATAATTATATCTCAAGGGAAACTTGCCTACAACCACACATAATTACATCTCAGGAGAAACTTGCCTACAACCACACATAATTACATCTCAGGTGAAACTTGCCTACAACCACACATAATTATATCTCAGGAGAAACTTGCCTACAACCACACATAATTATATCTCAGGAGAAACTTGCCTACAACCACACATAATTATATCTCAGGAGAAACTTGCCTACAACCACACACAATTATATCTCAGGAGAGACTTGCCTACAACCACACATAATTATATTTCAGGTGAAACTTGCCTACAGCCACACATAATTATATCTCAGGTGAAACTTGCCTACAACCACACATAATTATATCTCAGGTGAAACTTGCCTACAACCTCACATAATTATATCTCGGTAGAAACTTGCCTACAACCACACATAATTATATCTCGGTAGAAACTTGCCTACAACCACATATAATTATATCTCAGGTGAAACTTGCCTACAACCACACATAATTATATCTCAGGTGAAACTTGCCTACAACCACACATAATTATATCTCGGTAGAAACTTGCCTACAACCACACATAATTATATCTCAAGGGAAACTTGCCTATAACCACACATAATTACATCTCAGGTGAAACTTGCCTACAGCCACACATAATTATATCTCAAGGGAAACTTGCCTACAACCACACATAATTACATCTCAGGTGAAACTTGCCTACAACCACACATAATTATATCTCAGGAGAAACTTGCCTACAACCACACATAATTATATCTCAGGAGAAACTTGCCTACAACCACACATAATTATATCTCAGGAGAAACTTGCCTACAACCACACATAATTATATCTCAGGAGAAACTTGCCTACAACCACACATAATTATATCTCAGGTGAAACTTGCCTACAACCACACATAATTATATCTCAGGTGAAACTTGCCTACAACCACACATAATTATATCTCGGTAGAAACTTGCCTACAACCTCACATAATTATATCTCAGGAGAGCCTTTACCTACAACCACATAATCATATCTCAGGTGAAACTTGCCGACAACCACACATAATTATATCTCAGGAGAGCCTTTACCTACAACCACACAATTATATCTCAGGAGAGCCTTTACCTACAACTACACATAATTATATCTGGAGTTTGGATGCTCCTGTATTGAGAGTGCTGCAGTGCTGTAGGATATGCTCTGGAGTTTGGATGCTCCTGTATTGAGAGTGCTGCAGTGCTGTAGGATATGCTCTGGAATTTGGATGCTCCTGTTTTGAGAGTACTGCAGTACTGTAGGATATTCTGTGGAGTTTGGATGCTCCTGTATATTAAAGTGCTGCAGTGATGTATGCCACTTTGTGGAGTTTGGATGATCCTCTGTCACATGTTGTGATGCCACCCCCGTCCCTACTTGTGTAGATATTCTCTGAGGCCACAATAACCTGTTTTAAGTCTGAGTGTCATGGTCCGCACTGCTGAGTTGATACAAGCTGCTCATGTCTGAGTTGATACAAGCTGCTCATGTCTGAGTTGATACAAGCTGCTCATGTCTGAGTTGATACAAGCTGCTCATGTCTGAGTTGATACAAGCTGCTCATGTCTGAGTTGATACAAGCTGCTCATGTCTGAGTTGATACAATCTGCTCATGTCTGCTGAGTTGATACAAGCTGCTCATGTCTGAGTTGATACAAGCTGCTCATGTCTGAGTTGATACAATCTGCTCATGTCTGCTGAGTTGATACAAGCTGCTCATGTCTGAGTTGATACAAGCTGCTCATGTCTGAGTTGATACAAGCTGCTCATGTCTGAGTTGATACAATCTGCTCATGTCTGCTGAGTTGATACAAGCTGCTCATGTCTGAGTTGATACAAGCTGCTCATGTCTGAGTTGATACAAGCTGCTCATGTCTGAGTTGATACAAGACGCTCATGTCTGCGTTCATACAAACTGCACATGTCTGAGTTGATAAAAGCTGCTCATGTCTGAGTTTATACAAGCTGCTCATGTCTGGGTTGATACAACGGAGTTCATGTCTAAGTTGATACAAGCTGCTCATGTCTGAGTTGATACAAGCTGTTCATGTCTGAGTTGATGCAAGCTGCTCATGTCTGAATTGATAAAAGCTGCTCATGTCTGAATTGATACAAGCTGCTCATGTCTAAGTTGATATAAACTGCTCATATCTGCTGAGTTGATACAAGCTGCTCATGTCTGAGTTGATGCAAGCTGCTCATGTCTGCTGAGTTGATGCAAGCTGCTCATGTCTGAGTTGATGCAAGCTGCTCATGTCTGAGTTGATGCAAGCTGCTCATGTCTGAATTGATAAAAGCTGCTCATGTCTGAATTGATACAAGCTGCTCATGTCTAAGTTGATATAAACTGCTCATATCTGCTGAGTTGATACAAGCTGCTCATCTCTGAGTTGATGCAAGCTGCTCATGTCTGAATTGATAAAAGCTGCTCATGTCTGAATTGATACAAGCTGCTCATGTCTAAGTTGATATAAACTGCTCATATCTGCTGAGTTGATACAAGCTGCTCATGTCTGAGTTGATGCAAGCTGCTCATGTCTGCTGAGTTGATACAAGCTGCTCATGTCTGAGTTGATGCAAGCTGCTCATGTCTGCTGAGTTGATACAAGCTGCTCATGTCTGAGTTGATGCAAGCTGCTCATGTCTGAGTTGATACAAGCTGCTCATGTCTGAGTTGATACAAGCTGCTCATGTCTGAGTTGATGCAAGCTGCTCATGTCTGAGTTGATGCAAGCTGCTCATGTCTGAGTTGATACAAGCTGCTCATGTCTGAGTTGATACAAGCTGCTCATGTCTGAGTTGATACAAGCTGCTCATGTCTGAGTTGATGCAAGCTGCTCATGTCTGCTGAGTTGATACAAGCTGCTCATGTCTGCTGAGTTGATAGACATAAAATCAAAAGCTCATGGAGAAAGAAATGGAAAGGGTTGGCTAAATTCCCTTTGTTCTGATGGAAGTTGAAAAGTTGGTTGCAAAATAAAAGACCATCCACCCATTTGACTGTTGTCGTACAGACTTGTAGTTTAGCAAGCCTCGCGGCTAGCTTGTCTGCCAGCTCACTGGAGTTCCCCCCAAATCAGTGCCCGCCTTTGGTGATCTTAATGAGGCGATTCGTTCGTCACAGACCAGTAATGAACTATCGATTTGTAAGCTTGTTACTGCGCACTGACCTAGGCAAATAGTCGGTCAGGCGTGCTAGCGTTATGTTAGTACTTGTTAGTAGAGTCTACACTAGTGAGTACTTGTTAGTAGAGCTTGCACTAGTGAGTAATTGTTAGTAGAGCTTGCACTAGTGAGTACTTGTTAGTAGAGCTTGCACTAGTGAGTAATTGTTAGTAGAGCTTGCACTAGTGAGTACTTGTTAGTAGAGCTTGCACTAGTGAGTAATTGTTAGTAGAGTCTACACTAGTGAGTACTTGTTAGTAGAGCTTGCACTAGTGAGTAATTGTTAGTAGAGTCTACACTAGTGATTACTTGTTAGTAGAGCTTGCACTAGTGAGTAATTGTTAGTAGAGCTTGCACTAGTGAGTACTTGTTAGTAGAGCTTGCACTAGTGAGTAATTGTTAGTAGAGCTTGCACTAGTGAGTAATTGTTAGTAGAGTAACCCCGTGCCCGTGTCGCACGGGGCCCGAAAGGGGAGTAAAGAATAGTGGCGCTGTACCCTACCAGGCATGTTCGTAAGAGGAGGGTTGGTCATGGGACTGGCTATCCCATACTGTAAAAAAAAAAATTAGCCGGAAAAAAAAAATGCACAAAAATGGACAAGTCAACAGAAAGAAAAAGTTAATCCGCCATCCAGGAAACAGAAGGGCTCTCTGTCTAAGAGACATATGACGCAAGCCGGAGAAAGCCGCAAGGAGTCCGGGTTGCCCACTCACCCTTTGTCTACCAGGAAATCCTCCAGAATTGGCACCTGGAATGTTCGTACTCTAAACGAACAGGGAAAAGCTGCACAGGTAGCAGCAGAAATGACAAACTACAAGATAGATATTCTGGGAATGTGTGAAACAAGATGGCTAGAAACGGGTAAAATAAAACTAAATACAGCAGAGATGATTTTATCATCAGGACACCAGGAACCTGGAGCACAACATAGTGAAGGGGTAGCTATAATGCTATCAAGGAATGCACAGAAGACACTAATAGAATGGGAAGCAGTAGGACCGAGACTAATGAGAGCAACATTTAAAACAACAAAAACAAAATAAAATTACACATTATACAATGCTATGCACCAACCAACGATAAAGATGATTTCTATAAACAGCTACAATGTCAGATGGATGCAAGACGAGCCAAGGATATTATAATCTTGATGGGAGACCTAAATGCTAAAGTAGGATCAGACAACAGAGGCTTCGAAGAGATTATGGGAAAACGTGGACTTGGAGATATAAACGAGAATGGAGAGATATTTGTGAGTTTCTGCGCCCTTAATCAAGTGAGCCTAGGAGGAACGATATTCCAACACAAAAGAATACACAAACTACATGGGTGTCACCAGATCATAGAACGGAAAATCAAATTGATCACATATGTATTAATAATAAGTTTAAGTCATCCTTACAGGATGTAAAAGTATAAAGAGGGGCAGATGTAGCTTCTGATCATCATCTTCTGATAGCTAAACTTAAAATTAAACTAAAAAGGTATACTACAACGAATAAGAGTAGAAAGTATTTAAATGTAGGGTTCCTTAAAGAACAAGGAATTAAAGATAAATTCGCAGTCACACTATCAAACAAATACCAAGTCCTCCAACAACTAGAAAATACAATAAATATAGAAGATCATTGGAAACAGGTAAAAGATATATGGAAAGAGACATGCGAAGAAACACTAGGGAAAAGAGAACGCCAGAATAAGGCATGGATGACAGCAGAGACCCTGGATAAAATTAAAGAAAGAAAGGACAAGAAAGCAGACATAAATAAAAGCAAAACAAGAAGTAATAAAGCCAAGACACAGGAAGCTTACACAGAGGTGAACAAAGAAGTGAGAAGATGCATTAAAAGGGATAAGAGGAAATATATAGATGATCTAGCTAAAGAGGCAGAAGAAGCAGCAAATAAAGGGAATATGAAAGAACTGTCAACAGCACAAAGAAATTAAGTGGAAAATACAAACAGATCAATGCCTTTATTAAAGATAAGAAAGGAAATCTGCTTAGTAATATAAGAGAACAAATGGTGAGATGGAAAGTGCACTTTGAAGAACTTTTGAATAGACCCGGCTCAAATAATCCTCCAGATATACTACTAGCAGAAGAAGAGTTACACGTTAAATGTGGAAAACCAAGCAAAGAAGAAATAATGAAAGCCATCAATCTATTAAAAAATGGTAAAGCCACAGGACAAGATGAAATTCCTTCGGAAGCCATCAAAGCAGATATTAACACCTCTACCAAGATGTTACATAATCTATTAGGTAAAATTTGGGAGAGGGAAGAAATACCTAAAGACTGGAAAGAAGGTTGTATGATCAAACTACCAAAGGAAGGAAGTTTACAGGAGTGCACAAATTATAGGGGAATTATGCTACTATCAGTGCCAGGAAAAAATATTAAGCAGAATCATTCTGGAGAGACTAAAAGAGGCCATAGAGAAACACTTGAGAGATGAACAAGCAGGTTTTAGGAAGAACAGATCATGTGCTGATCAAATAACTACTCTACGTATAATAGTTGAACAAAGTTTAGAACTACAGTCCCCACTTTATATTGGATTCATAGATTACGAAAAGGCATTTGATAGTTTAGACAGAAGAATGCTTTGGAAGTTGCTGAGTCATTACGGAATCCCCATAAAGTTTATTAACCTGATAAAAACAATGTATGAAGGAACGAAATGTAGTGTGGTGCATGAAGGACAGAAGCATTTGAAATAAAAACGGGAGTAAGGCAGAGATGCCTTCTGTCTCCATTTCTCTTTCTACTGGCCATAGATTGGATTATGAAAATAACTCAAAACAACAGAAATGGAACCCAGTGGTCACTGACCAAACAACTTGATGATTTAGACTTTGCTGATGACATAGCTCTCCTATTACACAGCCATCAACAGATGCAGGATAAAATAAACATACTTGATGAGAGATCACAACAGATAGGACTGAAGATTAATAGAGATAAGACCAAAATTATGAGAATTAATGCAGTTGGCAATAACCAAATAAAACTAGGAGAAATACCTCTACTAGACGTACAATCTTACATATATCTGGGCAGTAATATAGATAAAGAGGGAGGAACAGAAAATGATACCAAAATAAGGATATCAAAAGCAAGAGGAGCTTTCATTGCACTGGGAAACATATGGAAATCCAAAGAAATTAGGCTAAATACAAAAATACAAATTTTCAACTCAAATGTTAAGGCGGTCCTATTATATGGTTGTGAAACATGGAGAACAACAAAATTGACAATTAGGAAGATACAGACTTTCATTAATGGATGCTTACGCAGGATAAAAGGATGGAAATGGCAGGACAAAATCACTAACATAGAATTATGGAAATGTACCAGTTAAACACCAGTGGATAAAGAGATACAGCAAAGACGATGGCGCTGGATAGGACACACACTACGGAAGCCAACTGAGAGTATTACACAACATGGCCTTTTTTGGAATCCCCAGGGGAAAAGACAAAGAGAAAGAACAAGGAATTCTTGGAGAAGACAGATAGAAGCATAGATGAAGATGATGGGGAAGACATGGAATGATCTTAAAAGAATGGCAAAAAACAGAACGACTTGGAAAGTGTTTGTTGAAGACCTATGCTCCACTGGGAGCTAAAAAGGTAGAAGAAGAAGACTCTATTTAGCACAGTTAATACAGCCTACACTACTGAGCACATGTTAGTGCAGCCTACACTACTGAGCACATGTTAGTGCAGCCTACACTACTGAGCACATGTTAGTGCAGCCTACACAACTGAGCACATGTTAGTGCAGCCTACACAACTGAGCACATGTTAGTGCAGCCTACACTACTGAGCACATGTTAGTGCAGCCTACACAACTGAGCACATGTTAGTGCAGCCTACACTACTGAGCACATGTTAGTGCAGCCTACACTACTGAGCACATGTTAGTGCAGCCTACACTACTGAGCACATGTTAGTGCAGTCTACACTACTGAGCACATGTTAGTGCAGCCTACATTACTGAGCACATGTTAGTGCAGCCTACACAACTGAGCACATGTTAGTGCAGCCTACACAACTGAGCACATGTTAGTGCAGCCTTTAGTACCTGTGATGACCACATCTCTAGATGTCAATATTAATAAGTTGGATGAACACGTTCATGAAGACTGAGTACGGGTTCGATCCTGCCTTGGTCCATATTTTTTTCTGTTGTTGATTATTTGTAATTTTTCCGAGTGCTGTAAACATACCTCTTCCTCTGAATTGATTCACATCTCCATACACATTGTCCCGTCCGGTATGGTACCGAAGATGGTCACAAGAGCCTTCTCTGTTGTTCATTACATGCTGGGCATGATTGTAGCCGATATTTAGCAGTCATTTTGCCTGAGTCACAGCCACATTTGTCAGAATTTCCTATTCTCAGGGTTTCGAGAAAGTGAAACTTCAATCTGTTGTAGATTGTTCCAAGTCTAATACTTGTTACTTGTTCTTTTCTGTTCAGTTGGTAGAAAGCACCATTTTTCTGGTAGCCTAGATGTTCTGTATTCCACTTGTCCATGTATTTGTTCCTGAAAAACCTCTTGGAATCGTCATAAATGTGTACTTGGATCTCACTGATGTAAATGCCCATATTCCTTTGAGAAAAATCTCTGTCTCGTCGATTCCATGAAAATTATAAAACGGAATGCAACCAATCACAGTTCTGTATCTCTGGCTGAGCTAAATGAAGCATCGCGAGACAAATCCCGACCATTGACACCCGAACGTTTCATTTGTCTATGACTCAAAACTAAACAAATCAGCAAATATCGTTTTGTACTGACAATCAGTTTATGATATTAGCACCAGATTGTCTACATTTTGAATGATTTGTTCATTAAATGTCAAGGATGGAGTAGGTCGTCTTCAATCTTTGACATGAGAAATATGTCCAGAAAACTAATATATATTATATTGCATAAAGTACACTACATATCCTGCGAGTAGAGCTGCACCAAAAAAAAAAAAAAAAACACACACCTACACACACACACACACATAAAAGGCTATTATGCAGCTGAACCTAAGGAAAGACGAGACAAACTACGACGTTTCGGCAAAAGCATTCATCGGGTACAGTACAACAAATGTAAATAAACAAACACACACAAAAGACAAGTTGTTGTTGTTGTTATGGATCCAGCAACATTTGAGCTGATGCCCTTCGGTCCAATGCCATGTAGTAGTATCTGCAGGTATTTTTAAGTTCTGCGGTGGTTCCGTACAGAGCGTTCCATTTGGAGGGTCTTTGAGGAAATAGTGTTGTTCTGATGTCAGTGAGCTCAGGACATTGAAATAGGTGTTGTTCTACAGTTTCTTGTGGGTGATTACAGAGTGGACATACTGGGGTATGGTTTTGTTGTATTCTATTAATGTGGTTATTCAGCATAACATGTCCTGTTCTCAGTCTGAAGATGGTGGTTTGGTCTCTTCTTGTTAGGTTGTTGATGTTGTCTTGTGGATTTGGTCTGTATGTATCTGTGTCTGTTTGGATCCTCTCTTAGCTAATGCATCTGCCTTATCATTTCCTGGTATATTTGAGTGTCCGGGATCCATTGCATTACCAATCTTATGTTATGTGTTTCAATGAGTTTGTCTGTATCTATGATAAGCTGTGTGAATTCTGTTTTGTTCGTGTTGTTTCCCAGTGCTTGCAGAGCCGATTTGGAATCCGTAAATATGACTGTGTTTGTTTTCTTTGATGGTGTGGTATCGAAAATCGTATTTAAATGATAAATTGCTGTTTCTATATCTGTTTTTTCTGCTTCATAATTATTACAGACTTCACCACAAGGTTCACATATTTCTTCTGCTTTCTTCTGCTGTTCCATCTGGATAATGTATTAATATTCCATATCCAACTTTTGAAGTAGCGTTAGTGGCTGCACCATCTGTGTATATATGTATCCAATCCTCTGGATAAGTATCTATTGTTTTCCTTGCTGCTAGTGTTACTGATACTGGGTCTGCCCTTTTATCTGTTCTGTCATATATCTCTACATTTATTTCAGGATTTTTAAAACTCGTACTTGGTGACTTAGAGTCTTTGATGACTCTACAAAAGACAAGTACTTATCTATCTAAAAATGGCTGTATGAAGGAATGGGCATTCCTTTTGTGGGGACGTCGTAGTTTGTCTCGTCTCTCCCTAGTTTCAAATATTCAATACCATATTATGTTTATTTCATATCAAGCTAGAAATGCTCAATAATCTACTAATGCCGCTGTGAAAAAGATTCTAAATAAGATTTCTTTTACAAATTGATTCGCAGTATTTAGACGTTCCACTGCCGTGCACTTTATGTATGGGGAGTCTGTGGATGTCCAGTGCATCCTTGTTTATTTCCCTAGCTCACAGGATGATATAATTGATATTCGTCACGTTAGTAGTCAACGTGATAACAGCTATACATGATCAATGATACAAGAGTGGCCTGTGTGAAGAGGACCGTAAATGATAGGTTTTACTATTGCTGGATGTCACGATGAATGTAAATGATATATTTTACTTTAAGGTCGATATAGCGAAAGGTTGTAAACGAACTCAATATGTATTTCCTGTTCAGTCACTAACTCATCTTCAGCGGCTCAGTACTTAATCTCAGGCAACATAGTCCCTTCTTCACAACCACACAACCACTAGTTCAAATCTACTCAGCCACTACTACATAGCTGTCCATTTCCTCGTTCCTAATAGCTCTTTCCCAGTCAGAGAATAGGTAGATAATTACAGAGCTGCGGTAAAGCTGGTAGCAGGAGCAGTAGAGGGGTGTAACATACACTCCTACAAGGTTTGGTGACAGCTTTACCTAACATCGAACAGGCACCCTCTAACAAGGCCTCCACGTCATTAACCACCTACAATTCTGTGAAAGGGCCCCCTGCCCCACCAACAGCGAACAAGCAGCACTCTAACAATGCCCCCACCTCATTAACGATCAACAATTATGTGAAAGGGCCCCCTGCCCCACCAACAGCGAACATGCAGCCCTCTAACAAGGCTCCCACTGTACAAATCGAACGATTCTTGTTTGTGAGCTCGGATTGGCGCGTTCATTGATCTACGTGGCCCCATTTTACTTTCCGACCTTGCCTTAGATTAGTAGCAGGTGCACTGCCATGTTAGTCCAGCTGTACACAGCTGCTCATATAACAACACGTGACACTAGATGCTGGATGTTGGCGTTGTCCAGGGATTTTCAAAATATAGCTAAAGTGTGTGCATCAATTATGCTGTTTCGGCTTCTGTAACGTACATTCATAACACACATATGTGACCGTTCATCATACACGAGGTGTGTCTACAATGAACGGTCAAAGTCTGTGGCGAGTGCACCTGGTCCATGGTGCCGGTAAGATATGGGAACATTGACATAAGTTTGTAGACATACCTCCTATATTTCTTTTCAGCGTTGCTGGGAAATATAACATTTCTGTAACCCTTGTTTCATACAGGTTGATGACCTCTATACGTCCCAGGCATATTTTAACGCTCGTTAAAGAGCTATCATGGATTGTATTTCTGAGTGTCAATAATGCGAGGACATTACGGGTTGTTGGAATAAAAGCTTTTAACACACCTACCCACACAATAGGGAATGTGTAGCTTTGATATGAATTTGGATGATCAATCGGCAGAACACCTTGCTACAAAACATGTTGAAACTCGACAAACTAATCAAAGGAGATAGCCAACAACCTCATCAATAGAATACAACGAAACCCAATTCCAGCATGTCCACTCTGTGAACACCTGCGTCCAACAGTAAAACATCATTTTTTTTTTTAAATGTCCAAAGCTGACTAACATCAGAGCAGCACTTCTTCCTCGAAAACCTGATAAATGGAACACCGTGTACGGAATTACAAGGGAACTCAGAAATACCTGCAGATTGTATTACTTGGCATTGGGCCTAAGGACATCAGCTCACAGGCTTCTGGGTCTATAACAACAAGAAAGGAGTTAACTAACACCTACTTTTGTTCATATTCTTTCTCTGTGCTGACATGCAATTTCTGTTCATGAACTTAAACATTTCAATCGACCCAACTGTAATAATGGGCACGACATTCGCGGTCAGAAGTTAACACAAAGAAAAGCAATGCCCACTAGATTTCCAAATATTCCGACCTTGAGCTGCGAGCTCCAAAAATTGGGGAAAATCTCCTGTTATCATCATCATCATCATCATCATCAGGTACCGGGCCTGCTGGCGTAGGTGATCATGTCTCTCCACAACTTTCGATCTTGGCAGCTATTTATCATTTCTGTTGTTGACCTTCTGCCAAGCCATTCTCTTAAGCTGACTGTTATTTTTTCTCTTTGCTTCCCTCTGTCTATTCGTCCCTCAATTTTTCCAGTTGTTACAATATATTCCAGTTGTTCTCTTCTCATTACATGGCCAAAAAAATGATGATTGTTTCTTCATAATATTGGAAATTAGCTCTCTTTTTGCTTTGACCTCTCTCAGAACATCTTCATTACTCTTTTTAGCTGTCCATGGTATTCTCAACATTCTTCTGTAAAACCACATTTCTACAGACTCCAGTGATTTTCTTGTCTGTTGTCCTATTGTCCATGACTCGCATCCATATGTTAAGACTGGCTCTATGTAACATTTAAGAACTCTTTTTCTTGTTTCTATTGTCAAAAATGGATTGCATAGTATGTTCCTCATTTTTTGGAAAGCTGCTTTTGCCTGAGCCATTCTGCATCTCACCTCTTTTGTACATCTTCCGTCTGAGGTTAACAAAGTTCCCAAATATTTAAATTCATTTACCTGTTTTAATATTGTACCACTTGTCTTTATTTTGCACTGAGGTGATGTCTTTTTCTTTGTTGTTACCATTACCTCTGTCTTTTTACAATCATGAATCGCCTGCTATACTGCGCTCAGTAATAACATCAGATGGAAGATGCATCACATATATAAAAAGCTGAATAGCTTAGGTAAAACAGCATTTCAGAAAATGAAAAACTGCTTGTGCAACAAGTCTATGTCAATAGAAGTGAGAAAGAGATTTCATCAGTGATATATAGAGCCGATTCTTACCTATGGATGCGAATCATGGATAATTGACAAACAAATGAAAAGACAATTAGAGGCCAATGAGGTTGGATTTCTCGGAAGAATGTTGAGAGGTCCCTAGACAGCTAAAAAAGACTAAAGAGGAAAATCTGAAAGAGACTAACACAAAAGGAGCTCCTAAGAAACATAAAAAAAAAACAATCAACTTTTTTCGGGCACATAATGAGAAGAGGAAAATTGGAATACTTGGTTACAACTGGCAAAATACAAGGAAAGAAAGATCGCAGACGACAAAGAGAGAAGATACTGGATAGCTTGGTGTTGTGGCACGGACAACAGTCTACAACAGAACTGATATCATGTACTGTGAACAAACAACTGTGGGAGGACATAATCGCCTACGCCAACCGCAATGGCACATGATGATGATGCTACAATATGTTTATGTTATCATTACAGAAAAAAAAAAGTGATACAAGCCATGTTTTTAGAATGGAGATATAAGAAGGTTCTTCATTATCATGTACATCAAGCTGTGGAATATGGGAGACAACTGACAAGGAAATTGTGGCCAACATAAGTGTGGGTTTACAGAAGAATGTTGAGAATACAGTGGGCGGTTAAAATTGATTTATTAACAAGATGTTTTACAAGCGAGGTCTAATATGAAGTGGAACATGTTGCAAGCTCGGGAGGAAACAGTGATCATTTGTTGGTTGTATAGTGAGAAAGAATACTGAGGTGAGAGGCAATAACAGCAGGCATCAGCACTCGACATGGAAGAACTCGCCCAGAATAGAGGCGTGTGGCGACATACACGCGGATCCTGTACAAGATATTTGATGTATGTTAATAATGATCGTTGGGCACAAACAGTCTAGAATTTCTGCCTTTCGGTTCGAAAGGACAGTATATAGGCAGGCAGGCAGGCAGGCAGGCAGGCAGGCAGACAGACAGACAGGCAGACAGGCAGGCAGACAGACAGACAGACAGACAGACAGACAGACAGACAGGCAGGCAGGCAGACAGACAGGCAGGCAGGCAGGCATACAGACAGACAGACAGACAGACAGGCAGACAGAAAGACAGACAGGCAGGCAGACAGACAGACAGACAGACAGGCAGGCAGACAGGCAGGCAGACAGGCAGGCAGGCAGGCAGACAGACAGACAGACAGACAGACAGACAGACAGGCAGGCAGACAGACAGACAGACAGACAGACAGGCCCAGACCAGACTGATGGAATTATATAGAACAACCGCATATAGGAAACATTAAGGAAAGGAGAGATCGAGGGAAACAGATGGAAATGTTGTTTGTTATGATCGTCATCACAGCACACTGGGCGATCTCATAGATGCTATGATATCCTCCTTGAAAAGAATCCTTGTCCACGTGCACGAACTCCGTATTACGGCCTAGGATTCACGGTGTGAGTAGATCTCTGCTGACAGTAATGTCCATACAGCGGCCATATTTATGGCCTACTCTTTAGTTAACTGCCAAGCTTCTTTAACATGCTCCAGTGCACACGGGACCTTCTGTTTATTGCTGTTATCCGAGAGGGCAAGACATCGAATCTCACTACCTAAGATATCAGAGGAGGGTGACGTCATATAGAAACCACTGATTAAAAAAAAATTACCACCGCTTCTGATGGGCTTTGAGCCAGGATCCTTCCTGTCCTCAGTCCTATAGACTACCCAGCCCACAAGAGGGAGTTGTGTATTGGGCAGGCTGGCAACGACGGAGATATTTTATTTTTTTTCTGTCCGCCCAGGCCTAGGCAATACGGGTACACGAATTTGAGGGTTGAAAATATACGAGCACAACGTCGAGGGTGTGGCAAATCGTGTGATAAATCAAAGCCCTGGATGTGGATCGTATATCCAGTCGGTGTCACAGTACTAAAACAATACAGCGAGCCTACTTTCCACCAGCGATATATCTTTAACTCTTGTACACCCGACGTTTTCCCGCAGCGAGATTCTTACCATATATCTTTGGTAGCCAGAGCTACTTTCACTACAGCACTTAGAACACAATACTTGTAGCCAGTAGCTACTTTTACTACCGATCTTAGAACACAATACTTGTAGCCAGTAGCTACTGTCACTACCGCTCTTAGAACACAATACTTGTAGCCAGTAGCTACTTTCACTACCGATCTTAGAAAACAATATTTGTACCAGTAGCTACTTTCACTACCGCTCTTAGAACACAATACTTTTAGCCAGTAGCTACTTTCACTACCGATCTTAGAACACAATACTTGTAGCCAGTAGCTACTTTCACTACCGATCTTAGAACACAATACTTGTAGCCAGTAGCTACTTTCACTACCGCTCTTAGAACACAATACTTGTAGCCAGTAGCTACTTTCACTACCGCTCTTAGAACACAATACTTGTAGCCAGTAGCTACTTTCACTACCGCTCTTAGAACACAATACTTGTAGCAGAATTCTCTTAATTTGTGATGTATTTGATGATTCCAGATGGTCATAAACGGCGCATGTTGTTCCCTGCGAATATTAGCAGCAGAGGGTGAGAAATAATTATTCTTTGGAAACTGATGTAAATATTGTGTACATATTTCGTACGTTTATCTAATTGTGTTTGTTAGCAAATAGTTGCACACCATGTATTATACAATTGTAACAATGATTTAAACAAATAAAACTATTTACTTGTCCAACATTTTAAATATATTTTTACATTTAATTTCCCTCTCACGTCCTTTATTGCACACACGATTTGACAGAAACACTTACATACTCTCACATTCACACATCTAAAACTGCCCGACGCACTCTCAAAGAAACACTCACTCTCTTTCTCTTTAGCACACACACACACACACAAGTGATTAGTTCATTACCTCAACAAGATCCATGAATTATCTCACGCGCGCGCGTGCGCTCGCGCAGGCACACAGTTATGAAACTATTCTCGTGTCGAGCCTCAAGCATCCCGCACAGACCGCGTTGCTCGTATAAGCGATACAACAAATGACATGAACATGTCTTGGTAGTCTCCAGTTGACTTGCCGGAACATGGTCATGGTGACTCGGCAGTCAACAAACTTGGCTCGGTTCATTGGTGTGACGGGGCGTCACGGCAGGTGTGCTGGGAAATTGTTGAAACACGATGGGAAATACAAGTCTTCACGTCTTGTATGTTTGAGAGAACCTTTGAAAGGACTCTTTGAGAGGGCACTTTGAAAGGACACTTTGAGAGAACCTTTGAGAGGACACTGAGAGAACACTATGAGAGGACATTTGTTTGTGGCAATGAGATGGTTGACCTGTTGGTGGTGTGAGCCATTGCGCAAGAAACCTTAAAATTTGACAGGAATGACATTGCGAGGGCTTCAAAAGAGCACCTCTGACAGGATGGCGACAAGGAAGCTGAGGATAACCCACATGTCAACGGAATGGTGGAACACGGCGCCACGAGGGGAGAAAGCAGGTCAAGCATCTGCAGCAGCAAAGAACGTAACACGGCCAATCAATGCAGGAGAGGAACAAAGAGTAGAAGGACAGTTCGATAGTTGCTGGAACGGGTGGCAGAACGGATATGGGAATGCCCCGACTGTGGTGAGACAAATCCAAACTAAAGACTAAAGACGAAAGAGAACACTCAACAAATGGGCAGTGTCTAAGGTCAGTGAAATACCAACGTATCTGTGCTATAATCATATAACGGCGTGTGTATGGGAGTGTCTGTGTTCTTCCTCGCTCTTATTATCTTTCCAAGTCAGCGATCAAAGTTATCATTCTATTATCAGCAGAGTTGGAGGGCGTCAGATTGAGGCTGAACGCACTCTCACTTTATTGCTAAGCCAATGCGCTAACTTCTACACTCCTGACAATTCCAAACTCTTGCTATAATTATAATACGCCTCATTGTTTCCTAACTAACATATTGGACCATTTTTTATTCCTATTTGCTGAGCAACCTCTACCAAGATTTTGCAGGCCGGTTTTGGAAAGACGAACACGTCCGCAAACATTGCATGGAAAAAAAAAAAACTGTTCCTGACACGTTTCTATTATTGTTTATTTTTTAACCATCTGCTTAGCCTTTCATTGTCACATCTCTTGTATGTTTTGTTTCAAAATTGCTTACCATCTGTCGCGATCTAATGCGGTTTTCTCCCTTGGCTCAATGTCCACGTGACATTGTTTCATGTCACGGAAACAGAAATCATTGAAGCAAATAAGATATATATATATAGGTCTTGAGAGCTGTCCTTGGATGCATCAGATACTGCAGTGGCGGCTCTGAGATACTTCCTGGGGCTGCCCAGTGTTAGGGGATAAAATGGGGCACGCTCTAGCTCTAGCTAAGTTGTTTCTCAGCGTTGCCATCAGGACCAGTTGTCCAGGCCCTCCATGTTGATCAGAAGAAACGCACCTATCGTGAAGAATCGTGGGTGTCGGAGGCAGAGGATACATTAACGGCGTCATGAGAGATGTGACACTGAGGGTGGCACCTCCTACAAGCAACATTTAATCCGGGTAGTGATCCAGCGGTCGCTAGTGCTGCAATTGGACCTATGGAGCCAGCAACGTTCGTGTTTAGGACATCATTCAGAACCACAATATTATATCATTTTCATGGACGGGTACGATCATCAAGGATCGCCGAAGAGTTGTTGGGATCAGTGCTAAGACCGGGTGGTTGAGATCAGTGGTAATACGGAAGTGGTTGGGATCAGTGGTAATACGGAAGTGGTTGAGATCAGTGGTAATACGGAAGTGGTTGAGATCAGTGGTAATACGGAAGTGGTTGGGATCAGTGGTAATACGGAAGTGGTTGAGATCAGTGGTAATACGGAAGTGGTTGAGATCAGTGGTAATACGGAAGTGGTTGGGATCAGTGGTAAGACCGAGGTGGTTGGAGTTTTGTTGCATACCTCAGTGGAAAGGTGACTGAACGAAGATGATGATCTGGTGGCTTAATAGACCACAACAAGCAGGAGGATGAAATTGGAAGCTGCTATCGCAACAATCAAGTGGCTTGTTAAAAACAAATGCAGATCGTGGTAATCATGAGACTCTCAAATCTTGCTCACAGAAATTGAACGGGCCATGCTGCGCAGATAGTGGGCCGACCGAATCGGAAAGACCCAGTTGGCTGGGCATACTCGCGATTATTGCTTTCCGGCATGCCGGTGTTTATGGTAATAAGCAGGTCGGTGAGTGGCTTGAGAGGGATCCAGTATAGGGGATACTGAGGCAAGACAGGGATCCAGTATAGGGGGATACTGAGGCAAGACAGGGATCCAGTTTAGGGGATACTGAGGCAAGACAGGGATCCAGTATAGGGGGATACTGAGAAAAGACAGGGATTTTTTATTGTTGTTGACGGATTGCCACGAGTTGATGCGGGCAGGTTGCCCTTTGACTCATAAGATGTGGCGGGTCGTAATGGCTTTCTTTGACATTCCCGGCTCTTACTGGAGAGGCTGGAGTTCGTCTGTCCCAGGCTATGCAGGGAAACTACTAGTCCAGCCCAGAGGTACTGCAATACTGGGTCCTCTATATCAGTAACAGCCACCACTATAGGGAACACAGCGATCCTAGCTTCTGTTAACCAGTCTGTTTTGACGCAGACTGTTTCCAGGGGAGACCACGAGGAGGTAGAACTGCAAGGTCTTGGTCAGCTGATGGTGCGCCGACCCTGCTATTGCGACCGCAGGCGCTTCTGCTCCCCGGATCTTTTATTAAAGACCCTTAGAGACACTTTAAGATCGGGGAATAGGAGGGAGGAAGTAGAAGAGCTAGCAAGTCGGACATAAACATGTAACAGGGGCGATCAGTGTACACATTTGGTGCTGCTTTAGAAAATAATAGCGGATATGGGATATTCTCGCTGCGGTGATGCTAACCCGTCAACTCGCCCCTCCTCAAAGTCACTACACACACACACACACCTAGAGCTATCCCCCCCCCACACACACACACAGCAACACACACAACCTATATATGTATATGGCACATGCGTGCACAGAGGTTAAGATTTGTGCACTGGACGAAATGTACACCAACGGATTGCAATTACAAGTCTTAATTAGCATTATCAACCTAGAATCGAACAGCGCGCCATGCCAGTACGTCGTTTGGAATAGATTCTCTCGGGGGGGGGGGGGACATTATGTACGACCAAAAAAAACAGCCTGATTTAAACTTGGATGGTCTAAATCCAGTGTTTCTCAACTTTTTTTTTTAAACCGCTACCCCCTTCCCACCTTGATTTCCTCCAGTGGCCCCCTTTTAATCTTGAAAAAGAAAGACAACTTCTTAACGTTTTGTTTGCAAATAGATCGTATTTATAATACTATTTTATCTTCTTCTTCCCTTCAGCTCCCTGTGGAGCATAGGTCTTCAGCAAAACACGTTCAGCTCCCTGTGGAGCATAGGTCTTCAACAAACACGTTCAGCTCCCTGTGGAGCATAGGTCTTCAACAAAGACTGTCCCAGCTGTCCTGTTTCTTGCGATTCTGTTAAGATCGTTCAATGTCTTCCCCATCCTCTTCATCTCAGCGCCCACTTGTCTTCTCCAGGTGCACTGGTCGTCCTCTTTGTCTTTTCCCCTTGTTATTTCAAAAAAGTGCATGTCGTATAATACTCTTAGTTGGCTTCCTGCAGTGTGTGTCCTGTCCAGCGCCATCGTCTTCGTTGTATCTCTTTGTCCACTGTTATTTTATTGGTACTTTCAAATAATTATACGTTAGTTATTTTGTCCTGTCACGTGAATCATTTTATTCTCCACAAGGATCCCTTAACGAAGGTCCGTATCTTTGAGATTGTCATTCTTATTGTCCTCCATGTTTCACACTCATATAATATAACTGATTGGAGTTGACAGTTTTTGTGTTTGTATTTAACCTAATTTCTTTAGATTTCCACATGTTTCCTAGTGCAACGAAGGCTCTTCTTGCATTTTGTATTTTGACTTCTCCGTGCTTGTGAAGTTTTTTGCGGCTTATTCTTTCACAGTACAGGATACCCAATCCCATGCTAAACCCTCCTGTGGATGAGAAGTGGGAAGGGAAAATATTGTCGCCACAGAGGTCAAAGACCATTATTGATGGTCACTTTTAACGTTCGCCGTATACTTCTGTAGTGCCCTTCTCATCACAGCCAGCTATTATTAGTGTGGCTGTGAAACTGTAGCTGGCTGTGTCTTCTTGATAGGCGCCGCTAATGAAATGATTCATGGAGTGAAAAACAAGCTATATGTCAGCGTTGTATTCTACAAACTTATGTATCCGGTCCCTATCCGTGACCCCAAAATTATACAATTTTTTTCCGCTGGCCACCCTGGAACATTATGTGGCCCCTCAGGGGCCATTTCGCCCCCGGTTTAGAAACGCTGGTCTAATCTCCTGATTAGAACTCAGCCGTGCCTCGTTTGGCGGATCTGCAATTACTTCCGTGACTCCGCTGTTCGTGAAATAATTTGGCATTTGGATAATGATCAGATTTACAGAATCTGTGTTTTGACTGTGTTTTTTTTCTGTGTATTTTTTGTCACACAAATAACACGCACTTGCCTTATTTTTTCCCCACTTTATCTTTGCAAAATTCCAATGTTCAACCTCTGCTCTCCGTCGGTCATTGCCATATCGCTATTTCATCATCGTATCTTCGTATCCGTCTTCACGTGCGCGCGGTACACATTTGTCGACAGGTCTACAGCGAAATGTGTTGGTGACTTTACACACACTGGTGCTGGCTTTAGGTGGCATTGAAATACTCGCTCTGTGACTTCCTGGGTCTGCAATTATGCCAGAATGTTGTTGTGAATGTAAAGCGTAGAAAGTGTTCATGAGCACTTATTACTTCTACAGTGCCTTCACAAATGGTAGCTGGTGTTTACAAATGTATATCTCAGCGTTGGTGAAGTCAACATTGTTTAAAATACCTATTTATATCATCGTAAACGCTTTGTCGCTATTTGTTCCCTCCTGTCAGGTCGTTTGGAAAGATTATCTTCTTCTTCTTCAAGATATACAAATACATGTATATATCAGTCCTCGCTTGGTTACTATTGACGAGTCTTAAACACCATATTGTGGTAGCTATCAGTCTTAAACACCATATTGTGGTAACTATCAGTCTTAAACACCATATTGTGGTAGCTATCAGTCTTAAACACCATATTGTGGTAGCTATCAGTCTTAAACACCATATTGTGGTAGCAATCAGTCTTAAAGACAATATCGTGGTAGCAATCGCACGGCCGTTCAAAATGTGTATATAATATTTCTATTAAGAAAATCCTAAGCTAACCTGCACATCATGAACGTAAATATCTAGACTCCCTGAAAAATTGTGACATCATTTTTGGACGATGATATAAATATGTATTGTCAACGATGTTTACTTCGCCAACAATAAGATATCATAAAAAAAAAAAACAGCAAGCATTTGGAAACGCGCAGTAGATTACTTCATACCGTAATGGTGCATTGTACATTATATTATTACCATTGTTGGTCTAATGAAGGCAAGGACGGAAGAGAGGAAGGAAGGAAGGAGAGAGAGGGATGGAAGGGAGGAAACGAGGGGTGAACGATGAACAGATACGATAAATATACATGGTCTCCTGGGAGAGCGGCGGTAAGAGTTCTGGTAAAACACGTAAAAAGGGGGGGGGGGAGGGAAGAAGAGACTAATGTATTGGGTGCATCAAGGTCAAAGTTTACTAAACGGCCAAGCGGTGTATTAGATGTTTGAAGGTCAAGTTTATGGCGTTAACTGCTTGTCTTCGATGTTGCTCGAACGAATGGTCAAGGAGCTATTATTATTAGTTAGTTAGTGAAATCATCAACATGATATTGCTACCCAGTGTTGGATCCACCCACCCCCTTTTTCTCTCTTGCTTATTTCTCCTGCTGTCCTATTCGCCTGTTGTTTCTCTTATTTCTCCTGCTGTCCTATTCTCCTGTTGTTTCTCTTATTTCTCCTGCTGTCCCATTCTCCTGTTGTTTCTCTTATTTCTCCTGCTGTCCCATTCTCCTGTTGTTTCTCTTATTTCTGCCTATATCTTCCCATCCTATCTTATCCTTTCTCTTCATGCTGAGAGCTATAAAATCTGAAGTAATGGAGCACATAGTAAAACACTTATCAGTATCCGTTACAAGAAAGAACGTTCAAACACTGCGATTGGTGGATATTGCTCGCATTATTAGGAGACAGATCACTTTGTTGATAACAACATCCGGTAAAATGATCTGGCCACGTAATGAGGCAGAAAGATCAAAACGCAACGCAACGAGCCTTCAATAAACATGTACGAGAACACCAGACACAGGGACCGACCACGAAAAAGATTGATTAATGGAATATTAGAAACACTAGGGAAATAACAGCAGAAGGGGCAACAACAGAAGAGCAAATGATCTCTTCTCGACGCTGGAAGAAAACAAGGAAAAGCGATGTAGAAGAATATAAGAGAGTCACTTTGATTGGTTGGGTACAATCCATCGTGTTTACTATAATTATTGTAATTGTTGACAGCGCAATTCCTAATACAATACAGACATTCTGATTGGCTGAAGTGAAATAGCATGTCTTTTACTGTCATTGTGATTGGTTGGAGTGCAGGAAAGGATGGTCCGTGTAACAAAGATAATCACATTTGGAGAAACTATTATGTACGTAAATAGCTGCAGAAAATTGCTCTAGAACTGCTTAACACATCGCACAAACCATTCAAAGCGACAGACAAGATAAAGTAGAAAAAAGGATGGCCAGGACGTATGTCGGTTAATGCGCTTTCAGATTTTCCCGCAGGAGTGATTGCCGCTTGGCGTTCCCAGCAGACGCAAGGATTTGCTGATAAGTAACTTGCTGTCTGTGAGGCTGCTGGGGATTTCCCGGCAAATGAGATCTTTCTGGTTGGTCCGTGTTTCCAGCGTCAGGCGTGCCGGGTAAGGGACAGGTTAAGCGCTCCGGTCCGTTCTGTCAAACGTTGTTACAGTACGTGTAATTGCTAGATTACACTCCAGATATATGTCACAGCACACGAATCCAATCGTATGGAAGTCAATAGTTGGTATCATTAGTTGACTTTGGTATGCTAACTTCACTTGGAGGGCATATTTCTGTTGGTGTCGAACCGCTGCCTGTCACTTGTTACCCGTCTGTCTCTTGTCTGCCTTTAATGTCTGATTCGTGTATCATTGATACACTGTGCCTTTTTTATGGTCGTTTCTTTTTTCATTAGTATATTTTGTCATTTCGTTTGAATCATTGATATATATATATATATATATATATATATATATATATATATATATATATCACTCATGTATCATTGTTGATATATTCTACCGTCACTCTTGTACTATTTATACATTCGCTCTGTTTCTTGTATTATTGGTACATTCTGTCTCTCTCGTGTATCATTGGTACAATCTGTCTCCTCTCGTGTTTTGTTGGTACATTCTGTCTCTCTTTTGTATCATTGGTACATCCTGTCTCTCGTGTATCATTGGTACAATCTGTCTCTCGTGTATCATTGGTACAATCTGTCTCTCGTGTATCATTGGCACGTACAATAGTGGCTAGTACAATATCACTAGGTTTCCGTGATTTAATTTACAGAGTGAGGTTATGATCAATAAAGGAGATACCAGGATTACTAGTCGATGGTCATAGTAGGAGCAACGCGAGGTATGTTGATAACCCTGTTTTAATCGCTAACAGTGAAAACCAGTCACAGAAAATGACTGATATTAGAGTGAAAATAACGCTTTTAGTCTCAACAATAAAATGGCACGAGTAATGGTGGCAACAAAGACAAATGCATCACCGAAATTATACTCTATTCTATCCATGGAACCATTTTCATTGCAGTCATCAATTCCCTATATCCGCTCCACCACTTATCACCGCATTTCCCAAAATTCATCGGTAAATTCTGTTCAAAAGGTCGCTCTGTGCACGTCCCACGCACTGCACAGGCAACGATTCCAGCGCTCCTTAGTCGCCTCTTACGACATGTAGAGCAGATAACAGTGGCTCCTATCCTTTACTCCCCCCACCGTGGGGACCCCGGTAGCCACACGGGGCACTTCACCGAAATGCACTATTAAAGTAAATGTGGGAATATTAAAACAAGTAAGTGAATTGAAATGCATAGGACTGGCGTCATTTCGTAGCCGCGCAACAGATAAGTGCTGAATAGCTCATGCAAAGAATGTATCCTGAAGAAAGAAAAAAGCCTTAATGTTGCAGTTTTTGATAACTTAAATCAGGAAAAAGACTTAATGTTGCAGTGTTAGATAACTGCAATCAGGAAAAAGACTTAATGTTGCAGTGTAAGTAACTGAAATCAGGAAAAAGACTTAATGTTGCAGCGTTAGATAACTGCAATCAGGAAAAAGACTTAATGTTGCAGCGTTAGATAACTGAAATCAGGAAAAAGACTTAATGTTTGCAGCGTTAGATAACTGCAATCAGGAAAAAGACTTAATGTTGCAGTGTTAGATAACTGAAATCAGGAAAAAGACTTAATGTTGCAGCGTTAGATAACTGCAATCAGGAAAAAGACTTAATGTTGCAGTGTTAGAAAACTGAAATCAGGAAAAAGACTTAATGTTGCAGCGTTAGATAACTGCAATCAGGAAAAAGACTTAATGTTGCAGCGTTAGATAACTGAAATCAGGAAAAAGTCTTAATGTTGCAGTGTTAGATAACTGAAATCAGGAAAAAGACTTAATGTTGCAGTGTTAGAAAACTGAAATCAGGTAAAAAACTTAATGTTGCAGTGTTAGATAACTGAAATCAGGAAAAAGACTTAATGTTACAGTGTTAGATAACTGAAATCAGGAAAAAGTCTTACTATTGCAATGTTAGATAACTGAAATCAGAAAAAAAACATTAATGTTACAGTGTTAGATAACTGAAATCAGGAGAAATCATTAATGTTGCAGTGTTAGATAACTGAAATCAGGAGAAAGCATTAATGTTGCAGTGTTAGATAACTGAAATCAGGATAAAGCATTCATGTTGCAGTGTTAGATAACTGAAATCAGGAAAAAGCATTAATGTTGCAGTGTTAGATAACTGAAATCAGGAGAAAGCGTTAATGTTGCAGTGTTAGATAACTGAAATCAGGAAAAAGCATTAATGTTGCAGTGTTAGATAACTGAATTCAGGAGAAAGCATTAATGTTGCAGTGTTAGATAACTGAAATCAGGAGAAAGCGTTAATGTTGCAGTGTTAGATAACTGAAATCAGGAAAAAGCATTAATGTTGCAGTGTTAGATAACTGAAATCAGGAGAAAGCGTTAATGTTGCAGTGTTAGATAACTGAAATCAGGAGAAAGCATTAATGTTGCAGTGTTAGATAACTGAAATCAGGAGAAAGCGTTAATGTTGCAGTGTTAGATAACTGAAATCAGGAGAAAGCATTAATGTTGCAGTGTTAGATAACTGAAATCAGGAGAAAGCATTAATGTTGCAGTGTTAGATAACTGAAATCAGGAGAAAGCGTTAATGTTGCAGTGTTAGATAACTGAAATCAGGAGAAAGCATTAATGTTGCAGTGTTAGATAACTGAAATCAGGAGAAAGCATTAATGTTGCAGTGTTAGATAACTGAAATCAGGAGAAAGCATTAATGTTGCAGTGTTAGATAACTGAAATCAGGAGAAAGCATTAATGTTGCAGTGTTAGATAACTGAAATCAGGAGAAAGCATTAATGTTGCAGTGTTAGATAACTGAAATCAGGAGAAAGCATTAATGTTGCAGTGTTAGATAACTGAAATCAGGAGAAAGCATTAATGTTGTAGTGTTAGATAACTGAAATCAGGAGAAAGCGTTAATGTTGCAGTGTTAGATAACTGAAATCAGGAAAAAGCATTAATGTTGCAGTGTTAGATAACTGAAATCAGGAGAAAGCGTTAATGTTGCAGTGTTAGATAACTGAAATCAGGAGAAAGCATTAATGTTGCAGTGTTAGATAACTGAAATCAGGAGAAAGCGTTAATGTTGCAGTGTTAGATAACTGAAATCAGGAGAAAGCGTTAATGTTGCAGTGTTAGATAACTGAAATCAGGAGAAAGCATTAATGTTGCAGTGTTAGATAACTGAAATCAGGAGAAAGCGTTAATGTTGCAGTGTTAGATAACTGAAATCAGGAGAAAGCGTTAATGTTGCAGTGTTAGATAACTGAAATCAGGAGAAAGCATCCTACAGCGTTAATGATGGCGTGGAGCCTGCCTTGACATGTGATATTAAACTGTCAACAGTCGGAGAACAACAACGACATCGTTGGAAGTCAATGATTTTTGGTTTGACAGAAGAATATTGAGAGTGCCATGGACAGGCAGAAACAATGTAGAAACAACAGTACAGAAACAATGAAGAAACAACAATATAGAAACAACAATATAGAAACAACAATATGGAAACAACAATATGGAAACAACAATGCAGAAACAACAATACAGAAACAATGTAGAAACAAAAATACAGAAACAACAATATGGAAATAATAATACAGAAACAACAATATGGAAACAATAATACAGAAACAACAATACAGAAACAACAATATAGAAACAACGATATAGAAACAACAATATGGAAATAATAATACAAAAACCACAATACAGAAACAACAACATAGAAACAACAACATAGAAACAATACAGAAACAACAATACAGAAACAACAATACAGAAACAAGAATATAGAAACAGTGCAGAAACAACAATTAGAGAAACAATTCCGTGGGCGCTTTTAAAGAGGTGAAAGCTAAGAGAGCGCTTGTTACCAGCATCGCAAGGCATCGCTTGGAATATTTGTGTGTAGCATCTGAAAAATATCAGGAAAATTCAGGGATTTTGAGGTAGAGGCAAACAGAGAGAAATGCTAATACGAAGTTTAGGAGAATAGTAAGATGGAAGTCAGGAACAGAAATGGCGAACAACTGTAGAGGTAGAATATTGTGGAGAGACATGATCGCCTTCGGCAAAAGGCATGGTATTTGATGTTGATGTATTAAAGAGCTCGATAATAAGATCAGAGATGACAACAATTTGCGTACGTGCAAAGCAAACACAGTTGACAATGTTGCATATAGTTGCTGTCTGTGATGATGAGTGTTATAACCCGGACAGATGTTATTTAATGATGGCATTACCGCTAACGTTGTCAGGGCATTGGTATTAATGGCCTCTCCAGAACCCGCTACCGAAATAACGATTGCTGCAATTACAACCAAATTACGACTATTACAATCTCCGCGCCTTTTGTAATAACACTACGCTTGAAAGAACAAGTGTTGTTTATTCAGATCTCTCTCTCTCTCTCTCTCTCTCTCTCTCTGTCTCTCTCTCTGTCTCTCGCTCTCTGCTACTTTATCACAGCAGCCCACACACCCTTCCGTTAAATAGCCAATCGTTTTCCCGCTCACGTGTGTTTCACACCCCTCAAAGTGTGTCATTCTCTAGTATTGAAGATCCCAACAAAGTATTGGGAAGAGATGTGTACCCTTCAAAAATGACGTTTGGCTTCTTCATTTTCACAACCTCAACAAAGATTCAATATACTTGCGTCTATCAACCGACATATTCGACTTGCTCTTTTTTTTTCACTCCCTCCACTTCCTCTTGTACCCGTTCGGGTGTGTGGGGAGATGCAAAGTTCTGGTTCTCGCCTTTTGGCGGCTTCATTCATTGTCAATTGATGTTGTTATTTTTCTTTGATGTTGTCTGTCCATCTTACTCTGCGACTGGAGACAAATAATAATCAATGAATGTTATTATAGAGGGAAACTTCCGAATCAATTCAGATGAAGAGCTATGTTTACAGCACTTGCAAAAAATGACAAATAATCAACAGAAAAAAAAAACAAAGAACAAAATATGGACCAAAGCAGGATCGAACCCGTACTCAGTGGCACAGCGCCTTGCCACGAAAAGCCAAACGCTAGGGAACACTGCCACTCAGCTAACTGAAAAATTAGCTTCTTAGACAATGTCTTTCGCGCAGGTGTTCTCATGACTATAGCATAAGGTTGCGATCACAGCTCGGAAATACATAGTGTATCTGTATTTCGGAAGTTTCCCTCTATAATAATATTCATTTATTATTATTTGTCTTCGTTCTAAAACCACTGGAAACTACTATTCGTCCTAAATGTTTCTCTGCAACGCAGGTATTCAGCCCTACCCTATCCGGGAGATACTTGTCTTAATAGGAAAAATATAGATACACAATGTATTTCCGAGCTGTGATAGCAGCCTTATGCTATAGTCATGAGAACACCCGCGCGAAAGACATTGTCTACGAAGCTAATTTTTTTAGTTAGCTGAGTGGCAGTGTTCCCTAGCGTTCGGCTTTTCGTGGCAAGGCGCTGTGCCACTAAGTACGGGTTCGATCCTGCTTCGGTTCATATATTGTTCTTTGTTTTTTTTTCTGTTGTTGATTATTTGTCATTTTTTCCGAGTGCTGTAAACATACCTATTCATCTGAATTGATTCGCTTACTCTGGGTCTACCTCTTGCTCATCTCCCTTATATGCATTGTATAGTGAAGAATCACACAACACTCTTTCTCGATGTGTAAACCAGTTTATTTGTTGTTTCTGTATGTAGTTTAAGATTGGCGCAATGCTCTCTCTTTCTCTTATAATGTTATTTCCGATTCTGCCTTTTCTGGTCACTACAAGCACTTTTCTCAGACTTGGTGACGGTACGTATTTGATATCCGAGCCTTCCTGGATCGGCCCACTCCTGTTCCACGCCAGGCCAGATTGAACAGCTTCCTGTGCATTAGCCCAGCACATCGCCACAGTTGCCGCTGTAGATGTCCATCAGACACATGAACTTCACTGTGATGTGAGAACCGAATGTGTGGACAGTTCCAGTACATGGCGCTTGTGGTGACCACCACGGTCATACAGGCGTCTTCTTTTGTGGGGTAAAACACTAAACGCTGACGAAGGGAAGGAGGAGGAGGTGGTGGTGGAAGAAAGAGAAGAAGTGAAAGAGAGAGAAGAAGTGGAAGAGAGAGAGAGAAGAATTGGAAGAGAGAGAAGAAGTGGAAGAGAGAGCAGAGGTGGAAGAGAGAGAAGAAGTGGAAGAGAGAGAGAGAAGAATTGGAAGAGAGAGAAGAAGTGGAAGAGAGAGCAGAGGTGGAAGAGAGAGAAGAAGTGGAAAAGAAAGAAGAAGTGGAAGAGAAAGAAAAAGTGGAAGAGAGAACAGAGGTGGAAGAGAGAGAAGAAGTGGAAGAGAGAAGAAGTGGAACAGAGAAGAAGTGGAAAAGAAAGAAGAAGTGGAAGAGAAAGAAGAAGTGGAAGAGAAAGAAGAAGTGTAAGAGAAAGAAGAAGTGTAAGAGAAAGAAGAAGTGGAAGAGAAAGAAGAAGTGTAAGAGAAAGAAGAAGTGTAAGAGAAAGAAGAAGTGGAAGAGAAAGAAGAAGTGGAAGAGAAAGAAGAAGTGGAAGAGAAAGAAGAAGTGGAAGAGAAAGAAGAAGTGTAAGAGAAAGAAGAAGTGTAAGAGAAAGAAGAAGTGGAAGAGAAAGAAGAAGTGGAAGAGAAAGAAGAAGTGGAAGAGAAAGAAGAAGTGGAAGAGAAAGAAGAAGTGGAAGAGAAAGAAGAAGTGTAAGAGAAAGAAGAAGTGGAAGAGAAAGAAGAAGTGGAAGAGAAAGAAGAAGTGGAAGAGAAAGAAGAAGTGTAAGAGAAAGAAGAAGTGGAAGAGAAAGAAGAAGTGGAAGAGAAAGAAGAAGTGTAAGAGAGAGAGGAAGTGAAAGAGAGAGAAGTAGTAGAAGAGAGAGAAGAAGTGGAAAAGAGAGAAGAAGTGGAAGAGAGAGAAGTGGAAGAGAAAGAAGAAGTGGAAGAGAGAGAAGAAGTGGAAGAGAGAGAAGAAGTGAAAGAGAAAGAAGAAGTGAAAGAGAGAGAAGAAGTGGTAGAGAAAGAAGAAGTGGAAGAGAGAAGAAGTGGAAGTGAAAGAAGTGGAAGAGAGAGAAGAACTGGAAGAGGGAAAAGTGGAAGAGAAAGAAGAAGTGGAAGAGAGAGAAGAAGTGGAAGAGAGAGAAGAAGTGAAAGAGAAAGAAGAAGTGGAAGAGAGAGAAGAAGTGGAAGAGAGAGAAGAAGTAGAAGAGAGAGAAGAAGTGGAAGAGAAAGAAGAAGTGGAAGAGAGAAAAGAAGTAGAAGAGAAAGAAGAAGTGGAAGAGAAAGAAGAAGTGGAAGAGAGAGAAGAAGTGGAAGAGAAAGAAGAAGTGGAAGAGAGAGAAGAAGTGGAAGAGAGAGAAGAAGTAGAAGAGAAAGAAGAAGTGGAAGAGAAAGAAGAAGTGGAAGAGAGAGAAGAAGTGGAAGAGAAAGAAGAAGTGGAAGAGAGAGAAGAAGTGGAAGAGAAAGAAGAAGTGGAAGAGAAAGAAGAAGTGGAAGAGAGAGAAGAAGTGGAAGAGAAAGAAGAAGTGGAAGAGAAAGAAGAAGTGGAAGAGAGAGAAGAAGTGGAAGAGAAAGAAGAAGTGGAAGAGAGAGAAGAAGTGGAAGAGAAAGAAGAAGTGGAAGAGAGAGAAGAAGTGGAAGAGAGAGAAGAAGTGAAAGAGAAAGAAGAAGTGAAAGAAAGAGAAGAAGTGGAAGAGAGAGAAGAAGTGAAAGAGAGAGAAGAAGTGGAAGAGAAAGAAGAAGTGGAAGAGAGAGAAGAAGTGGAAGAGAAAGAAGAAGTGGAAGAGAGAGAAGAAGTGGAAGAGAAAGAAGAAGTGGAAGAGAGAGAAGAAGTGGAAGAGAGAGAGAAGAAGTGGAAGAGAGAGAAGAAGTGGAAGAGAGAGAAGAAGTGGAAGAGAAAGAAGAAGTGAAAGAGAGAGAAGAAGTGGAAGAGAAAGAAGAAGTGGAAGAGAGAAGAAGTGGAAGTGAAAGAAGTGGAAGAGAGAGAAGAAGTGAAAGAGAAAGAAGAAGTGGAAGAGAGAGAAGAAGTGGAAGAGAGAGAAGAAGTAGAAGAGAGAGAAGAAGTGAAAGAGAAAGAAGAAGTGGAAGAGAGAGAAGAAGTGGAAGAGAGAGAAGAAGTGAAAGAGAAAGAAGAAGTGGAAGAGAGAGAAGAAGTGGAAGAGAGAGAAGAAGTGGAAGAGAAAGAAGAAGTGGAAGAGAGAGAAGAAGTGGAAGAGAAAGAAGAAGTGGAAGAGAGAGAAGAAGTGGAAGAGAAAGAAGAAGTGGAAGAGAGAGAAGAAGTGGAAGAGAGAGAAGAAGTGGAAGAGAAAGAAGAAGTGGAAGAGAAAGAAGAAGTGGAAGAGAGAGAAGAAGTGGAAGAGAAAGAAGAAGTGGAAGAGAGAGAAGAAGTGGAAGAGAAAGAAGAAGTGGAAGAGAGAGAAGAAGTGGAAGAGAAAGAAGAAGTGGAAGAGAGAGAAGAAGTGGAAGAGAGAGAAGAAGTGGAAGAGAAAGAAGAAGTGGAAGTGAAAGAAGTGGAAGAGAAAGAAGAAGTGGAAGAGAAAGAAGAAGTGGAAGTGAAAGAAGTGGAAGAGAAAGAAGAAGTGGAAGTGAAAGAAGTGGAAGAGAAAGAAGAAGTGGAAGAGAGGGAAGAAGTGAAAGAGAAAGAAGAAGTGGAAGAGAGAGAAGAAGTGGAAGAGAAAGAAGAAGTGGAAGTGAAAGAAGTGGAAGAGAAAGAAGAAGTGGAAGAGAGAGAAGAAGTGAAAGAGAAAGAAGAAGTGGAAGAGAGAGAAGAAGTGGAAGTGAAAGAAGTGGAAGAGAAAGAAGAAGTGGAAGTGAAAGAAGTGGAAGAGAAAGAAGAAGTGGAAGAGAGAGAAGAAGTGAAAGAGAAAGAAGAAGTGGAAGAGAGAGAAGAAGTGGAAGAGAAAGAAGAAGTGGAAGTGAAAGAAGTGGAAGAGAAAGAAGAAGTGGAAGAGAGAGAAGAAGTGAAAGAGAAAGAAGAAGTGGAAGAGAGAGAAGAAGTGGAAGAGAGAGCAGAAGTGGAAGAGAGAGATGAATAAGTGGAAGAGAGAGAAGAAGTGGAAGAGAGAAGAAGAAGTGGAAGAGAGAAGAATAAGTGGAAGAGAAAGAAGAAGTGGAAGAGAGAAGAAGAAGTGGAAGAGAGAGAAGAAGTGGAAGAGAGAGAAGAATAAGTGGAAGAGAGAAGAATAAGTGGAAGAGAAAGAAGAAGTGGAAGAGAGAGAAAGAAGAAGTGGAAGAGAGAAGAATAAGTGGAAGAGAAAGAAGAAGTGGAAGAGAGAAGAAGAAGTGGAAGAGAGAGAAGTGGAAGAGAGAGAAGAATAAGTGGAAGAGAGAGAAGAAGTGGAAGAGAGAGAAAGAAGAAGTGGAAGAGAGAAGAATAAGTGGAAGAGAAAGAAGAAGTGGAAGAGAGAAGAAGAAGTGGAAGAGAGAGAAGAAGTGGAAGAGAGAGAAGAATAAGTGGAAGAGAGAAGAAGAAGTGGAAGAGAGAGCAGAAGTGAAAGAGAAAGAAGAAGTGGAAGAGAGAGAAGAAGAAGTGGAAGAGAGAGCAGAAGTGGAAGAGAGAGCAGAATAAGTGGAGGAGAGGAGAAGAAGAAGAAGAAGAAGCACCGTACGTATGTGACGTGAAGTATGGCTCTTGTTTTCCGAACTTGACGTTCAGTGGTAAGCTATGAAGCCCGTACTGTAATTGCATCCACTTAATGTACTATTGTCCCACCGTGACATTTGCTTTCAGACAGCCTGAGCAATCTTCTGTAATTTCTCATTCTGTGTTCTCCAAAAACAATTAATGATACTAGTTTGAGTGTGACGTGATGACCTTTGTGCCCCGTAGGTGGTAGGCTCGTGTCTTTTTGGACACTTTACAATCAGTGAACATGAGACTAAATCAGTTAGGAGATTTCATAAATATTATCTTGTGGGTACAGATAGCGGCATTGTTAAGCACGTCAAATGGGGACTAGGTGGTCTAGAGGTAGGACGTCAGCCTCATAACAAGAACGTCTCGGATTCGATCCCCACCACAACGGTGGGAATTTTTCACAAATCTAATCTGTGGTTTCCTCGGGGCTCTACCCTCCCTTGTTCTCTGAGTAGTGAAATCCGAAGTCTGGCCCTCTCTCTGGGTAGTGAAATCCGAAGTCTGGCCCTCTCTCTGGGTAGTGAGATCCGATGTCTGGCCCTCTCTCTGGGTAGTGAAATCCGAAGTCTGGCCCTCTCTCTGGGTAGTGAGATCCGATGTCTGGCCCTCTCTCTGGGTAGTGAGATCCGATGTCTAGCCCTCTCTGAAAATGGTGGCAAACAGAAGTTCCCGTGTGCACTTGCGCACGTTAAAGAACCCTAAACTGTTACAAATCAAAAAGAGAAGAGAAAAATGGTTGCCGTCCGGGCAATAATTGTGAAGTAAATGCACGGATGCATGCCGATGACGGCTTTGTTGGGCCGGAAGGTGTAGACAGCGTGGCGTTGCTGTAAACTAGCAACACAACTCATCCACGCCCGGGTGGCCGCTAAGAGAAGAAACACTTCAACAACTGCACTTCTACATTTTTCTATTTGACACCAACCATAAAATGACAAATAAGATGCTTCTAAATGAGTTCTCAAAACTTGAGGCCTAACAAAGTTTTCATTCATTGGTGCTGTTTAATAGTGCAGTCGTCGTTAAATGTATCAATACATGAGTGCCTCATTGTCAGCTACACATTATCGGTAATGTGAACATGGGCACCCATATAGACCGAGTAACTGCTAGAAAGGGAGCCGCGATAGCTTAGTGGTTAGTGAATTGGCCTACAAAGGACAAGAGGTAGGGTTCTATCCCAACCGACGGCTTCCGGTTCACCCAGCCTTTAATGGGTACCGAATTTTTTTCTGAGACAGTAAAGCGGCACGGGCGTAATACCGACCACATTACTCCAAAAAGCATGTGCCGAAGGTCTGTAAAATGTGTGGTCACTAACACCATATTCCCTATACGCCACTTGGCGTGACGGGGGTACTTGACTTTTCTTGTTTAACTGCTAGAAAGATCGTCGTGCCTTCACGTCAGAACACCTTAGTTGTGTGAACTTTAAAGATTTCACCCCACCACTGTATCCTTCTCTAACACACATACACGTGCCCAGACACACATACAGAAACTGCGTTAGTAACCTGGTGGACATCACGTGACAATATATACCAAATACCGCCATTTTCTTCAGCATTAGTATTATTCTAATACCCGCTGTGCAGGTCATACCGCATTACAAACTACCACAAATATTATTATATGGCGTGCTGCAAACAGGCAAACGTCAACAAGGTGGACAAAGAAGCTCTTTAAAGATACACTCAAGACTTCATTAAAAGCCATTAACACTAACCTTATATCGTGGGAAGGGGGGGGGGGAGAAAGGTGACACCAAAAAATTGTCTACTTTACGGACATCTTCTCTTCAGCGTCGAGCTATCTACAACATGTGAGACAAACAACAAAATAGGAGCAGTCGAACAAGGCAGACATTCTGGGCTCGTGAAATGGTTCTCCCAACAGTAGCAGCTTTGACATATCTACACTGTCGTAGGTTATTCCGAGACCGCGTCAAGCTTAGCAGTCTTGTTCACACAGATGAATCTCACAGCTGGATGAAGTGAGTTCACCAGCCGTGATGGACGAGTAAATCAAGCCAAACACTCAAACAGTATCCCCTAGTGAGAGGCAAAGGCGCCTCACAGCTGCAAAGCTGGAAGCTGTCAGCGACCCACTGCTGATGGCTTGCGCCAGGATCTGTGAACCACAACCATCTAGATTCTACCCCACCTCTTTGCACTGCTTCCAGTAACAGACTAACCTGACTAGTTTGGCCAAACGAGTAGGAATCGAAGAGGGAAGACAACCCGATACTAAAAAATAACATGCTGAAATCGGATGTGTTGGGCCAATAGGCGCAGATATCACAGTTCTGTTGCAAACTACAAGATCGCATATCTACGCCGAATTAACGTCCTTCTAAAGTCGGATGTGTTGGGCCAATAGGCGCAGATATCACAGTTCTATTGCAAACTACAAGACCGCGTATCTACGCCCAATTAACGTCCTTCTAACGTCGGATGTGTTTTATGCCAATAGGCGCAGATATCACAGTTCTAATGCAAACTACAAGACCGCGTATCTACGCCCAATTAACGTCCTTCTAACGTCGGATGTGTTTTATGCCAATAGGCGCAGATATCACAGTTCTAATGCAAACTACAAGACCGCGTATCTACGCCCAATTAACGTCCTTCTAAAGTCGGATGTGTTGGGCCAATAGGTGCAGATATCACAGTTCTAATGCAAACTACAAGACCGCGTATCTACGCCCAATTAACGTCCTTCTAACGTCGGATGTGTTTTATGCCAATAGGCGCAGATATCACAGTTCTAATGCAAACTACAAGACCGCGTATCTACGCCCAATTAACGTCCTTCTAAAGTCGGATGTGTTGGGCCAATAGGTGCAGATATCACAGTTCTATTGCAAACTACAAGACCGCGTATCTACGCCCAATTAACGTCCTTCTAAAGTCGGATGTGTTTTATGCCAATAGGCGCAGATATCACAGTTCTAATGCAAACTACAAGACCGCGTATCTACGCCCAATTAACGTCCTTCTAACGTCGGATGTGTTTTATGCCAATAGGCGCAGATATCACAGTTCTAATGCAAACTACAAGACCGCGTATCTACGCCCAATTAACGTCCTTCTAACGTCGGATGTGTTTTATGCCAATAGGCGCAGATATCACAGTTCTAATGCAAACTACAAGACCGCGTATCTACGCCCAATTAACGTCCTTCTAACGTCGGATGTGTTTTATGCCAATAGGCGCAGATATCACAGTTCTAATGCAAACTACAAGACCGCGTATCTACGCCCAATTAACGTCCTTCTAAAGTCGGATGTGTTGGGCCAATAGGTGCAGATATCACAGTTCTATTGCAAACTACAAAACCGCGTATCTACGCCCAATTAACGTCCTTCTAAAGTCGGATGTGTTGGGCCAATAGGTGCAGATATCACAGTTCTATTGCAAACTACAAGACCGCGTATCTACGCCCAATTAACGTCCTTCTAACGTCGGATGTGTTTTATGCCAATAGGCGCAGATATCACAGTTCTAATGCAAACTACAAGACCGCGTATCTACGCCCAATTAACATCCTTCTAACGTCGGATGTGTTGGGCCAATAGGTGCAGATATCACAGATCTAATGCAAACTACAAGACCGCGTATCTACGCCCAATTAACGTCCTTCTAAGTCGGATGTGTTGGGCCAATAGGCGCAGATATCACAGTTCTAATGCAAACTACAAGACCGCGTATCTGCGCCCAATTAACGCCCTTCTAAAGTCGGATGTGTTGGGCCAATAGGCGCAGATATCACAGTTCTAATGCAAACTACAAGACCGCGTATCTGCGCCCAATTAACGTCCTTCTAAAGTCGGATGTGTTGGGCCAATAGGTGCAGATATCACAGTTCTAATGCAAACTACAAGACCGCGTATCTGCGCCCAATTAACGTCCTTCTAAAGTCGGATGTGTTTTATGCCAATAGGCGCAGATATCACAGTTCTAATGCAAACTACAAGACCGCGTATCTACGCCCAATTAACGTCCTTCTAACGTCGGATGTGTTTTATGCCAATAGGCGCAGATATCACAGTTCTATTGCAAACTACAAGACCGCGTATCTACGCCCAATTAACGTCCTTCTAACGTCGGATGTGTTTTATGCCAATAGGCGCAGATATCACAGTTCTATTGCAAACTACAAGACCGCGTATCTACGCCCAATTAACGTCCTTCTAACGTCGGATGTGTTTTATGCCAATAGGCGCAGATATCACAGTTCTATTGCAAACTACAATACCGCGTATCTACGCCCAATTAACGTCCTTCTAACGTCGGATGTGTTTTATGCCAATAGGCGCAGATATCACAGTTCTAATGCAAACTACAAGACCGCGTATCTACGCCCAATTAACGTCCTTCTAAAGTCGGATGTGTTGGGCCAATAGGCGCAGATATCACAGTTCTAATGCAAACTACAAGACCGCGTATCTGCGCCCAATTAACGCCCTTCTAAAGTCGGATGTGTTGGGCCAATAGGCGCAGATATCACAGTTCTAATGCAAACTACAAGACCGCGTATCTGCGCCCAATTAACGTCCTTCTAAAGTCGGATGTGTTGGGCCAATAGGCGCAGATATCACAGTTCTAATGCAAACTACAAGACCGCGTATCTGCGCCCAATTAACGTCCTTCTAAAGTCGGATGTGTTGGGCCAATAGGCGCAGATATCACAGTTCTAATGCAAACTACAAGACCGCGTATCTGCGCCCAATTAACGTCCTTCTAAAGTCGGATGTGTTGGGCCAATAGGCGCAGATATCACAGTTCTAATGCAAACTACAAGACCGCGTATCTGCGCCCAATTAACGTCCTTCTAAAGTCGGATGTGTTGGGCCAATAGGCGCAGATATCACAGTTCTAATGCAAACTACAAGACCGCGTATCTGCGCCCAATTAACGCCCTTCTAAAGTCGGATGTGTTGGGCCAATAGGCGCAGATATCACAGTTCTAATGCAAACTACAAGACCGCGTATCTGCGCCCAATTAACGTCCTTCTAAAGTCGGATGAGGAAGAGGACAATCAATTCGTTTCGTGATCATGAGATGAAGGGCAGAAAGAAAGATTGTCCCAGTGAATCTCCAGCTAATAACTCTCTTAATATTACATGTCTATACACTTGTATGGAATGAAATCATTTACTTGAAACATATTCATTTCTTTATTGCAATTATTATGTTTTATTTTATTTTGTGGTCCCTGTTGAAGACTTTTTGCCGACACCTCGGACATCCTCTAGTGATGTGTTCTTCTATGTAAAGCTGTGAGCAGACATTTATATGTTTGTTCTAGGGATAGTTGTAACACGTATTGTTATATTTATAGAGCATCATCTCTGTCAACTCTTGCTATATGACTATCTTTATTATACGTAAAGGTAGGCCTGATTTATATTCTCCCAATTAGTGAACAAACGCACACCTGTTGCTCTTACCACACTGATACCTTCTATTTTATCTTGAAGCATTCAGTCTCTCATCGCGCTCTAGCCCTCGCAGCTCGCTCGATGTTGATTATCGATAGAAGCATGTGTGTCTCGCCAGTATCAATATTATTCTCAGTATCCGGTTATCACGTTACCTTCCCTTTGCGAGATCACGTGACTGCATTGTTTCGCGCCCAGCGAGACCTAATTATAGAATTGTGTGAATTTGAATACGTGTGCCCAAGGCCGCATATAACGAACACTGGTAGAATAATTTATGTTCATTTCCTCCATAACTTCCTGCATTGTCAGCGGGGTTTTGAAAAAAAAGGTATAAGTTTCTGTTTGACAGATGAACAAGCATTGGTATCTATTTGCCATACATTTGATTTGTGCTCGTGGCTTTTATTGGGAAATTGTGTTATGTAAGGTGGTGGAGGTAGCGCGTTGTCAAGTGGTAGCACTCTGGCTTTAGTAGCCAATAGGTTGTTGTTTAAATAGCAATGTCTCATCATCATTGAGTGCCGTCTCCGCAACGAAGGTTGGCTACCATGGAGCGCCATTCTGCTCTATCTCTTGCTTTGATGGTGCAGGTTGTCATCGGTTGATTTGTCCATCTTTTGATGTTACTCGTCCATGTTAATCTTGGTCTGCCTCTGCCTCTTTTACCTTGTATTTTCCCCTCCAGGATTACTTTCAGTAGGCTGTTGTGTCTTTTAACATGGCCCAAGAATCGCATTTGTCTTGTTCTAATTGTGTTCAGAAGTTCTCTTTTCATTTTTAGTTGTTTTAAGACTTTATCGTTTGTTTTCTTTTCCTTCCATCCAATTCTACCTATTCTTCTATAAATCCACATTTCGAAGGCTTCAATTCTCTGTTCTGTTTTCTTGTCTAATGTCCATGTTTCAGCACCATATAGGAATATTGAGAAGATGTAACATTTTGCTATTCTTAGTTTTAGCTTTGGTGTTATTTGTTTTGATGTTAGTATGTCCTTCATAACATTAACATTACTTTTTGCCATTCCTATTCTTTTGTTTATTTCAGTTGTACATTTTCCATCACTGGTTATAGTATGTCCAAGGTAGTTGTAGTTCTGAACTGTCTCAAGGTCTATTCCTTCAATTTTGATATCCACTTGTGGGTTTTGAGTATTTTCTTTGTTTATGATCACAGTTTTAGTCTTTTTGATGTTCATGTCTAGTCCATATTTTTTGCTTGTCGTGTTTATTTCATTAAGTAATTGTTGTAGGTCTTTAGGATTTTCTGCTAGTAGTACAGTAGCAATGTCTAGTTGGTTGTAAATACTATCTATGTCTTTGTGGGGGGGGGGGGGAGGTCTGACAATGTCTAGTTGGTTATAAATACTTTACCGTTGGGGGGGGGGGGGGTGGGCTGCTAACAATGTGTAGTTGGTTGTAATTACTATACTTGTGTGTGTGTGTGGGGGGGGGGGGGGGAGAGCTGACAATGTCTAGTTGGTTGTAATTACTATACTTGTGTGTGTGTGTGGGGGGGGGAGGGGGAGAGCTGACAATGTCTAGTTGGTTGTAATTACTATACTTGTGTGTGTGTGTGTGGGGGAGGGCAGCTGACAATGTCTAGTTGGTTGTAATTAATATACTTGTGTGTGTGTGTGGGGGGGGGGGAGGGGGAAAGCTGACTATATCTAGTTGGTTGTAATTACTATACTTGTGTGTGTGTGTGGGGGGGGTGGGCAGCTGACAATGTCTAGTTGGTTGTAATTACTATACTTGTGTGTGTGTGTGTGGGGGAGGGGGAGAGCTGACAATGTCTAGTTGGTTGTAATTACTATACTTGTGTGTGTGTGTGGGGGGGGGGGGGAGGGGGAGAGCTGACAATGTCTAGTTGGTTGTAAATACTATACCTTTGTGTGTGTGTGTGTGGGGGGTCGGTCTGACAATGTCTAGTTGGCTATAAATACTTTATCGTGGGGGGGGGGAGCTGACAATGTCTAGTTGGTCGTAAATACTATACTTTTTGTGTGTGTGGGGGGGGGCAGCTGACAATGTCTTGTTGGTTGTAAATACTATACCTTTGTGTGTGTGGGGGGGGGAGCTGACAATGTCTAGTTGGTTGTAAATACTATACCTTTGTGTGTGGGGGGGGGAGAGCTGACAATGTCTAGTTGGTTGTAAATACTATACCTTTGTGTGTGGGGGAGGGGGAGAGCTGACAATGTCTAGTTGGTTGTAAATAGTATACCTTTGTGTGTGGGGGTGGGGAGAGCTGACAATGTCTAGTTGGTTGTAAATAGTATACCTTTGTGTGTGGGGGAGGGGGAGAGCTGACAATGTCTAGTTGGTTGTAAATACTATACCTTTGTGTATGGGGATGGGGAGAGCTGACAATGTCTAGTTGGTTGTAAATACTATACCTTTGTGTATGGGGATGGGGAGAGCTGGCAATGTCTAGTTGGTTGTAAATATTATACCTTTGTGTGTGGGGGTGGGGAGAGCTGACAATGTCTAGTTGGTTGTAAATACTATACCTTTGTGTGTGGGGGTGGGGAGAGCTGACAATGTCTAGTTGGTTGTAAATATTATACCTTTGTGTGTGGGGGTGGGGAGAGCTGACAATGTCTAGTTGGTTGTAAATATTATACCTTTGTGTGTGGGGGTGGGGAGAGCTGACAATGTCTAGTTGGTTGTAAATATTATACCTTTGTGTGTGGGGGTGGGGAGAGCTGACAATGTCTAGTTGGTTGTAAATATTATACCTTTGTGTGTGGGGGTGGGGAGAGCTGACAATGTCTAGTTGGTTGTAAATATTATACCTTTGTGTGTGGGGGTGGGGAGAGCTGACAATGTCTAGTTGGTTGTAAATACTATACCTTTGTGTGTGGGGGTGGGGAGAGCTGACAATGTCTAGTTGGTTGTAAATATTATACCTTTGTGTGTGGGGGTGGGGAGAGCTGACAATGTCTAGTTGGTTGTAAATATTATACCTTTGTGTGTGGGGGTGGGAGAGCTGACAATGTCTAGTTGGTTGTAAATATTATACCTTTGTGTGTGGGGGTGGGGAGAGCTGACAATGTCTAGTTGGTTGTAAATACTATACCTTTATAACGGGGGGACCCTGACAATCCTTTGTTGAATCTTTATATCTGTGAGACCTTTCTTCCCTTATTAGATTTCTGTGGTACTTTTACAAGGAAAGATGATATTTATATGTAGTAGTAAACAGACCTGTGAACCAATGCACCAATCCCTCTCACATTATCTCCTGTGTTGTTCTACGCGTCATCAGTAACGATCACAGGCGAGCCAATCTTAGGGCGGGCCAACATTAATCTCACACTCATGTTTTGGTAAACCTCCAGGGCAGAGACAGAGTCTGATCGTTTAACCTAGTGGTGTTAGTGGCACGAGCGCTTGTCAACCCGACTAACGCTACGGTGATATGGTTCTCTTTGCATAATGGCATATCAACAAGTCAACGCCAAGTGTGAGTCAGTGTTCGGAGGTTTGTTCATCATGCGATGAGGTACTTAGAAGTCTGGCTTGGCAGCAGTCTTTACGAGGCTAGTAGGCCAGGCGGCATTGAAGGCCAGAAAGGGCCTATCTTCAATGAGGGTCATGGCAGCTACAACAGATTGAGCTGCGTTATCTTGTTGTCTGTACCAGCGACTGCTAGTGTTTGTGATTGAGTGGCCAAGCTGACTCCAGCAATGCGCAAATAGAACGTCTGGAAAGCTCACAAAACGAGGGCAATGTGCATCATCATTGGGTACACAGAAAACACTGAGTGTATGTCGATACGTTGCCTCCTCGATGTTCCCACCATGGCAGACAGATTAAGACTTTGCCGAGCACGCGCCTACCTTCGAAACAGTGCAGACCCACATCATCCGCTACACCGTGAATTTATGGCTACAACATGCAGCGGGTTAAAGGGAGGAAATCATGGATGGCGCAGGCTATGGATGTTGTTCAGCAAGTGTGTTCAATCAAGGACAAAGAACCCGAGGAAGAATGGGTACGAGTGTCGTCAGAGTGCAGTACGTGTTTTCTCGTCATCATCACACTGGACAGAGAATGTAGACAACAAAAACCATTGGTCGTCGATCCAAAAGTGCAGGCCTTGAATATTTAGAACTCTTCTGAAAGTGACGCAGTCATTTGCACTGATGTGTCTCTTATTCAACTCTTACAGAGCTCGTGGGCTTTCACATCTCATGTTGGAGACATAACTGTGAAGGAAGACAGTGGAGCTCTCGCATTAACTACAAGTAGTATTTTCCTTGGAAATGATATTTGTCAGTAAAACATTGGCATGACTTTAGACACAGCCTTATACACATGTTTGTATTACCTCAGTGGCTCAATGAGTATGCCAAAATTACAAGGGAAATCATGATCACTTCCTTGAATATCAGGATTCTGCTAGCACAATTCCATGCCTTCCATCTTTAGCACTAATGCCTTGGCATGTTTAATCTTCGCTGGCTCTTGCACTCTCAAAGTCATATCACGTCAAGCCTCGTGTTCACTAATTCACATCACATTGATTTCTCTTAGCACCTCCAATATATCACATCTTGTTCGTGTTCTTTCTTGTTCATCTTCAGCTTCTTGATCTTCCATTTAAGAAATTTATTATAATGACGTGTTTTTAAAAAAAAGTCTATTTTTAATTTTCAGGAATGAAAATCTTTAACTTGTTGTGCATTATTATATGTCTTGTTTATCAAGTTCTTTCTTTCTTTTCTTTCTTTCTTTCTTTCTTTCTTTCTTTCTTTCTTTCTTTTTTCTTTCTTTCTTTCTTTCTTTCTTTCTTTCTTTCTTTCTTTCTTTCTTTCTGTCTTTCTTTTTTCTTTCTTTCTTTCTTTCTTTCTTTATTTCTTTCTTTATTTCCTTCCTTCCTCCTTTATTTCTTTTTTTTTCTTTCATTTCTTTCTTTCTCTTGTTTTCTTTCTTTCTTGTGTCGTTCACCCGATGGCCACTAAAACCTCACAAGTTTTTTCACTAAGAACCCTTGAAATGACGTTAAATTGTCGAAGATGCGTCGTGTGGTGGTTCATTTGTACCTTTCGACCCAACTCGTCCAACTTCATCTCACATCCACTTTCTTAGAAAGGCAATAGAAACACTGCTGGACAGTAATCTTAGCCCACAGCCTACACAGTAGTGTTTTTGACAGACGCAAGATCAGCTCTTCAGGCACTACAATCCAGAAAATTGCCACATCTGCTGACCTTATTGACTGAACTCTGCAAGCATCACAGGGTCGCTTTGCAGTGGATCCCATCTCACTGTGGACTACCATGGAACGAGAGAGCACATCAGCTGGCAAAGGAAGGCACACAACCAGATACACCGGTTACATACCATCAGAAGAAACGGATAATGATATCAATCAGAAAACTACTAGCCCCAAATCAGGATGGATGCCTTTCATAATATGAATAGATGGGAACACGTTATCATTATACGCCTCAGAGCAAGGCACACTCAACTCCACACAACTATATACAAATAACAAAACAACAGATAATATATAGGAAATTCAAGATTGGTACCCCAGCCACATGTACTTGTCCACAGGCAACACAGACTTCTGAACACATACTTCAAAACTGTACTAAATATACTAGACTGAGGAAAACCCATTGGCCCGTAGAAAAAACACTAAAGACAATACTCTATAGGCCACTGCAAGAATTACCAAAAAAAAAAAAAAAAAAAAAACGTAAAATTTATACAGGAAACGACATTGCATATACAGACAATACTTCAGGTGAACAAAAGATAGATAGATAGCAAAGACCCTTCATGACAAAATGAAACATTTTCAGCCACAAACTTATATTAGTGTAAATAGGTAATGAGTTCTTTAATCTTACTTGCAGCTTATCCTGCCGTACACAACAAAGTCAGCGATGAACAAGTAACGAGCCGACAGTTTAAAGTAGAACAGGGCGTATCCAACCCTGGAATATGGTTGTATTATTGGACAACTACGGGGTGTATCCGACCCTGGAATATGGTTCTATTATTGGACAACTACGGGGATGTCAACAATGAACGTCCGTCACGTCTCAGCATTTATTACAGAGACCAACGACTGCACGAATCACGTCATGGCAATCAGATTAATGTTCGTCACATAGAACGGGCTGACTGACGTGCATGTCACGCGATTTCAACTCGACCTGGAGGTACCGAGTCATTTAGGTCTCCTTACACCAGGAAGTTGTGGGAGAAACACCCAATGATTTCTGGTAGGGTAAGACTGACAGGTGTTTGTGACTAGACGTGGACAGACCAATTCCATGTCAGTTACAGTTAATGTACAGTGTTTGTAGCGGTACACTCTGACACTATGCTCTGACAGAACACTGTACGACCTTTGAGGCTTAGGTGGATGTCATCACCAAGGCAGGCCCATCCCTCTTAATGTCAACAAACAAAACAGGCCGAAGCTTCGGCTCTTTCAAGGGGGAGAGTGGAGCTCACTTCTGATGTCATATTGCCTCCTAATGCAAAGTTCTGTATAACGAGTTACATATCATCGAAGACAACAGAGACGTAGTTGTAAAGAATAATGTTGAGAATACCACGGACCTATAAAAGAAGCAATCAAGACCTCATTTTCAGCGGGGCTTCCTTGAAACACACGTAACACAACGTCATCAAATGAATATATATCAGATGATATGTACTGCTGGTGTAGAAGGCCCAACGATGCTCCAGGACTGAAAAGTTATGACGTGTTAGCAGTAACCAGGTGAATATCGATGTTATCTTAGATGATAGTTACTGCTGGTGTAGGAGGCCCAGTGACGCACGAGGACTGAGACGTTCTGACGTGTGAGCACTAACTAGGAAAGTCTTTACCACCCATTACACCAACTCGATCGTCATCGACCCCAGATATTCAGAAGGGTAGGGAACAGGCAAATAATTGCAGTGCTGCGGTAAAGCTGACTCACTAGTCCCGCTCATTCTAGACGTAGTAGAGTTTATCTTTATTTTGTCGCCCGTATGTGTTTTTTCTCGTTTTCTGAAGAATTCCGCATGTAAACCGAAACGTCAGTATTTTGTTGTGTTCCTGTTTTGTAAAACTGTCACCTTACCTTGTAGGAGTGTACGCCACACCTCACTACTTGCTCCCTCATAATCATCTCTTCTCTCATTCTCCTTGCAAACGTTTTTCGTTGCTCTGTCTCCTCGATTCATTCTATTTATTCCCCTCACCTTTACCGTGCCCCTCACACTCTTCTTCCACTCCCTACACTCTTTACACTCCACACATCTTCTTTTATCCACTCCATCTATAAGTGTCACCACTCCTTCGATGATAGTATACAGTGTCACCACTCCTTCTATGATTGTATACAGTGTCACCACTCCTTCTATGATTGTACACATTGTCAGTAATCCATCTATAATTGTACACATTGTCAGCAATCCTTCTATAATTGTACACATTTTCAGTAATCCATCTATAATTGTACACATTGTCAGCAATCCTTCTATGATGTAACACATTGCCAGCAATCCTTCTATGATGTAACACATTGCCAGCAATCCTTCTATGATGTAACACATTGTCAGCAATCCTTCTATGATGTAACACATTGCCAGCAATCCTTCTATGACGTAACACATTGTAAGCAATCCTTCTATGATGTAACACATTGTCAGCAATCCTTCTATGATGTAACACATTGCCAGCAATCCTTCTATAATTATACACATTGTCAGCAATCCTTCTATAATTGTACGCAGCATCAGCAATCCTTTTATGACTGTACACATTGTCAGCAATCCTTCTATGATTGTGCATATTGCCAGCAATCCTTCTATGATTGTGCATATTGCCAGCAATCCTTCTATGATTGTACACATTGCCAGCAATCCTTCTATGATTGTACACATTGTCAGCAATCCTTCTGTGATTGTACACATTGTCAGCAATCCTTCTTTGACTTACACATTGTCAGCAATCCTTCTTTGACTTACACATTGTCAGCAATCCTTCTATGATTTACACATTGTCAGCAATCCTTCTATGATTTACACATTGTAAGCAATCCTTCTTCTATGATTGTGCTTAGTGTCAGCAATCCTTCTATGATTGTACATATTGTCAGCAATCCTTCTATGATTGTACACATTGTCAGCAATTTTTCTATGATTTTACACATTGTCAGCAATCCTTCTATGATTGTACACATTGTCAGCAATCCTTCTATGATTGTACACATTGTCAGCAATCCTTCTTTGACTTACACATTGTCAGCAATCCTTCTTTGACTTACACAGTGTCAGCAATCCTTCTATGATTGTACACATTGTCAGCAATCCTTCTATGACTTACACATTATAAGCAATCCGTCTATGATTGTACAAATTCTTAGCAATCCTTCTATGATTGTACACATTGTCAGCAATCCTTCTATGATTGTATACATTGTCAGCAATCCTTCTATGATTGTACACATTGTCAGCAATCCTTCTATGATTGTACACATTGTCAACAATCCTTCTATGACTTACACATTATAAGCAATCCGTCGATGATTGTACACATTGTCAGCAATCCGTCTATGACTTACACATTGTCAGCAATCCTTCTATGATTGTATACAGTGTCAGCAATCCCCTGTTGATAATTTAGCCCCTAATTTCCTAACAAACCAGCTTGACATCTGTCTCCCGTTGTTGAGTCATTACGCGGCGCCTCCCTCGGGCTACTAGCTACTTCGATTTCATTTCTCCGTCAGCTGTGATCGTTGTACCGTCCTGATTGCAGAATTTAGTTCCCATTTGTTGATTGGTCTAGTGAAATAGACTGTCACAATATGTAACTTATCACATTGTAGGTTTCGCCAACTATCCCCATTTGCAGCCAGCGGGTGATTGTCCCTGAGTTATACATTCATTATCGCCCGCTTGCGTCAGGGGAGATAACATTTCAGGGGCGGCGATTTGTGTGTACAGACCTGGCCATTTCTGTCTGCTTCTACATAGCGGGATATTGTAGATCTGGCTTTATCCATATGTAAAATAAAAAGGTATTAAGCAGCTGAACCTAAGGAAAGACGAGGCAAACTACGACGTTTCGGCAAAAAGCCTTCGTCGGGTACAATATAAGAAATATAAATACCAAAACATACAAGGCAAGTACTTGTCTATCTCTAAAAGTTTGTGTGAAGGAATGACAGAAAGAGGATGTGGCCAGGTCAAAAGTATGTTTGTCACGTGATAAGTGGTCAATAGACCAGATAGGCTCTCGATGGCCAAATAAGAGCCAAACGTAGTAAGCGTCCCCTGACAAAAATGGATAGAGATAGCAGGGGTGGCAAGAGGGGAGAAAAGCAGAAGATAAGAGACTGAAAGAGGAGGTCAGTAATCTGTATCCATATGGTGGCGTTCTGTTTATATATGGAGCATGTGTGGTTAGTGAGCTTGTTACCTCTTCAGTAAGGCATGGGTTCAATTTCCAGAAGTGGCAGACTTTTTTTTTTGGGGGGGGGGGAGGGGGAGAGGGGGGGGGAATCACGCAGACTCTGAAAATGGGTACCAGAGATTTTTCTAGCCCAAAAATATGGTCAATATTAATGTGCGGATGGAAAAATATGGTTACTATCATTGTGCCGACGAAAACATATGGTCGTTATCATTGTGCTGATAGAAACATATGGTCGTTATCATTGTGCTGATAGAAACATATGGTCGTTATCATTGTGCTGATAGAAACATATGGTCGTTATCATTGTGCTGATAGAAACATATGGTCGTTATCATTGTGCCGATAGAAACATATGGTCGTTATCATTGTGCTGATAGAAACATATGGTTACTATCATTGTGCCGATAGAAACATATGGTCGTTATCATTGTGCTGATAGAAACATATGGTTACTATCATTGTGCCGATAGAAACATATGGTTACTATCATTGTGCCGATAGAAACATATGGTCTTTATCATTGTGCTGATAGAAAAAAAATGGTCGTTATCATTGTGCCGATAGAAACATATGGTTACTATCATTGTGCCGATAGAAACATATGGTTACTATCATTGTGCCGATAGAAACGTATGATCATTATCATTGTGCCGATAGAAACATATGGTTACTATCAGCCTCTCCCTCTATACTCTGGCAAGGGGACCTTTACTCTCATGTCTATATGTGAAACTGGTCTGTTTAAAAGACGCCTGTATCAACCAGCAGCCCATACCATAATTAACTGATTGTATCTTTTCTTGCAAAAACCTACCACATCGTCGATCCCATGATATGCTACGGAGTTCGTGCACGTGGGCCTGAATTCTCCTCGGATTGTCTCGAGATTCTCGAGGGGGATATCGGAGCACCTATGGGTTGGTTCGGTGTACAGTGATGAGAGTGCTAACAAGAAACAAACCTTTTCTTCTTGACATAGTTGGCTGTTGCTGGCGTCGAGTGCACCCAGAGTTTCATCGCTCATCAATGTCAGTATCATTAAATGTCCTCTACCGCACTAATCTGGCTAATATGATCTGATCTAGTCCTGCTAATATAATCTGATCTAGTCCGGCTAATATGATCTGATCTAGTCCTGCTAATATGATCTGATCTAGGCCTGCTAATATGATCTGATCTAGTCCGGCTAATATGATCTGATCTAGTTCGGCTAATATGATCTGATCTAGGCCTGCTAATATGATCTGATCTGGTCCTGCTAATATGATCTGATCTAGTCCGGCTAATATGATCTGATCTAGTCCGGCTAATATGATCTGATCTAGTCCGGCTAATATGATCTGATCTAGTCCGGCTAATATGATATGATCTAGTCCTGCTAATATGATCTGATCTAGTCCTGCTAATATGATCTGATCCAGTCCTGCTGATATGATCTGATCTAGTCCGGCGAATATGATCTGATCTAGTCTGGCTAATATGATCTGATCTAGTCCTGCTAATATGATCTGATCTAGTCCGGCAAATATGATCTGATCTAGTCCGGCTAATATGATCTGATCTAGTCCGGCAAATATGATCTGATCTAGTCCGGCAAATATGATCTGATCTAGTCCTGCTTATATGATCTGATCTAGTCCGGCTAATATGATCTGATCTAGTCCGGCGAATATGATCTGATCTAGTCCTGCTTATATGATCTGATCTAGTCCGGCTAATTATACCTGATGTAGTCCTGGTAGGATCACGACAGTAATGAACAATACTTAGAATGCCTTGTTACATTCTTTCTCAAACTAGTTCGTTCCTTGATGTTGTTGTTCCGTTTTGTTTACATCCACCAAAATGTGAATGTTATGCTTGTAGCACAAATAATAAGTAATAAGAAACTCTTTAAACAGAGCCTCGTAGAAGGTGGCAATCTGATCATCAGAAGACCTCTTTCGATCAAGTGTCTCGGCATTTTGTCTTCTGAACTTTCTAGGGGAGGTGGACCCGCCTGAGTCATGACTCTCAGGTGTTGACAGGTGCTGCATTGAACTCATGTTGACAAATATTCGGCCATAAATAAAATAACCACATTTATTCTGCACCACACTTCTGATCCAATCTACTGTCTACATCGGGTAGCGCACGCCTGTCTTAGCTTTAACATAACACATTGATGTCCTCTTCGTGGTTACAGCAGTCTAAAATGGCTAGTATTTCGTGACATCCTTATATACACTCACAAACACACTGTTTTGTTATGGAGTAATCAGGCGCTTCTGGGATGAGCGGTTTATGTGCTTCGAGGTTAGTTTTCTGAATGTTGTGAACTTATTGCTCAGGATAGTGGACATATTTTCGTCTATTACAAGCCCAAACATTTAACGTTGGTAGGGGGCTGAGAAAAGGTGGAGCTGTGATGGTTGGGAATGAGGCAATGGTGAGATGGAGGTGAAGTGGATGTGAGATGGAGGTGAGATGGGGGTGAAGTGGATGTGAGATGGAGGTGAGATAGAGGTGAAGTGGATGTGAGATGGAGGTGAGATAGAGGTGAAGTGGATGTGAGATGGAGGTGAGATAGAGGTGAAGTGGATGTGAGATGGACGTGAGATAGAGGTGAAGTGGATGTGAGATGGAAGTGAAGTGGATGTGAGATGGAGGTGAGATAGAGGTGAAGTGGATGTGAGATGGAGGTGAAGTGGATGTGAGATGGAGGTGAGATAGAGGTGAAGTGGATGTGAGATGGAGGTGAGATAGAGATGAAGTGGATGTGAGATGGAGGTGAAGTGTATATGAGATGGAGGTGAAGGTGGATGTGAGATGGAGGTGAAGTGTATATGAGATGGAGGTGAAGGTGGATGTGAGATGGAGGTGAGATAGAGGTGAAGTGGATGTGAGATGGAGGTGAGATAGAGGTGAAGTGGATGTGAGATGGAGGTGAGATGGAGGTGAAGTGGATGTGAGATGGAGGTGAAAGTGGATGTGAGATGGAGGTGGATGTGAGATGGAGGTGAAAGTTGATGTGAGGTGGGTGTGAAGTGGATGTGAGATGGAGGTGAAATGGGTGTGACATGAAGGTGAAGTGGATGTAAGATGGGGGTGGATGTGAGATGGAGGTGAAAGTGGATGTGAGATGGAGATGGATGTGAGATGGAGGTGAATCTTGATGTGAAAGTGGATGTCAGATGGAGTTGAAGTGGATGTGAGATGGAGGTGAAGTGGATGTGAAAGTGGATGTGAGATGGAGTTGAAGTGGATGTGAGAAGGAGGTGAAGTGGATGTGAGATGGAAGTGAAATTGATGTGAGATGGAGGTGAAATAGATGTGAGATGAAGGTGAAAGTGGATGTGAGATGGAGGTGAAATGGATGTGAGATGGAGGTGCAGGTGGATGTGAGATGGAGGTGAAAGTGGATGTGAGATGGAATGTGAGATGAAGGTGAAGTGGATGTGAGATGGAGGTGAAGTGGATGTGAGATTGAGATGAAGTGGATGTGAGATGGAGGTGAAAGTGTGATGTGAGATGGAGGTGAAAGTGGAATGTGAGATGGAGGTGAAAGTGTGATGTGAGATGGAGGTGAAAGTGGAATGTGAGATGGAGGTGAAAGTGTGATGTGAGATGGAGGTGAAGTGGATGTGAGATGGAGGTGAAAGTGATTGTGAGATGTAGGTCAAGTGTATGTGAGATGGAGGTGAAATTGATGTGAGATGGAGGTGAAGTGGATGTGAGATGGAGGTGAAATGGATATGAGATGGATGTGAGATGGAGGTGAAGTAGATGTGAGATTGAGGTGAAGTGAATGTGAGATGGAGGTGAAGTGGATGTGAGATGGAGGTGAAAGTGTGATGTGAGATGGAGGTGAAAGTGGAATGTGAGATGGAGGTGAAAGTGTGATGTGAGATGGAGGTGAAAGTGGAATGTGAGATGGAGGTGAAAGTGTGATGTGAGATGGAGGTGAAGTGGATGTGAGATGGAGGTGAAAGTGATTGTGAGATGTAGGTCAAGTGTATGTGAGATGGAGGTGAAATTGATGTGAGATGGAGGTGAAGTGGATGTGAGATGGAAGTGAAATGGATATGAGATGGATGTGAGATGGAGGTGAAGTAGATGTGAGATGGAGGTGAAGTGAATGTGAGATGGAGGTGAAGTGGATGTGAGATGGAGGTGAAGTGAATGGGAGATGTAGGTGAAATGGATGTGAGATGAAGGTGAAAGTGGATGTGAGATGGAGGTGAAAGTGGATGTGAGATGGAGGTGAAAGTGGATGTGAGATGGAGGTGAAGTGGATGTGAAAGTGTATGTGAGATGGAGGTGAAAGGGGAGGTGAAAGTGGATGTGAGATGGATGTGAAAGTGGATTTGAGATGGAGGTGAAAGAGGATGTGAGATGGAGGTGAAGTGGATGTGAAAGTGGATGTGAGACGGAGGTGAAAGTTGATATGAGATGGAGGTGAAAGTGGATGTGAGATGGAGGTGAAGTGGATGTGAAATGGAGGTGAACTAGGGTGTGAGATGTAGGTGAAGTGGATGTGAGATGGAGGTTAAGTGGATGTGAGGTGGAGGTGAAGTGGATGTGAGATGGAGGTTAAAGTGGATGTGAGATGGAGGTGAAGTGGATATGAGATGGAGATGAAGTGGATATGAGATGGAGAAGAAGTGGATGTGAGATGGAGATGAAGTGATTGTGAGATGGAGGTGAAGCGGATGTGATGTGGAGATGAAGTGGATGTGAGATGGAGATGAAGTTTATGTGAGATGGAGGTAAAGTTGATGTGAGATATAGGTGAATTGGATGTGAGTTGGAGGTGAACGTGGATGTGAGATGGAGGTGCAGTAGATGTGAGATGGATGTGAACGTGGATGTGAGATGGAGGTGAAGTGGATGTGAGATGGAGGTGAAGTGGATGTGAGATGGAGGTGAAATGGATGTGAGATGGAGGTGAAGTGGATGTGAGATGGAGGTGAAGTGGATCTGAGATATAGGTGAATTGGATGTGAGATGGAGGTGAAGTGGATTTGAGATGGAGATGAGGTGAATGTAAGATGAAGATGAAAGTGAATGTGATATGAATGTGAAAGCGAATGTGAGATGAAGGTGAAAGTGAATGTGAGATGGAGGTGAAAGCGAATGTGAGATGAAGGTGAAAGAGAATGTGATATGAAGGTGAAAGTGAATGTGAGATGAAGGTGAATGTGAAGTGAAGGTGAAAGTGAATATGAGATGAAGGCGAAGGTGACTGTGAGATGAAGGTGAAGGTGAATGTGAGATGAAGGTGAATGTGAAGTGAAGGTGAAAGTGAATGTGAGATGAATGTGAAAGTGAATGTGAGATGATATTTGAAAGTAAGCTGTTATTTGTTCTTGATTGAAATAAGATGGAAATTAAAAAAACCGTTTTATATATAACACGCACACGCACATAAAGAGAGCGAGAGAGAGGGGGAAGGGGAATAAGGGTAAAAAGGGAAATACATTATTTAAAAGAATAAAGTATCACGAAAAAAAAAGAAACGAAATGTGCATGTCTGTACATAGTTTATGTATGCATATCTGCATTAGTTTATGTATGAATATCTGCATTAGTTTATGTATGCATATCTGCATTAGTTTATGTATGCATATCTGCATTTGCATCTGTCATTGTCAACTATACATGTCTCTTTCAATCTACTTCTAAATGCTTTTTTCTCTCAACTTGTAAATGCGTGTCTCTCTCAACTTGTAAATGCGTGTTTCTCTCAACTTCTAAATGCTTTTTTCTCTCAACTTGTAAATGCGTGTCTCTCTCAACTTGTAAATGCGTGTTTCTCTCAACTTGTAAATGCGTGTCTCTCTCAACTTGTAAATGCGTGTTTCTCTCAACTTGTAAATGCGTGTTTCTCTCAACATGTAAATGGGTGTCTCTCTCAACTTGTAAATGCGCGTTTCTCTCAACTTGTAAATGCATGTTTCTCTCAACTTGTAAATGCGTGTTTCTCTCAACTTGTAAATGCGTGTTTCTCTCAACTTGTAAATGCGTGTTTCTCTCAACTTGTAAATGCATGTTTCTCTCAACTTGTAAATGGTTGTTTCTCTCAACTTGTAAATGATTGTTTTTACCGGTATACAGACTTGTGACTAGTTGTAAGTATCTATTTCTACCTGCTTGTATGTATCGACATGTGTCTGCCTCATGTTTTTGTGTGTGTGTATATAATATTAGCTACAGAAAGTAGTGAGGACGATCTGTAAGTGGTCAGAAGAAATGATAAAGCTAATTACCAATATGTGAAGAAAATACTAACCACCCTTTGACTGCCATGTTATAGGAACAGCTGATGAAATATTGTGTGGTATCTGGAACAATTCAGATAGAGCGAAACAGAGAGACAAGATACCAGACAGTTTGTGTAATGATTTAGTAAGAAGGTAACAATATAATTTATTACATCTGTAGAGACATGATCACCTACGCCAGCAGGTTACTTAATTATTTATGGCCATTTGCAACATTACAGGCAGTTGAAAACAGGACCATGATGGTCTACAATAGACACTGTTAGACTGTTTTGTCGAGCAGTTTCTGTTTTGACAGATTTTGTCAGTATATTGGAATATCATGTCCGGCTTCAGGAAGTAGATGTCGATTTTATGTGCAAAGATGTCGCCTTTTTCAGCTTGAAAATTTTGTCCTGCTTGTAACTTTGATTTAATTAAATTCTCTGTTACAGTGCCGCTTTTTGTAGATCTTTGTCATGTACTACGATCATGAACACAGCGCGCGCTGCCGGGGTCTGAAACGGGAGTCAAGAATTGTAGCGCTTTTCCCTGCCAAGAACGTTCGTAAGAGGCAACTAAGTAGAGTTGGGCATGTGACTGGCTATCTTGTGCTATAAGCAAAATAAGCCGCAAAAACTTCACAAACATTGACAATTATACACATTTTCAACTCCAGTGTTAAACCCAGGCCTATTATATAATAGCCACGACACATGGAGAACAACAAAAAAGACAGGCACGAAGGTACAGACCTTAATTAACGGATGCTTGCACAGAAAAAAGGATGACAATAGCAGGACTAAATCACTAACATAGAATTATGGGAAAGCACCACTCAAATACCAGTGAGCAAATAGATACAACGAAGATGATGGCGCTGGATAGGATATATACTGCGGAGGCCAACTGAGAGCATTACACGACACGCCCTTTTTTTGGAATCTCCAGTGGAAGCGACAAAGAGAAAGACCAAAATATTCTTAAAGAAATCACGTGGAAGCAGAGATGTAGATGGTGGGAAGACATTGAATGACCTTAAAAGAATGGCAAAAAATAAAACGGCCCGGAAAATATGTAAGACCTATGGGCTAAAAAAAAGAAGCAGCAGGAGATGGCCCATCAACAATCTTTCCCTGGCTTTCCCACTAACTTTTGATGTTCTTTATTTTTCTTAAGGCAATGCACATGGCAACTGTTTTAGTCATGTCATAAATATATACAAGATAGAGAGATAGATATAAGCAGGCGCACATATATTGCCATCTGTTTGTAAATATGGAGTTGCCCAGTGTACGGTCTAATGTAGACTATAGCTACAGTAACTTGAGCGTTTTGTTTACACTGTAAATGTCTGCGTTTTGACCTTTCCCAAACAAGGCATTACATGTCAGGCTGCCTACAACGCCCAGTCCCGCGCGTGACTGCTACCGCTCACATTACCACACTCAGAAGGTTTAGCATTACCGAACGGGCGCCTTTTACACAGCTTCCTTTGTGTTCGTTGGTTGTCATACATGCAGGGTGGTTGATATACGTACGGGGTGGTTTGATATAAGTACGGGGTGGTTGACATATATACGTGGTGGTTGATATACATGGTTGGAGTGGTTGACATACCCATACGGGGTGGTTGATATACATACGGGGTGTGGTTGATATACAACCGGGGTTGTATGGACATACATGCGGGGTGGTTGACATACATACGGGGTGGTTGATATACATACGGCGTGTATGACATACATGCGGGGTGGTTGATATACATATGTGGTGGTTTGATATACATTCGTGGTGACTATATTCATACGGGGGGGGTGGTGACATACATTCGGTGTGGTTTGACATACATACGGGGGGTTGACATAAATACGGGTGTGGTTGATATACATGCGGGGTGGCTGACATAACATATGGGTGTGATTTGTACATAAGGTGTGGTTGATTTACATACGGGGTGGTTGATATACATTCGTGGTGATTGACATGCATACGGGGGGGGGGTGTGGTTGATTATATATACATATGGGGTGGTTGACATATATACGGGGTGTTTGACTTCCATAGTGGTGGTTGACATACATACGGGGTGGTTGACATAAATACGGGGGTGGTTGACATAAATACGTGGTGGTTAATTTTTGGTGGTTGGCATACATACATACGTGGTTTTTGACATACATACGGGGTGGTTGACACACATCGTGGTGGTTGACATTAATACGAGGTGGTTGACATACGTACGTGGTGGTTGACAATATTTTCACGAACACCGGCCATTTTTAACATCCATGGGTTTTTTAACGTGCGCGAGTGTACACGAGCTTCCTGTTTTCGCCGTTGTTCGAGAGAGCTAGAGATAGGATCTCACTACCCTGAAACCTGGGGAGGGTAAAGCCACGAAGAAACCACGGGTTTGATTTTTGACAAATGTCCACCGCTTGTGGTGGGAATCAAACCCGCCCCCTTCTTGTCCAGATGCTGACGTCTTACCTCCAGACCACCCAGTCCCTTAGAGTATATCTGTTCGGAGAATATCTGCCCGTATGGCGAGGACAGCTAAGCACAAGGCTGGCGAGGCGAAAAATAGAAAACAGTTATATTCACGTAGCATTTACTTCCTCCAGACTTTGCTAAAGATATAATGTTGGTGGCATACAAATATCAAGAGAAAAAAATCATGTTAAATATATTTTTGTCATGAAAGAATGTGTGTACCAGTTCTTTCATTTCCTGTATCTATATGTTGTTGCCAGTGTTGTTTAATGCATACCACATTCTGTCTTCATCATCATCATCATGTGCCATACAGGTTGGCGTAGGCGATCATGTCCCTCCACAATCTTCTATCTACAGTGAATCGTATCAGTTCTATTGTTGACTGTTTCCATGCCATGACACCAAGCTATCCAGTATTTTCTCTTTTTGTCGTTCGCGATCTCTCTTTCTTTTATTTTGCCAGTTGTAACCAAGTATTCCAACTTTCCTCTTCTCATGATGTACCCGAAAAATGTTGATTGCTTCTTTCTGATGTTTTTTAAAATCTCCCTTTTTGTGTTGGCCTCTTTGAGAACTTCCTCATTGGTTTTTTAGCTGTCCAGTGAACTTTCAACATTCTTCTGAGAAATCCATCTCTGTGGCCTCTAATCGTCTTTTCATTTGTTTGTCTACTGTCCATGATTCGCTTCCATAGGTCAGAATTGGTTCTATATAGCACCGATGAACTCTTTTTCTCATTTTTATTGACACAGATTTGTTTGATAAGATATTTTTCATTTTCTGAAACGCTTATTTGGCCTGAGCTATTCTGCTTTCTATTTCTGTGGTGCGTCTCTCATCTGATGTTATTATTGTGCCCAAATATTTGAAACATTGCACTTGTTTCAGATTTGTCTCGTTTATTTTTATGCTGTATGATGGTGATGATTCTGTCTTCAGTGTTTTTTTTATTTCCAGGTATTTTTTTCCTTATTAAGTTTCCTTCACATGACTCCATTTTGTTGATTCTGCTGTTGATAACCACCTCTCGAAATCCTTGGTACCGGCACATGTCTGTCTATGTTGTAGTGTTAATGTAGGGAGATGTATATCTGTTGTATATGAAAGCTTCAGCTTCACGACTAATCGTTGTTGCGATGTCCAGCATCACCGCCTGACAGTTTGTTATGACTTCTCACGGGTCATGGCTCTATCTTTGCAAGAGATAACCAGTGAGGATCAAATGATGAAGTGTCTGCTGTAGTTAGGGCATGTTTTTTTTTCTACAACAGTTCTTGTTGTTATGGATCCAGAAGCCTGTGAGCTTATGCCCTTCGGTTCAATGCCATGTACTGATATTTGCAAGTATTTCTGAGGTATGCTTTTGCTGTGTTTGTGTACATGACATTGTCAATCTGTGTACATGACATTGTCATCTGTGTACATGGCATTTTCAATCTGTGTACATGGCACTGTCAATCTGTGTATATGACATTTTCAATCTATGTACATGGCATTGCCAATCTGCACAAATGGCACTGCCAATCTGTGTACATGACATTGTCAATCTATGTACATGACATTGTCAATTTGTGTACATGACATTGTCAATTTGTGTACATGACATTACCAATATGCGTACATGGCATTGCTATTATGTGTACTTGACAATGTCAATCTGTGTACATGACATTACTATTATGTGTAAATGACATTGTCAATATGTGTACATGACATTGCTATTATGTGTACATGACATTATCAATCTGTGTACATGACATTGTCAATCTGTGTACATGACACTGCCAATATGTGTACATGATTTTGCCAATCTAAGGGGGCTGTGGAATTTCTTCTCACCTCAGGATATTTGCAAACACTTCACCTTCTCACAACCCAATGGCACACAGTGGCTCTGTCTCTGCCGATGTGACGGCCATTCATCTGCTCATTCCTTCAGGCCATGGCGTCAGGCAGGATTCACTCCGGCCCATTCCCCGCCACCTACTGTCTGCTAGCACTTGCTTTGCTCTTTCAAGTGTATTATACGTTATACGACAGTCATGTGTATGTGCATTCAATTTCCGGGAAGGAGAGTTGCGTAACGTCAGCCACACTCTCTCTTCTTTCCTGCCCCTGATATAGCGTTGTGTAGGCGGGTTTAAATGTAAGTAAGCAGTGATCACGAAGCTTACTTTGTGTAGACACACGTCACATTATATAGCCAAAGATAGATAATAAGAGGATAAATGGCAGGAGCTGTGTGAAGCTAAAGAACAATTGTTAGGCGATGATCTAATGATCACAAACACTTGTCTCACATTACAGGGGCCATGATATCAACACAGAGAGACATTGAGAGATAAAGAACTCTCCTACACGTGTTCGGGCCAGCTTTATTCTCCTCACTTAGGCTTACCTCGTAGAGATCTATGTTCGAACATTCTTCCTTATTTGACGGTAATTAGTTCAACAAATATATTCCGTTCAGTCCAGTGCTTGCGTGGTATGACAATTCCGAGTCCAAATTTTGCGGGCTGCTATTTTTGTTTAGTTATTTGATGCAATCCACTGTTTGCGCTGTTGTTATTTCACTGTTCTACGCAGTTCAGTGTTTGAGTGTCGTTATTTTATTGAATTATTCTATATTCAGCCAGTGTCTGCATATTGTTATTTAATAAGCCGTGTTTTGTACAGCAGCTGCTAAACTGTTATTGTTGCTACTTTTGCCAATCTCATTGACGGTTGCCGATCCTTCTGTCTTATTGTTTACTTGAAGCCTGCAAGTGTTGCACTCGGTCTAACTGCAGGATTAGCGTACCTTTCATGGACAGATATATATATATATATATATACATGTATGTGCATTGCTACGTTTGGAATATTCCGCTTGTTACATTCATATAAAATTATCCATTCTTTTGTCTTTCTCTATGAAACCTTCTGTGGAGAGGTATTTGCTAGAAGACATGATGCTCACAATATGGGCTGTTATATAATTGCCTGCCTCTTTGTGGTCGGTATCGATTCTATCCGTAAGCCTATTACTTGTAGACAGGTAGACGGCGTTTATAGGAACAGAGAGAACATAACTGGACGAAGGTGATTATACCATGCTGGCGCGGGAACTGAGATGGAACAACGAAATCGACTTTTGGTTGATGTATCAGAATAGTGGTAACACTTGTGTGTGTGTATGTGCCACCCCCTTCATTGGTTGATGTATCAGAATAGTGGTAACACTTGTGTGTGTGTGTATGTGCCACCCCCTTCATTGGTTGATGTATCAGAATAGTGGTAAACTTGTGTGTGTGTATGTGCCACCCCCTTCATTGGTTGATGTATCAGAATAGTGGTAACACTTGTGTGTGTGTATGTGCCACCCCCTTCATTGGTTGATGTATCAGAATAGTTGTAACACTTGTATGTGTGTGTGCCACCCCCTTCATTGGTTGATGTATCAGAATAGTGGTAACACTTGTATGTGTGTGTGCCACCCCCTTCATTGGTTGATGTATCAGAATAGTGGTAACACTTGTATGTGCCACCCCCTTCATTGGTTGATGTATCAGAATAGTGGTAACACTTGTGTGTGCCACCCCCTTCATTCCATTCTTCATCACCAACTCCCTCTCGAACATAATTTAATTTAAAACTGTAATTTATTACATCAACTCGCTGTAACTGCCACTCATTTCTGAATTTTTCTTCCTTACAGATGTATGCAACGCCTTGTTAGTTTCATGATCTCTGCCAGACTTCCATGTTTACATAAACTAAACACAAAACTCCCATCAGCTGTACCCATCATTCGAGAAGCCGTTATAGCTCACTGGTACCATATACACTCGACTACCAGAGGCCGGATTCCATCCCGTTCGAGGGCTCCTACCTAAGTTCACCAACCTTAATGAGTGTTGGGTTTTCTGAAAAAAAATAAAGCGACCTGGCGTGATACCGCTTATATCGCCCCTATAATGTGCTTTTTGTTATTTAAAATGATTTTGCTAACAACAAAATCTCCAAACATTGAAGGCTTGAAGGAAACCCTTACTATTGCTTACAACAGTTCATCTATTTACACGAACTGTACGCACAATCGCCGTAGCTTCATTCATGTGTCCTTGCTATAGTCCCTTAGCTTCATGCATCCACTCCTTTGGTACCATAAACATATACTACTGATTACTTAGTTCCATGTATGGACGACTCCTTTAGTGCATAAACATGTACTACTGATTACTTAGTTCCATGTATGGACGACTCCTTTAGTGCCATAAACATGTACTACTGATTACTTAGTTCCATGAATGGACGGCCCCTTTAGTACCATAAACATGTACTACTGATTACTTAGTTCCATGTATGGACGGCCCCTTTAGTACCATAAACATGTACTACTGATTACTTAGTTCCATGTATGGACGGCTCCTTTAGTACCATAAACATGTACTACTGATTACTTAGTTCCTTGTATGAGCGGCTCTCTTAGTACCATAAACATATACTACTGATTACTTAGTTTCTTGTATGAACGCTCTCTTAGTACCATAATCATATACTACTGATTGCTTAGTTCCTTGTATGGGCGGCTCCCATACTACCTTACCCTACTCCCTTAGCTCAGAAAACAATACCTGCCGCCCCTGTAGCTCTTTTAAACTGTAATGTCAGTACATTGTTTGGTTTCTCTTTGGAAAGAGCCGCAGTGACGAAATGATTTGTCAACTGACAATATGAGTCCGGGTTAATTCTAAAACGTCTCAGTATTTTTATCTTTTCTAATAGATATGGCTTCGGGGTTTATCCTGCCTCTGAAAACGGGCACCACATATTTTCTTAAAGAAAATAATTCGACCTGGAGTGATACTGACCATATCACCAATACAAAGTTGCCAGTGGTGATAACAAAGTATGTAACAAGTAACGTATTACGTACTGTATACGCATCAAATTGTTGTTGCTGGAGACAATGTTGCCAGGTTTGAGAAGCCGTGATCTATATTATTAATTGGGGGACCACGTTGTGTTCAGCAGAAGGTTGTCGCGTGTGTACGGGAAATGTCGGCCTCCGTACAAGTGCTCGTTATTTGCCGCATTCATGTCTACATCAGGAACCGTTGCTAGCAAATTCCAGCATCCGCATTTCCCAAACTTAATCAGGAATATAAAAATAGAAGCTTGTTCTGGCAATAGCATCGTCTTGTGACGTTAACGAATCATTGAAGCAACAATATCTTTCATCATTTCAACACTTCGTTACGTCTTCGTTTCGCTGACACTTTTGTTACTCCCCTCTGCCAACTTGAGAGCCTCGGTGGCTAAATAGTTAGTGTGCTCGCTTCCTGATCCTAAGTGGCCAGGTTCGATCCCCAAAAGTGGCGGATTTTTTTGGTTTCGAACAGACAAGACTCCGGGGTTCACCCAGCCTCTAACAAATGGGTATCAGAGATTTCTGGAAAGTAAAGGTGGTCTTGCGTGACACCGACCACATCACACACAAAATATGCTGTGGTCTTAAAAAGATATAGTCAGGACACCATATTCCCCATACGCCTAGCAAGACAGTAGATGGAATCAATTCAGAGGAAGAGGTATGTTTACAGCGCTCGGAAAAAAAAGACAAATAATCAACAGAAAAAAAACAAAGAACAATATATGGACCGAAGCAGGATCGAACCCGTACTCAGTGGCACAGCGCCGTGCCACGAAAGCCAAACGCTAGGGAATACTGCCACTCACGGGTTTGATCCTGCTTCGGTCCATATATTGTTCTTTGTTTTTTTTTTCTGTTGTTGATTATTTGTCATTTTTTCCGAGTGCTGTGGCCAGACATTGGATCCCACTACACAGAGAGGGCTTGATATCGGATCTCACTACCCAGAGAGGACTAGACATCGGATCTTACTACCCAGAGAGGACTAGACATCGGATCTCACTTCAGAGAGAGGGCTAGATATCGGATTTAAAAAAGTAAAGTAAAGAGCCCCGTCACGCCAAGTGGCGTATAGGAAATATGGTGTTAGTGACCATACATTTTACAGACCTTAGGCACATGATTTTTGGGGTAATGTGGTCGGTATTACGCCCGTGCCGCTTTACTTTCCCAGAAAAAAATCCGGTACCCATTTAAGGCTGGGTGAACCCGGAAGCCGTCGGTTGGGATCGAACCCTACCTCTTGTATTTTTTAGTCCAGTTCACTAACCACTAAGCTATCGCGGCTCCCAGATATCGGATTTGACGACCCAGAAAGGGGTAAACATCAGATCTCAGTACTCATAGAGGACTAGACATCAGATCTCAGTACTCATAGAGGACTAGACATCAGATCTCACTACTCATAGAGGACTAGACATCAGATCTCAGTACTCATAGAGGACTAGACATCAGATCTCAGTACTCATAGAGGACTAGACATCAGATCTCACTACTCATAGAGGACTAGACATCAGATCTCACTACTCATAGAGGTCCAGACATCGGATCTCACTATCTAGATCTCTCAGCACTTGGCAGGTTCCAAACCCGAGACTTCCCAGTCCAGAGATCGACATCTAACCGCTATACCAGCAAGACCCTATCGTTAAATGATTCAATGACGGGAGAAAATAAAGGTATTATTTTGAAATGAGTAGATGAAGAGACAAAACAGGACTGTACAAGGTTTCTCACTCGCTACGAAACCCGACATTTCTTAAATGGTTTTGCCACTAATGAGGATATTGAAAACAAAAAAGAAACGGACTAATTTCACTTTGTGAGGAATGTGACGTCGTCACAATGTATGCTGGGTGTGTGATCACGATTTGTCTGGACACAGTATTGAACCGGCGAGCCATTTTGAAAATCCTTGCCAGTATGTCCACTGTCACTGCCTGAATGTCTCCAGTGATGTTTGATTTCAGGGCGTCTATGGTTCGTGGTTTGTTTCAGAAAACTTGCCCTTTCTCAAAAGTCGATGAGCATCAATAAATAACCAGGATGGACTTCTTGGCTGATGTCAGCTCAAAACGTTTCCAGGAATTCTTGTTTTGATATCACTGTAGCCATTATGTTTGTTCACTAAGTGCCAATAAAAACACTCTTCCACCAGAGTATGCCGACATCTTCCAGCAATTCTGTGTAAACTACCAGGCGTACACAAACACTCACGAACAACAACCGTATAGTTTAGACACCCATAACCAATAGATAAAGGCGCATTAGACATGCCCCCCACCCGCAACTACTCCGTGTCGCAGCAAAGACAAACACACTACAGACACAGTTCTCACACAATGAACGTACACATGTTCAAATTATGTTGCAATATCTTAACTAGTGCTAGAATTCTTGTGGAAATGTCGGTTTTGGTAGCGAGTCAGGTATATATGTGTGTGTTTATACTTCAATAATTCGACGGTAAGACAAGAGACTTTTGATGTATGAGGATATAGACGAGCAATTTACATGTTATATTCATCAAAGAAATAATGCAGTCGAATAAAAAAAAATAAATTAGAGTAGATGAACAGTAAAACAAAATATCATTTTAAAAATGGTAATGCATTATTTAATGGGTAGAACACGAATATGACACCACGCTGAAGGCTTTGGTAGGAGACAGAAACACGAGTTTGAAACAGATGGGAGGTTAGCATCAAGAGATAGGAGGTTAGCATCAAGAGATAGGAGGTTAGCATCACGAGATAGGAGGTTAGCATCAAGAGATGGGAGGTTAGCATCAAGAGATGGGAGGTTAGCATCAAGAGATGGGAGGTTAACATCAAGAGATGGGAGGTTAGCATCAAGAGATGGGAGGTTAGCATCAAGAGATGGGAGGTTAGCATCAAGAGATGGGAGGTTAGCATCAAGAGATGGGAGGTTGACATCAAGAGATAGGAGGTTAGCATCACGAGATGGGGGGTTAACATCAAGAGATGGGAGGTTGACATCAAGAGATGGGAGGTTGAAATCAGAGATGGGAGGTTGACATCAAGAGATGGGAGGTTGACATCAAGAGATGGGAGGTTGACATCAAGAGATAGGAGGTTGACATCAAGAGATGGGAGTTTAGCATCAAGAGATGGGAGGTTAGCATCAAGAGATGGGAGGTTAGCATCAAGAGATGGGAGGTTAGCATCAAGAGATGGGAGGTTAGCATCAAGAGATGGGAGGTTAGCATCAAGAGATGGGAGGTTAGCATCAAGAGATGGGAGGTTAGCATCAAGAGATGGGAGGTTAGCATCAAGAGATGGGAGGTTAGCATCAAGAGATGGGAGGTTAGCATCAAGAGATGGGAGGTTAGCATCAAGAGATGGGAGGTTAGCATCAAGAGATAGGACGTTAGCATCAAGAGATAGGACGTTAGCATCAAGAGATGGAGGTTAGCATCAAGAGATGGGAGGTTAGCATCAAGAGATGGAGGTTAGCATCAAGAGATGGGAGGTTAGCATCAAGAGATGGGAGGTTAGCATCAAGAGATGGGAGGTTAGCATCAAGAGATGGGAGGTTAGCATCAAGAGATGGGAGGTTAGCATCAAGAGATGGGAGGTTAGCATCAAGAGATGGGAGGTTAGCATCAAGAGATGGGAGGTTAGCATCAAGAGATGGGAGGTTAGCATCAAGAGATAGGAGGTTAGCATCAAGAGATGGGAGGTTAGCATAAAGAGATGGGAGGTTAGCATCAGAGATGGGAGGTTAGCATCAAGAGATGGGAGGTTAGCATCAAGAGATAGGAGGTTAGCATCAAGAGATAGGAGGTTAGAATCAAGAGATGGGAGGTTAGCATCAAGAGATGGGAGGTTAGCATCAAGAGATGGGAGGTTAGCATCAAGAGATGGGAGGTTAGCATCAAGAGATGGGAGGTTAGCATCAAGAGATGGGAGGTTAACATCAAGAGATGGGAGGTTAACATCAAGAGATAGGAGGTTAGCATCAAGAGATGGGAGGTTAACATCAAGAGATGGGAGGTTAACATCAAGAGATGGGAGGTTAGCATCAAGAGATGGGAGGTTAGCATCAAGAGATGGGAGGTTAGCATCAAGAGATGGGAGGTTAACATCAAGAGATAGGAGGTTAACATCAAGAGATAGGAGGTTAGCATCAAGAGATAGGAGGTTAGCATCAAGAGATGGGAGGTTAGCATCAAGAGATGGGAGGTTAGCATCAAGAGATGGGAGGTTAGCATCAAGATATGGGAGGTTAGCATCAAGAGATAGGAGGTTTGCATCAAGAGATAGGAGGTTAGCATCAAGAGATAGGAGGTTAGCATCAAGAGATATGAGGTTAGCATCAAGAGATGGGAGGTTAGCATCAAAAGATAGGAGGTTAGCATCAAGAGATAGGAGGTTAGCATCACGAGATGGGGGGTTGACATCAAGAGATAGGAGGTTGACATCAAGAGATGGGAGGTTGACATCAAGAGACTGGAGGTTGACATCAAGAGATAGGAGGTTGACATCAAGAGATAGGAGGTTAGCATCAAGAGATAGGAGGTTAGCATCAAGAGATGGGAGGTTAGCATCAAGAGATGGGAGGTTAACATCAAGAGATAGGAGGTTAGCATCACGAGATGGGAGGTTGACATCAAGATATAGGAGGTTAGCATCAAGAGATAGGAGGTTAGCATCAAGAGATAGGAGGTTAGCATCAGAGATGGGAGGTTAACATCAAGAGATAGGAGGTTGACATCAAGAGATAGGAGGTTAGCATCACGAGATGGGGGGTTGACATCAAGAGATAGGAGGTTGACATCAAGAGATAGGAGGTTGACATCAAGAGATGGGAGGTTGACATCAAGAGACTGGAGGTTGACATCAAGAGATAGGAGGTTGACATCAAGAGATAGGAGGTTGACATCAAGAGATGGGAGGTTATCATCAAGAGATGGGAGTTAGCATCAAGAGATGGAAGGTTAGCATCAAGAGATGGAAGGTTAACATCACGAGATGGGAGGTTAGCATCAAGAGATGGGAGGTTGACATCAAGAGATAGGAGGTTGACATCAAGAGATAGGAGGTTAACATCAAGAGATGGAGGTTGACATCAAGAGATAGGAGGTTAGCATCAAGAGATGGGAGGTTGACATCAAGAGATAGGAGGTTAGCATCAAGAGATAGGAGGTTAGCATCAAGAGATGGGAGGTTGACATCAAGAGATAGGAGGTTAGCATCAAGATAAAGGAGGTTGACATCAAGAGATAGGAGGTTAGCATCAAGAGATGGGAGGTTGACATCAAGAGATAGGAGGTTGACATCAAGAGATAGGAGGTTGACATCAAGAGACTGGAGATTGACATCAAGAGACTGGAGATTGACATCAAGAGATGGGAGGTTATCATCAAGAGATGGGAGTTAGCATCAAGAGATGGAAGGTTAGCATCAAGAGATGGAAGGTTAGCATCACGAGATGGGAGGTTAGCATCAAGAGATGGAGGTTGACATCAAGAGATGGGAGGTTGACATCAAGAGATAGGAGGTTGACATCAAGAGACTGGAGGTTGACATCAAGAGATGGGAGGTTATCATCAGAGATGGAGGTTGACATCAAGAGATGGGAGGTTGACATCAAGAGATGGGAGGTTGACTTCAAGAGACTGGAGGTTGACATCAAGAGATGGGAGGTTAGCATCAAGAGATGGGAGGTTGACATCAAGAGATGGGAGGTTGACATCAAGAGACTGGAGGTTAGCATCAAGAGATGGGAGGTTGACATCAAGAGATGGGAGGTTAGCATCAAGAGATGGGAGGTTAGCATCAAGAGATAGGAGGTTAGCATCAAGAGATAAGAGGCTGACATCAAGAGATAGGAGGTTAGCATCAAGAGATGGGAGGTTGACATCAAGAGATGGGAGGTTAGCATCAAGAGATAGGAGGTTAGCATCACGAGATGGGGGGTTGACATCAAGAGATAGGAGGTTGACATCAAGAGATAGGAGGTTGACATCAAGAGATGGGAGGTTGACATCAAGAGACTGGAGGTTGACATCAAGAGATAGGAGGTTGACATCAAGAGATAGGAGGTTAGCATCAAGAGATAGGAGGTTAGCATCAAGAGATGGGAGGTTAGCATCAAGAGATAGCAGGTTAGCATTAAGAGATAGGAGGTTAGCATCAAGAGATAGGAGGCTGACATCAAGAGATAGGAGGTTAGCATCAAGAGATGGGAGGTTGACATCAAGAGATGGGAGGTTAGCATCAAGAGATAGGAGGTTAGCATCACGAGATGGGGGGTTGACATCAAGAGATAGGAGGTTGACATCAAGAGATGGGAGGTTGACATCAAGAGACTGGAGGTTGACATCAAGAGATAGGAGGTTGACATCAAGAGATAGGAGGTTGACATCAAGAGATGGGAGGTTGACATCAAGAGACTGGAGGTTGACATCAAGAGATAGGAGGTTGACATCAAGAGATAGGAGGTTAGCATCAAGAGATAGGAGGTTAGCATCAAGAGATGGGAGGTTAGCATCAAGAGATGGGAGGTTAACATCAAGAGATAGGAGGTTAGCATCACGTGATGGGGGTTGACATCAAGAGATAGGAGGTTAGCATCAAGAGATAGGAGGTTAGCATCAAGAGATAGGAGGTTAGCATCAAGAGATGGGAGGTTAACATCAAGAGATAGGAGGTTGACATCAAGAGATAGGAGGTTAGCATCAAGAGATAGGAGGTTAGCATCAAGAGATGGGAGGTTAGCATCAAGAGATGGGAGGTTAGCATCAAGAGATAGGAGGTTAGCATCAAGAGATAGGAGGTTAGCATCAAGAGATGGGGGTTGACATCAAAAGATAGGAGGTTAGCATCAAGAGATAGGAGGTTAGCATCAAGAGATAGGAGGTTAGCATCAAGAGATGGGAGGTTGACATCAAGAGATGGGAGGTTGACATCAAGAGACTGGAGGTTGACATTAAGAGATAGGAGGTTGACATCAAGAGATAGGAGGTTAGCATCAAGAGATAGGTGGTTAGCATCAAGAGATGGGAGGTTAGCATCAAGAGATGGGAGGTTAACATCAAGAGATAGGAGGTTAGCATCACGAGATGGGGGGTTGACATCAAGAGATAGGAGGTTAGCATCAAGAGATAGAAGGTTAGCATCAAGAGATAGGAGGTTAGCATCAAGAGATGGGAGGTTAACATCAAGAGATAGGAGGTTGACATCAAGAGATAGGAGGTTAGCATCACGAGATGGGGGGTTAGCATCAAGAGATGGGAGGTTGACATCAAGAGATGGGAGGTTGACATCAAGAGATAGGAGGTTGACATCAAGAGATGGGAGGTTGACATCAAGAGATGGGAGGTTATCATCAAGAGATGGGAGGTTGATATCAAGAGATGGGATGTTGACATCAAGAGATAGGAGGTTGACATCAAGAGACTGGAGGTTGACATCAAGAGATGGGAGGTTAGCATCAAGAGATGGGAGGTTGACATCAAGAGATGGGAGGTTGACATCAAGAGACTGGAGGTTAGCATCAAGAGATGGGAGGTTGACATCAAGAGATGGGAGGTTAGCATCAAGAGATAGGAGGTTAGCATCAAGAGATAGGAGGTTAGCATCAAGAGATAGGAGGTTGACATCAAGAGATAGGAGGTTAGCATCAAGAGATGGGAGGTTGACATCAAGAGATGGGAGGTTAGCATCCAGAGATAGGAGGTTAGCATCAAGAGATAGGAGGTTAGCATCAAGAGATAGGAGGTTGACATCAAGAGATAGGAGGTTAGCATCACGAGATGGGGGGTTGACATCAAGAGATAGGAGGTTGACATCAAGAGATAGGAGGTTGACATCAAGAGATGGGAGGTTGACATCAAGAGACTGAGGTTGACATCAAGAGATAGGAGGTTGACATCAAGAGATAGGAGGTTAGCATCAAGAGATAGGAGGTTAGCATCAAGAGATGGGAGGTTAACATCAAGAGATGGGAGGTTAACATCAAGAGATAGGAGGTTAGCATCACGAGATGGGGGGTTGACATCAAGAGATAGGAGGTTAGCATCAAGAGATAGGAGGTTAGCATCAAGAGATAGGAGGTTAGCATCAAGAGATGGGAGGTTAGCATCACGAGATGGGAGGTTGACATCAAGAGATGGGAGGTTGACATCAAGAGACTGGAGGTTAGCATCAAGAGATGGGAGGTTGACATCAAGAGATGGGAGGTTAGCATCAAGAGATAGGAGGTTAGCATCAAGAGATAGGAGGTTAGCATCAAGAGATAAGAGGCTGACATCAAGAGATAGGAGGTTAGCATCAAGAGATGGGAGGTTGACATCAAGAGATGGGAGGTTAGCATCAAGAGATAGGAGGTTAGCATCACGAGATGGGGGTTGACATCAAGAGATAGGAGGTTGACATCAAGAGATAGGAGGTTGACATCAAGAGATGGGAGGTTGACATCAAGAGATAGGAGGTTGACATCAAGAGATAGGAGGTTGACATCAAGAGATAGGAGGTTAGCATCAAGAGATAGGAGGTTAGCATCAAGAGATGGGAGGTTAGCATCAAGAGATAGGAGGTTAGCATCAAGAGATAGGAGGTTAGCATCAAGAGATAGGAGGCTGACATCAAGAGATAGGAGGTTAGCATCAAGAGATGGGAGGTTGACATCAAGAGATGGGAGGTTAGCATCAAGAGATAGGAGGTTAGCATCACGAGATGGGGGGTTGACATCAAGAGATAGGAGGTTGACATCAAGACATGGGAGGTTGACATCAAGAGACTGGAGGTTGACATCAAGAGATAGGAGGTTGACATCAAGAGATAGGAGGTTAGCATCAAGAGATAGGAGGTGACATCAAGAGATGGGAGGTTGACATCAAGAGACTGGAGGTTGACATCAAGAGATAGGAGGTTGACATCAAGAGATAGGAGGTTAGCATCAAGAGATCGGAGGTTAGCATCAAGAGATGGGAGGTTAGCATCAAGAGATGGGAGGTTAACATCAAGAGATAGGAGGTTAGCATCACGTGATGGGGGTTGACATCAAGAGATAGGAGGTTAGCATCAAGAGATAGGAGGTTAGCATCAAGAGATAGGAGGTTAGCATCAAGAGATGGGAGGTTAACATCAAGAGATAGGAGGTTGACATCAAGAGATAGGAGGTTAGCATCAAGAGATAGGAGGTTAGCATCAAGAGATGGGAGGTTAGCATCAAGAGATGGAGGTTAGCATTAAGAGATGGGAGGTTAGCATCAATAAATAGGAGGTTAGCATCAAGAGATAGGAGGTTAGCATCAAGAGATGGGGGGTTGACATCAAAAGATAGGAGGTTAGCATCAAGAGATAGGAGGTTAGCATCAAGAGATAGGAGGTTAGCATCAAGAGATGGGAGGTTGACATCAAGAGATGGAGGTTGACATCAAGAGATGGGAGGTTAACATCAAGAGATAGGAGGTTGACATCAAGAGATAGGAGGTTAGCATCACGAGATGGGGGGTTAGCATCAAGAGATGGGAGGTTGACATCAAGAGATGGGAGGTTGACATCAAGAGATAGGAGGTTGACATCAAGAGATGGGAGGTTGACATCAAGAGATGGGAGGTTATCATCAAGAGATGGGAGGTTGATATCAAGAGATGGGAGGTTGACATCAAGAGATAGGAGGTTGACATCAAGAGATGGGAGGTTGACATCAAGAGATGGGAGGTTGACATCAAGAGACTGGAGGTTAGCATCAAGAGATGGGAGGTTGACATCAAGAGATGGGAGGTTAGCATCAAGAGATAGGAGGTTAGCATCAAGAGATAGGAGGTTAGCATCAAGAGATAGGAGGTTGACATCAAGAGATAGGAGGTTAGCATCAAGAGATGGGAGGTTGACATCAAGAGATGGGAGGTTAGCATCAAGAGATAGGAGGTTAGCATCAAGAGATAGGAGGTTAGCATCAAGAGATAGGAGGTTGACATCAAGAGATAGGAGGTTAGCATCACGAGATGGGGGTTGACATCAAGAGATAGGAGGTTGACATCAAGAGATAGGAGGTTGACATCAAGAGATGGAAGGTTGACATCAAGAGACTGGAGGTTGACATCAAGAGATAGGAGGTTGACATCAAGAGATAGGAGGTTAGCATCAAGAGATAGGAGGTTAGCATCAAGAGATGGGAGGTTAACATCAAGAGATGGGAGGTTAACATCAAGAGATAGGAGGTTAGCATCACGAGATGGGGGGTTGACATCAAGAGATAGGAGGTTAGCATCAAGAGATAGGAGGTTAGCATCAAGAGATAGGAGGTTAGCATCAAGAGATGGGAGGTTAGCATCACGAGATGGGAGGTTAGCATCAAGAGATGGGAGGTTGACATCAAGAGATAGGAGGTTGACATCAAGAGATAGGAGGTTGACATCAAGAGATGGGAGGTTGACATCAAGAGATAGGAGGTTAGCATCACGAGATGGGGGGTTGACATCAAGAGATAGGAGGTTGACATCAAGAGATAGGAGGTTGACATCAAGAGATGGGAGGTTGACTTCAAGAGATGGGAGGTTGACATCAAGAGATAGGAGGTTGACATCAAGAGATGGGAGGTTATCATCAAGAGATGGGAGTTAGCATCAAGAGATGGAAGTTTAGCATCAAGAGATGGAAGGTTAGCATCACGAGATGGGAGGTTAGCATCAAGAGATGGGAGGTTGACATCAAGAGATAGGAGGTTGACATCAAGAGATAGGAGGTTGACATCAAGAGATGGGAGGTTGACATCAAGAGATAGGAGGTTAGCATCAAGAGATGGGAGGTTGACATCAAGAGATAGGAGGTTAGCATCAAGAGATGGGAGGTTGACATCAAGAGATAGGAGGTTAGCATCAAGATATAGGAGGTTGACATCAAGAGATAGGAGGTTAGCATCAAGAGATAGGAGGTTAGCATCAAGAGATGGGAGGTTGACATCAAGAGATAGGAGGTTGACATCAAGAGATAGGAGGTTGACATCAAGAGACTGGAGATTGACATCAAGAGATGGGAGGTTATCATCAAGAGATGGGAGTTAGCATCAAGAGATGGAAGGTTAGCATCAAGAGATGGAAGGTTAGCATCAAGAGATGGAAGGTTAGCATCACGAGATGGGAGGTTAGCATCAAGAGATGGGAGGTTGACATCAAGAGATGGGAGGTTGACATCAAGAGATAGGAGGTTGACATCAAGAGACTGGAGGTTGACATCAAGAGATGGGAGGTTATCATCAAGAGATGGGAGGTTGACATCAAGAGATGGGAGGTTGACATCAAGAGATGGGAGGTTGACATCAAGAGATAGGAGGTTGACATCAAGAGACTGGAGGTTGACATCAAGAGATGGGAGGTTAGCATCAAGAGATGGGCGGTTGACATCAAGAGATGGGAGGTTGACATCAAGAGACTGGAGGTTGACAGCAAGAGATGGGAGGTTATCATCAAGAGATGGGAGGTTATCATCAAGAGATGGGAGGTTGACATCAAGAGATGGGAGGTTGACATCAAGAGATAGGAGGTTGACATCAAGAGACTGGAGGTTGACATCAAGAGATGGAAGGTTAGCATCAAGAGATGGGAGGTTGACTTCAAGAGATGGGAGGTTGACATCAAGAGACTGGAGGTTGACATCAAGAGATGGGAGGTTGACATCAAGAGACTGGAGGTTGATATCAAGAGATGGGAGGTTATCATCAAGAGATGGGAGGTTGACATCAAGAGACTGGAGGTTGATATCAAGAGATGGGAGGTTATCATCAAGAGATGGGAGGTTTACATCAAGAGATAGGAGGTAGACATCAAGAGATGGAAGGTTAGCATCAAGAGATGGGAGGTTGACATCAAGAGATGGGAGGTTGACATCAAGAGATGGAAGGTTAGCATCACGAGATGGGACGTTAGCATCAAGAGATGGAAGGTTAGCATCACGAGATGGGAGGTTAGCATCAAGAAATGGGTGATTAGCGTCAAGAGATGGGAATTTAGCATCAAGATATGGGAGGTTAGCATCAAGAGATGAAGGTTGACACCAAGAGATGGGATTTTAGCATCAAGAGATGGGAGGTTAGCATCAAGAGATGGGAGGTTAGCATCAAGAGATGGAAGATTAGCATCAATAGATGGGAGATTATCATCAATAGATGGGAGATTAACATCAATAGATGGGAGATTAACATCAATAGATGGGAGATTATCATCAATAGATGGGAGATTAACATCAATAGATGAGAGATTAACATCAATAGATGGGAGATTAATATTCAACTAGTCTGCTGGCGTGAAGCTTGTGTGTGTGTATATATAAACCAGCATGTTATATTCTCTAAATGCGATGATGATGGGCGTTGTTTTCTTGATGACAGTTGTCGACATCAACATCAATAACAACTCTATTGTGAGTTTTCTAGAGTCTGTCACAACTAGCCAGGACTCTAACAGGTTTAATGGCATGAAGCATCGTCGCCCAACAATTACACAGACCTGCCATCATAAATCACATCTTACTACAAACTCTATAATTGAGTTTATACAAAACTACAATTGCTGCTCAGTTCCCTCTAACTGGCTATCTCTAAATGAAGTTATAAATCCCTTAAGGATCCAGGATAGACCCAAGCTTCTACATCATTCTATGTCTATCTAAACATCTTATTTTTAATTGTTGGCTGATTTTTCTACTTCATTTCTAGTTATCTTTCCTGAACTATTCCTGGTAATCAATCATTCTATCCTGATGTTATCCGTCCTGGCAGCGCTTTGGCTGATCTAAACTTATGTCGTGTTTACTGACGGGAATTGACTAGCCCAGAACTCCAGTCTGGCTCGTCAAGTTTAGTCACGTGATTAAACTAATCACACGATCTCGGAATGTCCTTCAAACTGACCAGTGTTTTATGTAGCAGAGTACTTTAATGTCTCTTGGTCATTCCCCTGTTAACTCTATTAACACTCACACTTCTAGTACACTGTTTAACCCTCTCAAATCCAAGACCTGTACACTATCAAGCGATGGGGAAGTTAACATCAAGCGATGGGGAAGTTAACATCTAGCGATGGGAGGTTAACATCAAGAGATGAGCAGATAGCATGAGAATGTACTAACAAGCAGGAGAGCCACATTGATGTAGGTGTGGAGAATGGCATCAGGGCACAAAACATTGTGTCAGAAGTTAAGGGCGAGAGTGGGTTGTTAAAGTGTAAACAATGCTGCTTCGTGGTTTACACAGCACGCGCTTTACAGACAGCAACGACCCGTTATATCAATCAATCAATCGCAGTCAATACATCCATCCATCCGTCCAGTAACTTCCGCCATTAGATGTCAAGGTTTTTACTCCAAACTCAATTACACCCCCCCCCCCCAATTTGTGCGTGTCATTGTGCGGACGTGCGTGTGTGTTGGGAACTATTTGTCTAATCTCTCTGATGCTATGACGGGGTGACCCCCTGTCGCGACTTATCTGCCTGGTTAGTGCCGTTCTGTGGTTTCCAAACTGACATACGATATCGATTAGTTCCCTTTCACAGACACATAGCTTGAACTGGCTTTATTGCGGCGACGTAGAGCCAAACTCACCCCGACAAGTATGTGACGTTAGACCGTAGTTATGTGTGAACATTCTGTCGTGTTTGTGTGTAACCGCACACATTCTGTAACCGAACCAACTAGTGACCTTGACTGTGTTTGGAAGCCCGCATTTATGATGAGTCAAGATCCAATCTAACCTGAATCATTTCAGTGGAAGCGCTACGTTTACAAGACTCAAAAAAAATGCATAAATAATCAACAAAAACAAAATATCGAACCCGATCGAAATATAAGTACAATATACAGCCATAAAGAAGTAGGATTGAACCGGCACCCCTCTGCGGCAGGTTTCTCGTAGCAAGGCGCTGTGTTGAGGAGCACAGTTTAGATCCTGCTTCGGGCTGTCTATTGTTCTTTGTTTTGTTTCTGCTGTTGATTCTTCTTCTACCTTTTTAGCTCCCAGTGGAGCATAGGTCTTCAACAAACACTTTCCAAGTCGTTCTGTTTTTTGCCATTCTTTTAAGATCATTCCATGTCTTCCCCATCATCTTCATCTCTGCTTCTATCTGTCTTCTCCAAGAATTCCTTGGTCTTTCTCTTAGTCTTTTCCCCTGGGGATTCCAAAAAAGGCCTATTGTGTAATACTCTCAGTTGGCTTCCGTAGTGTGTGTCCTATCCAGCGCCATCTCTGCTGTTGGTTACTTGTGAACTTTTGTCCGAGTGTTGTAAACGTAGCTCTTCCCCATAAATGATTCGCTGATCTGTCGCCTCAGAAGTTTCCCTCTTATGTTCATTTATGATTCTCTCCAATCGAACGTGGCCGTTTTGGTATCAACAGAATAATTTCTCCTACTCCACCACAATATCCGTCCATCTCCTCGTTTAGGAGTAAGAAACCCATACACCAGCACAGGGCTGAAAGTGGTCGATGACTCACAGCCTGGCTCTGCTTGGTCCTACTCCACACCTTGCTTTGCTCTTGGAGACAGTCTCATCAAGCAGGCTGTTGTGAGAGAGAAGGCGCCCATATAGTGCTTCACTGAAGTCATCGGATGTCTTGTATGGCAGCGCTCTGTGACCACAACACGACGCATCTACGTCTATTCTATTCAGGGAATCAGTTTCATTGCAATCGAGCATCCCCATATCTGCTCCACCGCTCGTCCAGCATACCTCGAAACGTATGCAAACTAATTGTTCCTGTTAGATGTTGACTATAGATAACTCTGCATTTCTCATTAAGCACTCCTGATCGACCAGATCTCTTTTCTTTTCCACCTTTAGACTCCCAATCTCTCAATATATACATCATTGTCCCACCGTTAGACCCTAAGTCTCTCAATATATACATCATTTTCCCACCGTTAGACCCCTAAGTCTCTCAATATATACATCATTGTCCCACCGTTAGACCCCTAAGTCTCTCAATATATACATCATTGTCCCACCGTTAGACCCCTAAGTCTCTCAATATATATATCATTGTCCCACCGTTAGACCCCTAAGTCTCTCAATATATACATCATTGTCCCACCGTTAGACCCCTAAGTCTCTCAATATATACATCATTGTCCCACCGTTAGACCCCTAAGTCTCTCAATATATACATGTACATCATTGTCCCACCGTTAGACCCCTATTTCTCTCAATATATACATCATTGTCCCACCGTTAGACCCCTAAGTCTCTCAATATATACATCATTGTCCCACCGTTAGACCCGTAAGTCTCTCAATATATACATTATTGTCCCACCTTTAGACTCCTCAGTCTTTCATTATATACATCATTGTCCCACCGTTAGACCCCTAAGTCTCTCAATATATACATTATTGTCCCACCTTTAGACTCCTAAGTCTCTCAATATATACATCATTGTCCCACCGTTAGACCCCTAAGTCTCTCAATATATACATTATTGTCCCACCTTTAGACCCCTAAGTCTCTCAATATATACATCATTGTCCCACCGTTAGACCCCTAAGTCTCTCAATATATACATTATTGTCCCACCTTTAGACTCCTCAGTCTCTCATTATATACATCATTGCCCCACCTTTAGACTCCTCAGTCTCTCATTATATACATCATTGCCCCACCTTTAGACTCCTCAGTCTCTCATTATATACATCATTGTCCCACCGTTAGACCCGTAAGTCTCTCAATATATACATTATTGTCCCACCTTTAGACTCCTCAGTCTCTCAATATATACATCATTGTCCACAGTTAGACCCCTAAGTCTCTCAATATATACATTATTGTCCCACCTTTAGACTCCTTAGTCTCTCATTATATACATCATTGTCCCACCTTTAGACTCCTCAGTCTCTCATTATATACATCATTGCCCCACCTTTAGATTCCGCAGTCTCTCATTATATACATCATTGTTCCACATTTAAACTCCCCACTCTCTCAATATATACATGATTGTTCCACATTTAAACTCCCCACTCTCTCAATATATACATCATTGTTCCACCTTTAGACTCCCCACTCTCTCAATATATACATCATTGCCCCACCTTTAGACTCTCCACTCTCTCAATATATACATCATTGTTGCCCCTTTATAATCCCCACTCTCTCAATATATACATCATTGTTCCACCTTTAAACTCCCCACTCTCTCAATATATACATCATTGTTCCTCCTTTAGACTCCCCACTCTCTCAATATATACATCATTGTTCCTCCTTTAGACTCCCCACTCTCTCAATATATACATCATTGTTCCTCCTTTAGACTCCCCACTCTCTCAATATATACATCATTGTTCCTCCTTTAGACTCCCCACTCTCTCAATATATACATCATTGTTCCTCCTTTAGACTCCCCACTCTCTCAATATATACATCATTGTTCCACCTTTAAACTCCCCACTCTCTCAATATATACATCATTGTTCCTCCTTTAGACTCCCCACTCTCTCAATATATACATCATTGTTCCTCCTTTAGACTCCCCACTCTCTCAATATATACATCATTGTCCCCCCCCCCCCCCCCATTCTACTCCTTTCCTTTTGAATGAAGAACAAAAATGGCGATGTGCTCTTTGTCCAGAGTAAGGCCACACTCATTGCCAGAACTCTCAGCGAGCTTGTCGGCTATTTCATTCCCGAGTACACCACCATACCCTGGACAGTACACACATGTTAACGCGCTCACTGTAGAGCTATCCAAGAGCTGCATCCACTCCTATTGCTGCCAATCCTCTATAGCACACCTGGCGAGTCAGTATTGCGCCCAGTTTGCTTCTTTTTAAAAGCGGACATGAGGAGTAGTCGTCGAGCTAACGAAGCAGCTGAGAATTTGAGTTTTTTTCATCTTCTTTGTTATTGTCATCTTTTTCCTTCTTTGTTATTGTCATCTTTTTCCTTCTTTGTTATTGTCATCTTTTTCCTTCTTTGTTATTGTCATCTTTTTCCTTTGTTTCTGTTTCATCTGATTTGTTCCTGTTCTTTTCCTCGCCGTCTTACACTTTTCCCCTCTTCATTTTTTTCCCTCTTTGTCTTCATATTTTCTTCTTTTATTATCGTCTTTGTCTTCATATTTTCCTCTTTATTATCGTCTTTGTTTTTATATTTTCTTCTTTATTATCGTCTTTGTTTTTATATTTTTCTTTTTATTATCGTCTTTGTTTTTATATTTTCTTCTTTTATTATCTTCTTTGTCTGATAATTTTCTTCTTTATTATTGTTTTTGTCTTCATATTTCTCTTCTTTGTCAGCGACTTCTTTTCGGCGTCTTATCCTTTTCTTCTTCATTGTAATCTTTTTTTTTCATTAAATTATGCTACTTTTACTCGTTTTCGTCCCTCGTCGTATATTTCATTGTTTATTTTAATGTTGTTGCTGTTTACAGATAATTTGCTTATACATGTTCATTGTTAATTGTTGAGAATAGCTGCGACTGTTTTCCGCGTGGAATGATTGCTAAAGGGATAATATATGTGCTGCCGACGATTTTTGAAATTTTCTTTTGTGTCTAGAGAGCAGTTGTCTCAACCGCTATCATTGTGTGCTTACATGATGGCACTTCGGGTGCTTTGTGTCATTATTGTCGGCATTTCAGCATCTTTGTCTGTTTTAAATCTTCCCTCCACTGTTTTAGTCTCACTCAGTTTCTACTTGCACTGTGGAATGAGATCCATCTAATAATGCTTGGGTGTGGCTTTCAAACTTTTCATTAAAAGGCATCGTCATTATCTTGAATTTGTTGCAGCTTTCATACATTAATTGTTTATTTTAAGAGCTTTCTTTCTTTTTTCTTTCTTTCTTTCTTTCTTCGTTCACCCGATAGCTGGTCCATTTTATCGTCCCTTAGAAAAAAGTTACGTGGGAGTAGATGCTGTATGTTGTGGTTTGCAGCATGGCTGTTTGTGCATTTTGAACCAAAAACATGCGATCTCAGGCTCATGTTTTGAGTAGCGGGTTGCCTTCGCACTTCTGTCCCTACTCGCTTGGCCAGACTAGTTGGTTTTCTACCGTTGGCATCACTGGAAGGTGGAGTAGGGCTCTGCTGTTGATCTTGACGTACACAGTTAGATATGAGTAACTGATCCCCCGGCTCAGTTGTTGGTGGATATCCGCGCTACTTAACTCAGAGATCCAGTAGATCAAACATGTCAGTTCCATTCAATCATTTCCAATTTCTTCATAATTGTTATCTGTCAGCTTGCAGCTTTAATAAAATCAGTATCACACTCCCTCCCTCCTCCTCGTCCTCCCGTCCTTCCTTTCCTTCCTTCTTTCCTACCCTCCTTTCCTCCCTCCTTCCCACCCTCGCTCCTCCCTTCCTACCCTCCTTCCTTCCCACCCTCCTTCCTTCCCACCTTCCTTCCCACCCTCCTTCCTTCCCACCCTCCTTCCTTCCCACCTTCCTTCCTACCCTCCTTCCTTCCCACCCTCCTCCCTTCCCACCCTCCTTCCTTCCCACCTTCCTTCCTACCCTCCTTCCTTCCCACCCTCCTTCCTTCCCACCCTCCTTCCTTCCCACCTTCCTTCCTACCCTCCTTCCTTCCCACCCTCCTTCCTTCCCACCTTCCTTCCTTCCCACCCTCCTTCCTTCCCACCCTCCTTCCTTACCACCTTCCTTCCTTCCTTCTTTCCCCCATCCCTCCTCCCTTCCTACCCTCCCTACCCTCCTCCCTTCCTACCCTCCTTCCTTCCCACCTTCCTTCCTTCCCACCTTCCTTCCCACCCTCCCTTCTCCCTTCCTACCTTCCTTCCTTCCCACCTTCCTTCCCTCTTTCCTTCCCTCCTTCCTTCCGTCCTCCCTTCATTCCTTCCTTCCTTCCTCCCTCCCTCTCTCCCTCCGTTCCTCCCCCTCCCTCTCTTGCCTTCCTTATCTTGCGATTTCTGTTCGTTTTTTATTTGTCACATTTCCTTCAGCTCTCACATATTAGACAAGTATCTCTCTCCCCACCGTTTTTCCACAATTTCAGTTCTCTCTCAGGTTGGCAAATCTGTCATTTATTGTCCCATCGCTTGATTATATTTTTCTCCCGCACACTCCCTTCTCTCTCTGTCTGTGTCTGTCTCTCTCTCTCTCTAAACCTCCACTTCGTCTGCTTGACTCCTGTATATTGTGATACTACGCTACGACGCCGACTCTATTATTCTGCATAAACTTGTCACAATTTCGTGCACAATAAATTTCTTATTTAATCCCCTAACTCTCTGTCTGTCTCTGTCTGTCTGTCTCTGTCTGTCTGTCTCTGCCTCTCTCTCTCTCTCTCTTTACTTCTCTCTTTACTTCTCTCTTTGCGCCCTCTCAACTCAGTCTACACAATGTATCTCCACCAGTTCAACATAGTTTACACTTTGTTTACTATAATTACTTTGTTTTCGCTCTTTCTCCTCACATACTCTCTGTCTCTCTCTCTCTCTCTTTCTCTTTTTTTCGCCCCCTCCCCCTTTCATGTTCACTCCTACGACAAAAAGAAAACAAAAATAAATTTAATTTGCGATAGACATCATTTATAATTTACTTCCCATTCATTGAACTCATGTCACTCCTCAGCGCCCCCCGCCCCGTCATATCCCACGTCATCCACTCATCTCCATTGACGTGTGCCCACACAATACATGCTCACCTAAAACCATTTTGTTTTCAGCTTGGAAACGATAATTCACTAATGGAGGTCTCCAGCAGACAGTCTTCCCTCCATTACATCAACTCTCGGCCCATGTATCTGCAGGGATGGAGTCTGTCCGAATGGTTAATTTCATTTCTTGCTTCCATAGCCTAAACCAATCTTATCGCTTTTGCTAGGACTGACTGTGACTACCACACTTGTATTTCAGCTTTTTTCTCTGTTATTTATTTTTAATTTTTTTTTTTTATTTTAGTTTGTCATGTTCATGCAGCCAGCTACCCATTTACTGTATATCTAATTAGCCTCGCAGCTAGCTCAGTCTAAATAACACACATTTTCTTGCAAGCGTTGTGCTACCACTGTCCACACACCTTCATGCTAGACTCAATAACAACCAAAAATAGCCGTGACTAAATTACACAGTTTTAGACTCATGGCTTCCTCTTTCTGGTCTTAACCTTCTGACAGCTTACAGGAATAGTTCTCATCGTCATCCGCTCTTATAGTGACATTACATGAGATACGTTGTGTTGTGGTTTCTAGCTATGCTTTGTTATGTATGCCTTTCTACCCAACGCATCCGATTTCAGCACATTTTTAAGTATCAGGTTGCCTTCCCTCTTCGATCCTCACTTGCTTGGCCTAACTCCTTAGTCTGCTTCCAAAGGCACCGCTTGGAGCTGGAATAGGGTCTTGATCGGCTGTCTTGTTCGCTGATCCTGAGTCACGCAGTCAGTTGTGGATTGCTGACTCCTCCCAGCTCAGTTGCCTGTGGGCTTCTTGGCACCAGGCGCATGCTGGAAGTCAGCTTGACAGATAGAATCAGAGGTGAATAATTAGGAGAATAGCGAGGGATATGATCAGAGGTGAAGAATTAGGAGAATAGTTAGGAATAGGATCAGAGGTGAAGAATTAGGAGAATAGCTAGGAATAGGATCAGAGGTGAAGAATTAGGAGAATAGCTAGGAATAGGATCAGAGGTGAAGAACTAGGAGAATAGCTAGGAATAGGATCAGAGGTGAAGAACTAGGAGAATAGCTAGGAATAGGATCAGAGGTGAAGAATTAGGAGAATAGCGAGGAGTAGGATCAGAGGTGAAGAATTAGAAGAATAGCGAGGAATAGGATCAGAGGTGAAGAACTAGGAGAATAGCTAGGAATAGGATCAGAGGTGAAGAACTAGGAGAATAGCTAGGAATAGGATCAGAGGTGAAGAACTAGGAGAATAGCTAGGAATAGGATCAGAGGTGAAGAATTAGAAGAATAGCGAGGAATAGGATCAGAGGTGAAGAACTAGGAGAATAGCTAGGAATAGGATCAGAGGTGAAGAACTATGAGAATAGCTAGGAATAGGATCAGAGGTGAAGATTTAGAAGAATAGCTAGGAATAGGATCAGAGGTGAAGAACTAGGAGAATAGCTAGGAATATAATCAGAGGTGAAGAACAAGGAGAATAGCTAGGAATAGGATCAGAGGTGAAGAACTAGGAGAATAACTAGGAATAGGATCAGAGGTGAAGAATTAGGAGAATAGCGAGGAATAGGATCAGAGGTGAAGAATTAGGAGAATAGCGAGGAATAGGATCAGAGGTGAAGAATTAGGAGAATAGCTAGGAATAGGATCAGAGGTGAAGAATTAGGAGAATAGCTAGGAATAGGATCAGAGGTGAAGAATTAGAAGAATAGCGAGGAATAGGATCAGAGGTGAAGAACTAGGAGAATAGCTAGGAATAAGATCAGAGGTGAAGAACTAGGAGAATAGCTAGGAATAGGATCAGAGGTGAAGCACTAGGAGAATAGCTAGGAATAGGATCAGAGGTGAAGAATTAGAAGAATAGCGAGGAATAGGATCAGAGGTGAAGAACTAGGAGAATAGCTAGGAATAGGATCAGAGGTGAAGAACTAGGAGAATAGCTAGGAATAATACCCGCTATTGAATAAATAAAGCAACACTGATACAATGGTTTCGGTCAATGAGAGACGTATGACCACGGACCGTGCAAATTGGAGACAGAGAACCAATAGCATGTGTATGCGATAATTAGTGCACACTTTTAAACAAGATATTGTCCCTACTCGAGCAAAGTGAAGGCAAAAATGTTGACTCTCTCCAAAAAAAAAAATTTCACTGATCGAGCAAAGTAGAAAGATTTTGTTCATTGAAAAAAAAAAAAATGCCGGGCAATATGAGCTTCACCTGCTTTGTCGGCCTGCGATCAGTGACAACATGAAGCAACGTCATCTCGTCCACAATTCAATAACGACTGGGCTCGTACATCTATTACTGTACATGGCAATCTCTTTTACATGGTCGACAAAAATATATTTCATAATCTACGAAAGAAAAAATGCCTATATTTGTTTTATAGTCAAACAATTTGTAAGAATAGTGTGTGCTTGTAGGCCAGGGAAGATAAAAACATTGAGTAAGTGCATCAGCATGTAAAGTTTAGCTATGAAACACTTCAGCCTTTATAACACGTTTCTCTCTATGATTGCCTTTAATTGCGTTACAAAAACTAACAAAATGTACATTTTAAAAATAAATTTGCTATGTATTTACAACTGTTGTTCCCAAACATACAACATATATACAACTAATACTTCCAACCGTGAATCAATACATCTATTATGACTAACATCCATGTAATTTATCCCTAACCATATGTACCGGATTTTTTTCTTTGAAAGTAAAGCGGCATGGGCGTAATACCGACCACATTACCCCAAAAATCATGTGCCGAAGGTCTGTAAAATGTATGGTCACTAACACCATATTCCCTATACGCCACTTGGCGTGCCGGGGGCTCTTTACTTTTGTTTTTTATATATAACTGTAAGCTGTGATTCTCCAACTTGCAATATTATTGGTCTCTATACAACAACACAATAGAAATAGTACAGAGAGAAGAAAGGTCTGTCTGAAAAGGCGGAAAACAAGTAACGGTCATATGGAAGAAACAATCATCACCATCGTGCAATATAAAAATAAACAGGACAAATCTGAAACAAGTGCAATGTGTTAAATACTTGGGTACAAGAAAAATAACATCAGATGGAAGATGCACCGCAGCAATAAAAAAACAGAATAGCTCAGGGCAAAATAGCATTTTAGAGAATGAAAAACATCTTGTGCAATAAATCTGTGTCAATAGCTGTGAGAAAGAGAGTTCACCGGTGCTAAATACAGTAATTTTCGACCTATGGAGGCGAATCATGGACAGTTGGCAAGCAAATCAAAGACAATTAGAGGCTACAAAGATGGGGTTTCTCAGAAGAATGTTGAAAGTTGCCTGTACAGCTAAAAAGACCAACAAAAAAAAAAGACAGCTCATAAAAAAAACATAAGAAAGAAACAATAAACATTTTAATGGCACATTATGAAGTTGGAATACTTGGTCACAACTAGCAAAATAGAGGGAAAGAGAGATCGCGGACAACAAAGTTATAAGATACTAGATAGCTTGGTATCATGGCATGTAAAACAGTCAACAACAGAATTGATACGGTGCACTGTGGATAGAGAATTGTGTAAGGACATGATCGCCTACGTTTGTCTGGTATGGCACATGACGAATACAGAGCGACGGTTTCAGTCCCCAAGAAATAGACAATTATTGTTTCCAACATTTATGAGAAGGGTCAAAGTTTCCTCCATTGGGAATATGATATCAATGACTGCACTCTTCACTGGCCAACCACTTTTGCGTGATGCAGTCGGCATTACGTCAGGCCGCCTTTAACTCCCAGACAATATTTGGTACCCGCAATTAGAAGCTGGTTGAACCCCAGAGCCTTGTCGGTGTAAATAGATAATTGACCACTTCGAACCCAGAGCTTTGTGATCAATAACAACTGGACTATCCACTCAACCACTGAATTTTCCATACATTTAATGAATAGATATCAGTCATATCAACTCATGTGTGATACCAGTGCTAACATATGGATGTCAAAGTTGGAGATAAACCCAAACTTTAGATAGAAATTTTCCGGTGTCATGGCGGCTACGTGTGGTCGTTTTTATAATTCGGCTCTTGCTGATATATTTAAATGATTTACGCGATAGTCTAGTTGTGAAATTATATGTTGTTATTCCCCGTTTTGGTGTATGTTTTACCTCTGACGAGTGGATGGACTGTGAACTTTACCGATATTGAAGTGGAATATGATTTATTCTTCTTTGTGTCGTGTGTTCGCGGTGCGACAGGCAAACACATAGTTTTCGACAACAATGGCGCCGGTCGGATATGTTCAACCCGAATGTGAAAAGTCTGTAACAGTGGATGGGGCGAAGAACCAGAAATGATCAACGGCCTAGAAAGCGAAAATAGCAAAGTGTGTGGTACACATGAGGCATATTCAGGACACGGAAGTGTGGTACACATGAGGCATATTCAGAACACGAAAGTGTGGTACACATGAGGCATATTCAGAACACGAAAGTGTGGTACACATGAGGCATATTCAGGACACGAAAGTGTGGTACACATGAGGCATATTCAGAACACGGAAGTGTGGTACACATGAGGCATATTCAGGACACGAAAGTGTGGTACACATGAGGCATATTCAGAACACGGAAGTGTGGTACACATGAGGCATATTCAGGACACGAAAGTGTGGTACACATGAGGCATATTCAGGACACGAAAGTGTGGTACACATGAGGCATATTCAGGACACGAAAGTGTGGTACACATGAGGCATATTCAGGACACGAAAGTGTGGTACACATGAGGCATATTCAGGACACGAAAGTGTGGTACACATGAGGCATATTCAGGACACGAAAGTGTGGTACACATGAGGCATATTCAGGACACGAAAGTCGAATATGGCAGACCACCGTGAAAGAGATTGGAGCCTCATCACGTAACACTCCAAAAAAAGCTATGGAGAGCAATTCTCAAATGAAATTTGGGGGCATGTTAAAAGACACAACAGCCTAATAACAGTAATATTGGAAGGGAAAATACAAGGTAAAAGAGGCAGAGGCAGACCAAAACTAACATGGACGAGTAACATCAAAAGATGGACAAGTCAACCTATGACAATCTGCACCATCAAAGCAAGAGACAGAATGGAATGGCGATCCATGGTAGCCAACCTTCGTTGCGGAGACGGCACTCAATGATGATGATGAGATAGGAAATTAAATGTCTTTGATAACAAATGTCTACGTAGGATCTCAAACAAAAGCTGGAAAGAATACACTTCTAGTGGAAAGATATGAGACGAATCTAAACAAGAATACGTGTCGAACTTTCTAAGAAGAAGGCGATGGAAACACATCGATCATGTGGTAAGAATGAATGAAGAAAGACTTCCCTGTCAGGCATTCATGTGGAAACTATCTGGTAACAGAAAACGAGGCAGAGAAAGAGAATCGCTACGTAGAACAATTGCTAGGGGAGGCTGAACCATGGGAGTAAGAAACAACTGAAAGCTACAAGAACAAGCATCAAGTTGTCAATCGTGGAGAACTGTGACTTCCGCCCTATGTGTCGTCTTCGTCCGAGAGAGGAAAATGAAATGAATTATTGGTAGGAAATAATAACTCTGCCTCTGTTGTTTGCAACCACATAACAAACTAACGTAGACACCCATACGGCGCATAATGAATCGTTACCCCCAAATCTGTAATAAAGGCTGCAAACACACACATGTGTATTTTCTCAAACGTACAAGAATTTCTCATCTCTAAGTCGACAAGTACACCATTGTGATCTCCAAATTAACAACACGCACGCGCGCGCGCGCGCGCACACACATATACATATAACCAAATTGACAACAAACAAGGAAACAATATTTACAGACATTCTACAGCAGTTATTCCCAAACTTAAGGTAAGCGTTCTGCAACAAAGCGGACACGAATGATCAGTCACCAAGTTGTCAACAAATATTCACAGCTCCAGCCCAACTTACAACCAACATCAACTTTTGTTTCCCCTGTCATATAACAAATAATACACAATTTACAATAACTATTCTGATAATTGAACAAAAAATCTGATGAAAATAAAATAGAAGGACTCCACAATATGCTTGGCGTATCTGTCTATCTTTCGTTCGACTGAAGTATTGCCTATATATACAGTTTCTTGTTTCAATTGTACTGTTTTTTTTAATTCTTGCGATGGCACAAATAGTTTTGCCTTGACTGTTGTGTCTATGGGCCAAACGATTTTCCTAAGTCAACTAAATTCAGTGGAGCCGCGATAGCTCAGTGGCTAGTGAACTAGACTACAAAGGACAAGAGGTAGGGTTCGATCCCAACCGACGGCTTCCGGGTTCACCCAACCTTAAATAGGTACCAGATTTTTTCTGCGAAAGTAAAGCGGCGCGGGCGTAATACCGACCGCATTACCCCAAAAACAAACATTACAAGTAACATTTCTTCACATCTACAACAAACATTACAGGCAACATTTCTCCACATCTACAACAAACATTACAGGCAACATTTCTTCACATCTACAACAAACAATACAGGCAACATTTCTCCACATCTACAACAAACATTACAGGCAACATTTCTTCACATCTACAACAAACATTACAGGCAACATTTCTCCACATCTACAACAAACATTACAGGCAACATTTCTCCACATCTACAGGCAACATTTCTCCACATCTACAACAAACATTACAAGTAACATTTCTTCACATCTACAACAAACATTACAAGTAACATTTCTTCACATCTACAACAAACATTACAAGCAACATTTCTCCACATCTACAACAAACATTACAAGTAACATTTCTTCACATCTACAACAAACATTACAAGCAACATTTCTCCACATCTACAACAAACATTACAAGCAACATTTCTCCACATCTACAACAAACATTACAAGTAACATTTCTTCACTACAACAAACATTACAAGCAACATTTCTCCACATCTACAACAAACATTACAAGCAACATTTCTCCACATCTACAACAAACATTACAAGCAACATTTCTCCACATCTACAACAAACATTACAAGCAACATTTCTCCACATCTACAACAAACATTACAAGCAACATTTCTTCACATCTACAACAAACATTACAAGTAACATTTCTTCACATCTACAACAAACATTACAAGCAACATTTCTTCACATCTACAACAAACATTACAGGCAACATTTCTTCACATCCACAACAAACATTACAGGCAACATTTCTTCACATCCACAACAAACATTACAGGCAACATTTCTCCACATCTACAACAAACATTACAGGCAACATTTCTTCACATCCACAACAAACATTACAGGCAACATTTCTTCACATCTACAACAAACATTACAGGCAACATTTCTTCACATCTACAACAAACATTACAAGTAACATTTCTTCACATCTACAACAAACATTACAAGCAACATTTCTCCACATCTACAACAACATTACAGGCAACATTCTTCACTACAACAAACATTACAAGTAACATTTCTCCACATCTACAACAAACATTACAGGCAACATTTCTCCACATCTACAACAAACATTACAGGCAACATTTCTTCACATCTACAACAAACATTACAAGTAACATTTCTCCACATCTACAACAAACATTACAAGTAACATTTCTTCACATCTACAACAAACATTACAGGCAACATTTCTTCACTACAACAAACATTACAAGCAACATTTCTCCACATCTACAACAAACATTACAAGCAACATTTCTCCACATCTACAACAAACATTACAGGCAACATTTCTCCACATCTACAACAAACATTACAAGCAACATTTCTCCACATCTACAACAAACATTACAGGCAACATTTCTTCACTACAACAAACATTACAAGCAACATTTCTCCACATCTACAACAAACATTACAAGTAACATTTCTCCACATCTACAACAAACATTACAGGCAACATTTCTTCACTACAACAAACATTACAAGTAACATTTCTTCACATCTACAACAAACATTACAAGTAACATTTCTTCACATCTACAACAAACATTACAAGCAACATTTCTCCACATCTACAACAAACATTACAGGCAACATTTCTTCACTACAACAAACATTACAAGTAACATTTCTTCACATCTACAACAAACATTACAAGCAACATTTCTCCACATCTACAACAAACATTACAAGTAACATTTCTTCACATCTACAACAAACATTACAGGCAACATTTCTTCACATCTACAACAAAACATTACAAGTAACATTTCTTCACATCTACAACAAACATTACAAGTAACATTTCTTCACATCTACAACAAACATTACAGGCAACATTTCTTCACATCTACAACAAACATTACAAGTAACATTTCTCCACATCTACAACAAACATTACAAGCAACATTTCTCCACATCTACAACAAACATTACAAGTAACATTTCTCCACATCTACAACAAACATTACAGGCAACATTTCTTCACTACAACAAACATTACAGGCAACATTTCTCCACATCTACAACAAACATTACAGGCAACATTTCTTCACTACAACAAACATTACAGGCAACATTTCTCCACATCTACAACAAACATTACAGGCAACATTTCTTCACTACAACAAACATTACAGGCAACATTTCTCCACATCTACAACAAACATTACAGGCAACATTTCTTCACATCCACAACAAACATTACAGGCAACATTTCTTCACATCCACAACAAACATTACAAGTAACATTTCTTCACATCTACAACAAACATTACAAGCAACATTTCTTCACATCTACAACAAACATTACAGGCAACATTTCTCCACATCTACAACAAACATTACAAGTAACATTTCTTCACATCTACAACAAACATTACAAGTAACATTTCTCCACATCCACAACAAACATTACAGGCAACATTTCTCCACATCTACAACAAACATTACAAGTAACATTTCTTCACATCTACAACAAACATTACAAGCAACATTTCTCCACATCTACAACAAACATTACAGGCAACATTTCTTCACTACAACAAACATTACAAGTAACATTTCTTCACATCTACAACAAACATTACAAGCAACATTTCTCCACATCTACAACAAACATTACAAGTAACATTTCTTCACATCTACAACAAACATTACAGGCAACATTTCTTCACATCTACAACAAACATTACAAGTAACATTTCTTCACATCTACAACAAACATTACAAGTAACATTTCTTCACATCTACAACAAACATTACAGGCAACATTTCTTCACATCTACAACAAACATTACAAGTAACATTTCTCCACATCTACAACAAACATTACAAGCAACATTTCTCCACATCTACAACAAACATTACAAGTAACATTTCTCCACATCTACAACAAACATTACAGGCAACATTTCTTCACTACAACAAACATTACAAGTAACATTTCTCCACATCTACAACAAACATTACAGGCAACATTTCTTCACTACAACAAACATTACAAGCAACATTTCTTCACTTCTACAACAAACATTACAGGCAACATTTCTTCACTACAACAAACATTGCAAGTAACATTTCTCCACATCTACAACAAACATTACAGGCAACATTTCTCCACATCCACAACAAACATTACAGGCAACATTTCTCCACATCCACAACAAACATTACAGGCAACATTTCTCCACATCCACAACAAACATTACAGGCAACATTTCTCCACATCCACAACAAACATTACAGGCAACATTTCTTCACATCCACAACAAACATTACAGGCAACATTTCTTCACTACAACAAACATTACAGGCAACATTTCTTCACTTCTACAACAAACATTACAGGCAACATTTCTTCACTACAACAAACATTGCAAGTAACATTTCTCCACATCTACAACAAACATTACAGGCAACATTTCTCCACATCTACAACAAACATTACAGGCAACATTTCTTCACATCCACAACAAACATTACAGGCAACATTTCTTCACATCTACAACAAACATTACAGGCAACAATTCTCCACATCTACAACAAACATTACAGGCAACATTTCTTCACATCCACAACAAACATTACAGGCAACATTTCTTCACATCTACAACAAACATTACAGGCAACATTTCTCCACATCCACAACAAACATTACAGGCAACATTTCTCCACATCTACAACAAAAATTACAGGTAACATTTCCCCACATCTACAACAAACATTACAGGCAACATTTCTTCACATCTACAACAAACATTACAGGCAACATTTCTTCACATCCACAACAAACATTACAGGCAACATTTCTCCACATCTACAACAAAAATTACAGGTAACATTTCCCCACATCTACAACAAACATTACAGGCAACATTTCTCCACATCCACAACAAACATTACAAGCAGTGTTATCGCGAATCTACAAGAAACATCACAGGCAGTGTTATCGCGAATCTACAATAAACATTGCAGGCAATGTTATCACGAATCTAGAAGAAACATTGCAGGCAGTGTTATCACGAATCTACAAGAAACATTGCAGGCAGTGTTATCACGAATCTACAAGAAACATTGCAGGCAGTGTTATCACGATTCTAGAAGAAACATTGCAAGCAGTGTTATCACGAATCTAGAAGAAACATTGCAAGCAGTGTTATCGCGAATCTACAAGAAACATTGCAGGCAGTGTTATCACGAATCTACAAGAAACATCACAGGCAGTGTTATCGCGAATGTACAAGAAACATCGTAGCAGTGTTATCACGAATCTAGAAGAAACATTGCAAGCAGTGTTATCGCGAATCTACAAGAAACATTGCAGGCAGTGTTTATCACGAATCTAGAAGAAACATTGCAAGCAGTGTTATCACGATCTAGAAGAAACATTACAGGCAGTGTTATCGCGAATCTACAAGAAACATTGCAGGCAGTGTTATCACGAATATAGAAGAAACATTGCAAGCAGTGTTATCACGAATCTAGAAGAAACATTGCAAGCAGTGTTATCGGGAATCTACAAGAAACATTGCAGGCAGTGTTATCACGAATATAGAAGAAACATTACAAGCAGTGTTATCACGAATCTAGAAGAAACATTGCAAGCAGTGTTATCGGGAATCTACAAGAAACATTACAGGCAGTGTTATCGGGAATCTACAAAAAACATTACAGGCAGTGTTATGGGAATCTACAAGAAACATTACAGGCAGTGTTATCGCGAATCTAGAAGAAACATTACATGCAGTGTTATCGCGAATCTACAAGAAACATTACAGGCAGTGTTATCGCGAATCTACAAGAAACATTACAGGCAGTGTTATCACGAATCTAGAAGAAACATTACAGGCAGTGTTATCACGAATCTACAAGAATCATTACAGGCAGTGTTATCACGAATCTAGAAAAAACATTACAAGCAGTGTTATCGCGAATCTAGAAGAAACATTACAGGCAGTGTTATCGCGAATCTACAAGAAACATTACATGAAGTGTTATCACGAATCTAGAAGAAACATTACAAGCAGTGTTATCGCGAATCTAAAAGAAACATTACAGGCAGTGTTATCGCGAATCTACAAGAAACATTACAGGCAGTGTTATCACGAATCTAGAAGAAACATTACAGGCAGTGTTATCACGAATCTACAAGAATCATTACAGGCAGTGTTATCACGAATCTAGAAGAAACATTACAAGCAGTGTTATCGCGAATCTAGAAGAAACATTACAGGCAGTGTTATCGCGAATCTACAAGAAACATTACATGAAGTGTTATCACGAATCTAGAAGAAACATTACAAGCAGTGTTATCGCGAATCTACAAGAAACATAACAAGCCAGGTTATTGCGAACCTACAACAAATTTTAGGAGTAACATTTCCGGTCAATAACGAATATCTCCAAACCTACATTTGAAAACCTTGAAGAATTTTTACCAATAATTATCTCTTTATCTCTCTCTCTCTCTCTCTCTCTCTCTCTCTCTCTCTCTCTCTCTCTCTCTCTTGCTCTCTTCTATTTTCCTCGTTCCTGGCTGTAGTGGCAGTTAATTTTCCCGAAGGATTACCTGTCCTGTAAGTCGCTAACACAAAACCTGTAGGTTGCTTGCTGCCGACCTGGAGGTTGGAATATGCTTTCCTGGAGCGGTGGTGGCCTGCCAGCTTAGTGTCACAGCTTGATTAGCTTCACTAGCACTGATCACCTCATCCCTTGGACTCATCGCTTATGCAATCGCAATGTTTGTGTTGCACTCAACTGAGAAGGCACATGTTGTGTGCTTCAGTTTTGTTGTAGTTTTAGTTGACTGCTTAGTGTCAGCAGTTAATTAATGAATAGTGTAGCAACGTCGAGGCGGGGCACACATCAACAGACGCCGTGTTGATGGATGCGTTAGCTCATTTACTGAGCCTCACGACCATCCGGGTTCTGTTTACGGATGTGACGAATTTTTTTTTTTCATGAGTGATGCTGCTTCAGCATTCAACCGGTCACTGAAATTAGGGACCAGATATTTGCTGTGGGAGAAGTAAGACTGCCTGGCGTGATATCGACCACATTACACATAACTATGTCGTTGGTCAATGAAAAACGTGGGCAGTAACACTATAGTCCATTTCATAAGTCGTGCCCAACTTTTAAAATCGATATCTTTTAAATCGCTTTTTATAAGCTTTTCAAAATTTGCATGTAAAGTTATAATGATTAGAACCCAACAGGGAATTAATTTCTTAAAAAAAAACAACATTTGGTTATTATTGTTGCTTATTTGATTTATATAAATTTATAAAGACCCATTGATGTAGTCAAAACTTAATGTTTACAGTATTTAAGTTAAAAATAGCGATTAAAAATCCATACACTGTCAAATTGACGATTTTTCACGCTTTCAACGTGAGTTTTCTGACACAATTAGACACTTGTAGAAAACACGAGGCATTGTGTGTTCCATTTCCGTTCATTCAGCGGCGTAGCCGTCCTCGAACTGAGCAGACAATAATTCTCCTGGTGTTTTGTCTTATCCAATTATTTCCCCATTACGGCCACGCCTTTACCTAGTGAAAATTAATCATAGACCAGCAACTACGGTAATTTCTATTCTTTAGGGCTTCACAATTTACAATTGTGACAAACATCAAAGAAATTCGCCGCTTTAAGAAAACTGCAGCTGCAAGATATTTGTTAAATATACATTTAAAGGGTCTTTTGCATTCTAATAACATTTGGAAAATTTCAACAGTCTTTAACAAATGTTTACTGCGTAATAGCGTTTTGAAATTGGGCACATGATTTGAAACGAACTATAGACTCGTAAACGGCACGTGGAAAGTAGCGGTAACCATTATGTGCTGACTAGGCTGTGTGTGTGTGTGGAAAGTAGCGGTAACCATTATGTGCTGACTAGGCTGTGTGTGTGTGTGTGTGTGGAAAGTAGCGGTAACCATTATGTGCTGACTAGGCTGTGTGTGTGTGTGTGGAAAGTAGCGGTAACCCTTATGTGCTGACTAGGCTGTGTGTGTGTGTGTATGGAAAGTAGCGGTAACCCTTATGTGCTGACTAGGCTGTGTGTGTGTGTGTGTGGAAAGTAGCGGTAACCATTATGTGCTGACTAGGCTGTGTGTGTGTGTGTGTGTGTGTGTGTGCAAGTAGCGGTAACCATTATGTGCTGACTAGGCTGTGTGTGTGTGTGTGTGTGTGTGGCAAGTAGCGGTAACCATTATGTGCTGACTAGGCTGTGTGTGTGTGTGTGGCAAGTAGCGGTAACCATTATGTGCTGACTAGGCTGTGTGTGTGTGTACTTTGTTTAGATAACAAGAGTAACAGAAACGTGGAGTCTAACGCTGTCCTATGTTATATACATTTGAGTTATTGGGTTATTCCTAGGTTATAATCATTGCACTCCACACATGGCCATAGCTGCTGAGATCTCCTCCTCAGCAAGTCCCGTCCAGTGACTGACGACCCCAGCTCTGCGTTGGTTGATAAGTCCTATGAAATAACTCAAATACTCAAAAAGCGTCTCGTTTCTGGATGTATCCATCTTTACTCTCGTCACCGTTATGTGAAGGAGAGACATAAACTCATGGTTGTCAAAATCCTGTGCCCTTCCCACATCTCAGAGGACACTAATGACGCCTGCCTGATCTATTGGTTGACCGTCTTCAATGACAGCTCAGCTAGCCAACCTGTCCGCTCTTTCATTGTCCCATACTTCCGCATGTCCAGGGTCACCTCCATCGTCATGTTACTCCTGGTCGTAACGCACGCATAGCTGTCTTCTTTGACTGTTCTGCCTGCAAAGCGTAATGCACATGTCCTTTAGTGTCGTATTCGGATCTGTCTGTATAGATGCCTGCATCTTTGTCATCGGTGCTATCCAAAATGAGGGTGTTAATCTCATCATCCAAGACTTTATTCTGATCCCTGTATTTCCTGTCGAGTGTGACACAAGAAAGCGCCTCTGAATGATGTACGAACCGTAATACATTTGTTTTGTAGTAAAAACGGCTGCAGTATCAACCATAAAGTTACCTGTAGGCCGGCCTTGACGTAGTTTTCTTTGTCAAACTTCTGTCTCCTGTCTCATTGGACGTCATATGTGGAGTCACTTAGTGTCTTGGCAGCATCGCCTTCAAGGTCGCACTGTTCTAAACTTTCTAAGAACTGTGTCTTGAAATATTGTTATTGCAAGGGCAACATGACATTTAACATTACTTAACCGTCAGTTTTATTTTGCTTATTTAAAAGTATATTTTTTTTAAAGTTTATTGTTGATACTTTCTTTTTCTTGTTGCCTTTACTTATCCAAATAATTGCTGAATTATTCTGTAGCATTTGATCTTAAATACTGATTGTTTAGCGAACCGAGTTAGTGTTCAGGTTTCGTATCCCGCCATTGAAAGATGCAGACCCAACTGTTGTTGACAGTATCACGCCAGGTCGTCCGGTTTTCTCATAGAAAATCGTTGGTACCCATTTTAAGAAGCTGGGTGAAATCAGAAGTCGTTTGTGAAGAAAATTGTTCAAAATGGAGAGATTGTTGTGATCATTAGGCGAGCGTCCTTACCACAATCGGCGCAGTATCCTCTAGTCGCTGAGACCGATTGTCGTAAACAAGGACTATTGAGGACAATATTTATTTGTGTACACTCGTCGTCATAGCAGGCCAATAAATGTACTTGGCTGTGATTGATTCCGGAGGTGACCGAATCGATAACTTGTCGGGCTCCAAATCAGAAGAACGCGGGTTCGAATCTCGGTACGTATTTTTCTCTATCCGGAGTGGAATAATTACATTTTAAATGTGGAATTAATTTCAAATAAATACTCATCTCGGGTTAAATGTCTTTCTTCTCTTACAAGATCTACACGGGCCTTCACAAGCGGGGAGGTGAGGTGCAGTTTTCTGGTCGCTGATTACGATCTATTCTTATGAGACAGCTGAACCACTTCATTTGCTGTTTAGATATATGTTTCCTCAGTGTTGTGTAGAGCCAGTCTTGATATATGGAAGCGGATTATGGACAATAAAACAACAAAGAAGAAAATCATTGGAAGCCACAGAAGTGTGATTTTATAGAAGAATAGCATGGACAGCAACAACAAATATTCAAGACATTCAGATATAGGTCAAGGCCGGAAGAAAGCTTATGGCCAACTTGAGGAGGAAACGGCCATTTTTGTTTTCTCTTGGGGGGGAGGGGGTGTCATGTTATGAGTATGGTACAGCTTATGCTAAGAGAAATATAATGAGAAAAAAAATATAAGGAAAGTAAATCAAGAAGTGAAATGATAAACAGATAGAATAGAAAGTTATGGAGACAGGTGATTACCTATGCCAGGAGGCACGGTGGTTGACGGCAATGAGTGTTTGATACGCTGTCGCAACAATTTGTATCAGGTTTTCCCTTCTCGCGATGTTTCTACCGATGACGACATTAACGGCTGCTCACCTTATCCAAGTCAGTGTCTAGCTGTTGAATATTCTTGCTGCAGCCAAGCTGCCGCAGTTACTTGTAGCGCTGTGCCTCGCCAATCAATCCCCTTCACAACTACATGTCTATGTAATATATCAGCACTTCAGTTGTTTTCTATTTTCTCAACCTGCTTTGCCGAGTATTTCCTCTCTGTCGTCATCGATTTTTCGCGCCATTAATCTCTCCAGTTGTCACTGAGGATGTAAAACATACCTTCCTTTCTTCATAAGAAAATGAAAAAAAAAGAATGAATAGAAACCTCCTTGATGATGCTAGGAAGAGAGAACTATTTGACGACGAGCAGGCCAAGTGGTTGTTAACGTCATCGTTTCCATATCAATACACATATATCAACATATGTAGTCTGTAATGACATAGAGGTTTAGCTACTTGTTTAAGTGTATCGTGTTTTTTTGTTTCAATGACTCTTGATCCCACGATACGTCTGGTCCCATCGACATTCTACGATTAAACCTGGGCTTCGTGTTCAAGTTGAGCACGTCAAAACCATTGACAATTAAACATGTAGAGAAAGGGCGGACAGGCAATCAGAGATGCATATATAGCAAACAGACTCCAACCATTGTTGTTTATCTTACTTCACTTATTACCGATCGTTGCACCGTGTTTCACACCGTGTGGTTCAAAGCTTCTGTCATCGACTTCGGGAGTGTTTTCTCTTGTCTTGTATTAAAACCATGACAACCAATTTGCTAAATGAATAAGCTCGATCCGGCAGCTCTGGCACTGAGCGTGGCCTTATAGACAAACAGGACATCGCCTCCTTAAGAGAAGAGGAGGAGAATGGGTGGGACAAGAATGAAAAGAGTAGAATAGCTAAAAATGAACACGATGGGTCCTCGCCCTTGTTGTAGAGCTCGTGCTTTGTATCTAGATCTTTCAGTTTAACCAGAAAATAAAAACGTGCATATTACCTATGGGGCTATTGACTACAGCGATGGTTCTTCTCTTGTACCTTCGTTCTGCAACGTAGACTCTTCTTTGTCTGACCTTCAAGGGGTGATAAATGGGCGTACCTGTGTCGTGTTGTCGCTTACAACAAGTTGTGCCATATCTGCGATTTTCCCCACCATCAACCGGACTTCCGCTCGCTATTTCTGGTTTCCCATCACGTCTCCTGGTCAGGCTGGTTCCTGGCAGATTCGTTCTTGGTCAGATTAGTTCTTGGTCACATTAGTTCTTTTTGAGATTGGTTTTTGGTCAGAGGTGTTCTTGGTCATATGTCATATTAGTTCTTGGTCAGAGTGGTTCTTGGCCATATTGGTTGTTGGCCAGACTGGTTTTTGGCCGGACTACTGGTTATTGGGCAGACTTGTTCTTGGCCAAACTACTTGTTCTGGCCAACTAGTTCTTGGCCAGACTATTTGTTCTTGGCCAGACTGGTTTTTGGCCGACTACTGGTTATTGGCCAAACTACTGGTTCTTGGCCAAACTACTAGTTCTTGGCCAACTAGTTCTTGGCCAGACTATTTGTTCTTGGTCAGATTGGTTGTTTGGTAGACTACTTGTTCTCGGCTAAACTGGTTGTTGGCCAGACTGGTTCTCGGACAGACTACTTCGTCTGGCCGGACTACATGTTCTTGGCCAGACAGGTTCTCGGTTGGACTGGCTATAAACCAGACTGACTCTAAATCAGACTGGCTATAAACCAAACTGGCTCTAAACCAGACTGGCTCTAAATCAGACTGGCTATAAACCAAACTGGCTCTAAACCAGACTGGCTATAAACCAAACTGGCTCTAAACCAGACTGGCTCTAAACCAGTCTACTGTTTCTCGCCTTTCCATGCTCTTAAAAACAACTCGTTGGTTTTTTTAAGCCGACTACGGACAGTAGAGTGAGATCTTGATCAGTTGTAGTTCGTTGACCCTGATGCAAGCAGTCAGCTATGAGAACGAAACCCTTTAAGCCCAGTGCAGTCGTGTGCCCAATGAAGGTTGTAAATACAACAATAAGGAGAACATGTTTACAATGGGAGATACAATTTATGAAGAAAGCGTTGAACTACGTCACAAACACTGGTTTCCTAATAAACTTGTAATCGTGAAATGTTCGATCGATTGCTCCACCAATAGGGCGTTACTGTGCTGCCGTCATGTTCTAAGTTTTTCGTTTAGAAGCTAATTCTTAAACACTCATTTTTTTTACATATACACACACACACTTACACGCACGCACGAATACGCACACACACACACACACACACACACACTCTCGCGATTCATGTCTGCGAGAGGTGAAAACGAGTGCCTAGTCCTATCAAATGCAGACGTCAAGACATAAAACCCGTGTCCAGAGTGTGCACATTAAAGAACGCTTGACAATTTTAAACCTGACATCTCAGAACGTATAACTTACTCCTGGCAGAAATAAAATATATAATTGATAGTTTGCTAAGATAATTAGCTGAGCTGAATGTTCTCTAAGGATGGTGGCCGATGCTGTACATTACGTGCACCATGTTGAGATCAGACAATATGGCGGAGTTCTAATGGTCACTGCACAAGTACATGGATATCATATAGCATCATCAAGTATCATGCCTGCTGGCGTAGGTGATCATGCCTCTCCACGACTTTCGATCTCGACAGTTATTTATCATTTCTGTTGTTGACCTTCTGCCAAGCCATTCCCTTAAGCTGTCTGGTATCTTTACTCTTTGCTACCCTCTAACTCTTCGTCCCCAACTTTCCTAGTTGGCACAATATATTTCAGCTGTTCCCTTCAAAAATGATGATTGTTTCTTCCCAATATTGGAAATGAGCTCCCTTTTTGCTTTACCCTCTTTCAGAACGTTTTCATTACTCTTCTTAGCTTTCCATGGTTTTCTCAACATTCTTCTGTAAAAACACATTTCTACAGACTCCTGTGATTTTCTTGTCTGTTGACCTATTGTCCATTATTCGCACCATATGTTAAGACTGGCTCTACATAACATTTAAGAATTGTTTTCTGGTTTCTATTGTCAAAAATATATTGCACAGTATCTTCCTCACTTTTTGGAAAGCTGCTTTTGCCTGAGCCATTCTGCTTCTCAACTCTGTTGTACACCTACCATCGGAGGTTAACATTTTTCTTAGATATTCAAATTCATATGCCTGTTTTAATTATTGTTCACTTGTCTTTATTGTGCATTGCGGTGATGTCTTTTCTTTGTTATTACCATTACTTCTCAGTTTTTGCTATTAAGGCTGCAGATATCATATATACAAAAATATAATTAAAATGCGTAAAAATTATATGAAATAAATAAATTTGACTTTTATCAGTTTGTTTGTAAAATATATATTTAACAGAATGATTTAGTGTGTAAAGATACCTTTGTGAGATAAGATCTAGTTATGTAGCGGTACCTGGAATTATGATCATTCGTTCTCTGGCCATATCACTCTCACGGACCTAACTTAGAGCGACAGGAGTAGCGAAGGTAACACAAGAGATAGGAACTATTGCCCTCGCGATTTTCTTCTCCAGTGAGATACAATCAGTCACTGACGGTAGTTTATGCTTGAGTCCCAGCTGCTTTGTGTTTGTTGGTGTTCACCTGAAGATTGCTGCTCAAAAGTCTCAGCTGTTTTGTGTTTGTTGGTGTTCACCTGAAGATTGCTACTCAAAAGTCCCAGCTGTTTTGTGTTGTTGGTGTTCACCTGAAGATTGCTGCTGAAAAGTTCCAGCTGTTTTGTGTTTGTTGGTGTTCACCTGAAGATTGCTGCTCAAAAGTCCCAGCTGTTTTGTGTTTGTTGGTGTTCACCTGAAGATTGCTGCTCAAAAGTCCCAGCTGTTTTGTGTTTGTTGGTGTTCACCTGAAGATTGCTGCTCAAAAGTCCCAGCTGTTTTGTTTGTTGGTGTTCACCTGAAGATTGCTGCTCAAAAGTCCCAGCTGTTTTGTGTTTGTTGGTGTTCACCTGAAGATTGCTGCTCAAAAGTCCCAGCTGCTTTGTGTTGTTGGTGTTCACCTGAAGATTGCTGCTCAAAAGTCCCAACTTTTTGTGCTTGTTGGTGTTCACCTGAAGATTGCTGTTCAAAAGTCCCAGCTGTTTGTGTTTGTTGGTGTTCACCTGAAGATTGCTACTCAAAAGTCCCAGCTGTTTTGTGTTTGTTGGTGTTCACCTGAAGATTGCTGCTCAAAAGTCCCAGCTGCTTTGTGTTTGTTGGTGTTCACCTGAAGATTGCTGCTCAAAAGTCCCAGCTGCTTTGTGTTTTGGTGTTCACCTGAAGATTGCTGCTCAAAAGTCCCAACTGCTTTGTGTTTGTTGGTGTTCACCTGAAGATTGCTGTTCAAAAGTCCCAGCTGTTTTGTGTTTGTTGGTGTTCACCTGAAGATTGCTACTCAAAAGTCCCAGCTGTTTTGTGTTTGTGGTGTTCACCTGAAGATTGCTGTTCAAAAGTCCCAGCTGTTTTGTGTTTGTTGGTGTTCACCTGAAGATTGCTGCTCAAAAGTCCCAGCTGTTTTGTGTTTGTTGGTGTTCACCTGAAGATTGCTGCTCAAAAGTCCCAGCTGCTTGTGTTTGTTGGTGTTCACCTGAAGATTGCTGTTCAAAAGTCCCTGCTGTTTTGTGTTTGTTGGTGTTCACCTGAAGATTGCTGCTTTGTTTCGTCTCCACGAGGAGGGAGTAAAATACATCTCCTTGTGTTGTTGTTTACAAGTGCGATGCTTAATTCTTGTAGCCCAGTACATCCAGATTCAGAACAGAATTAATTTAGTAGCAGCACTGCATTCCCTCTTTGATCCCTACTCGCATGGCCCCTGTAGAAAGTCTTGTTTCCGATGCCTCATCGAGGAGATTGAGTGGGCCCTGGATCACTAATCATCAGCTCTGGTCGACTTCCAGATCAACTACAGCATGCATTCATAGCTCGAAACAGTTTTATCATTCTATTTTCCCTGATATTCATCTAGTGGAAGTTGTTTACTGAAGGAATTGAAGGAAAAGGTACATTGATGTCGATACACAGTATACAGGTCTAGATTATTTTAACCACGATTGTCAAATCACATGTTAGTTTGTATGAACTGCCGTGTACCTGGTTGAGAAGGGGTCGGCCGCGACTGTCATCTCGAGCAGCGCAGAGTGTACACGCCCTGCCACTAGACCTGCAGTTAAAGTGTGTCTTAAATTGAAGGAGCGAGGTCAACAAGCGCATGGTGACAGCTTTATTCAATCAACGTCCGCTCTGTTTGTTGATCCTGTGGGTGGTTGCTTGTGATCAACGAAACGTCTTTGCTTGTTACAATTCTTTGCGTTTACCCACATTTAAAATTGAACATTGATTTTACATATCAATAACAGCAATTAGAATGTTGATGTCAGTACTATGCCATGATACATGTTGATGTCATTACCACTACAATGCCGATGATATATACTAGAATGGCCATGGAGAAAAATGTAATTAAAAACACAACTACTTTGATAACGTTTGACTTCAATACACTGACATTTGGATGGATCACACTCAATAAAACACACACAAAAATGTAAATGCGACGTACAAAATAAAAGCCAGCACAATTTTCGATAAAGCACTTCAACACTTATCCAATATATTGGTAAAAACCCCTCATACTTTCAATGAAAGTGCACATGACTGTCTCGCCCATTTATCGTTTTGTTGACGTCATTGTGAAACTAATGACATTTTAACGTTATTTTTGGATGTCTCGCTCTGCTGTTAGATTTGCCTTCCTTGCTCGTCTTGTCGTCCTATCTCTGGCGACAGCTGATGGAATATGACAAATGCTGAATGCATTTTCTCATGAAATTTGACAATGGTGCCAAATTAATTTCAATATTACATCCATCTCCCCGTCCACTAGTTCAGCCACCACAGTAATGGTCATCAGTTTGTGCATCGCTGACTTTTCACTGGTAGATAGAAGAAAGGTCCACAGTTATGGTTATGGCTACGACAGCACTGACGCGTTGTTCTGTTTGTGATTTCTACGGGTAGCAATTTTACAACTAGAACATCCGCTGAGATCAAAACAAGCAAGCAAGCTTTCTTTCTCTTTCTTTCTTTCTTTCTTTCTTTCTTTCTTTCTTTCTTTCTTTCTTTCTTTCTTTCTTTCTTTCTTTCTTTCTTTCTTTCTCTTCTTTCTTTCTTTCTTTCTTTCTTTCTTTCTTTTTTTTTCTTTCTTTCTTTCTTTCTTTTTCTTTCTTTCTTTCTTTCTTTCTGCTTTCCTCCCTCCCTCCTTCCCATCATTTCTTTCTTCCTCCGTCCCTCCCTCCTTTTCTTTTTTTCTTCCTCCCTCCTTCCCTTCCTTCCTTCCTTTGGAATGGTTTGTGATTTCTTGCTCTTCAATTGGCCTCTTCTACTGTTAAGCCTCCCATTTGCTTCTAGTGTTCCATTTGTCCACCGTTGTCTGGGCCGGGCTAAAAGCAAAGTGTGTCAGCACATCATGGATGTTAGTTCCAGCGACGAGTGAACACATCAGAAGTAGTCTGGGCTTACAAACCATTCATTGATAATGACTAAATAAACAATTAAAAAAAACAATAACATTTAAACAGGATACGACATTGTAGATATAGACAGTACTTCAGGTGAACGAAAGGTAGATTAAATAAACAATAAAAAAAACAATAACATTTAAACAGGATACGACATTGTAGATATAGACAGTACTTCAGGTGAACGAAAGGTAGATTAAATAAACAATAAAAAAAACAATAACATTTAAACAGGATACGACATTGTAGATATAGACAGTACTTCAGGTGAACGAAAGGTAGATTAAATAAACAATTAAAAAAAACAATAACATTTAAACAGGATACGACATTGTAGATATAGACAGTACTTCAGGTGAACGAAAGGTAGATTAAATAAACAATTAAAAAAAACAATAACATTTAAACAGGATACGACATTGTAGATATAGACAGTACTTCAGGTGAACGAAAGGTAGATTAAATAAACAATTAAAAAAACAATAACATTTAAACAGGATACGACATTGTAGATATAGACAGTACTTCAGGTGAACGAAAGGTAGATTAAATAAACAAGAAATGAAGACGTAAACAATGAATTCAATCCACATGTGACATAGCAACCATCAATAATCACTATAGCTAGGCAATGTGCCAGCTAAGACATCCTTGGAAATGAATGGACAAAGGGAATAGTAGAAGAAAGGTTCCAGAATGTGACAGTAAAAATGATGAACCAAATTAGCTCCCGTCTCGACGCTTGAGGAAAAATAAGAAGAGTAATAAGAAGCGGGTTTATGTAAGGAGAATACTAAGAGGCCTTGAATCAAGACCTTGTTGTAGTACAAATTGTAGTGCTCTGTTGTAGTGCAAATTGTAGTGCTCTGTTGTAGTACAAATTGTAGTGCTCTGTTGTAGTGCAAATTGTAGTGCTCTGGTGTAGTGCAAATTGTAGTGCTCTGTTGTAGTACAAATTGTAGTGCTCTGGTGTAGTGCAAATTGTAGTGCTCTGTTGTAGTACAAATTGTAGTGCTCTGTTGTAGTACAAATTGTAGTGCTCTGTTATAGTGCAAATTGTAGTGCTCTGTTGTAGTGCAAATTGTAGTGCTCTGTTGTAGTGCAAATTGTAGTGCTCTGTTGTAGTACAAATTGTAGTGCTCTGTTGTAGTTGGAATGGCAACAAGTAATGTGAATGCCATGAGAAATATACAAACATCAAGGGAAATAACACCAGTGCTAAAACTAAGAATAGCAAAATGTTATATCTTCTCAACATTCCTGTATGGCGCAGAAACATGGACATAAGACAAAAAAAACAGAACAGAAAAATGAAACCTTTGAAATGTGGATATATAGAAGAATAGGTAGAATTGGATGGAAAGAAAAGAAGACAAACGATGAAGTCTTAAACAACTAGAAATGAAAAGAGAACTACTAAACACAATTAGAACAAGACAAATGAAATTTTTGGGCCATGTTAAAAGACACACCAGTCTACTAAACGTAATCTTGGAAGGGAAAAATACAAGGTAAAAGAGTCAGAGATAGACCAAGACTAACTTGGACGAGTAACATCAAAAGAAGGACATGTCAGCCTATGACAGTCTGCACTATCAAAGCAAGAGGCAGAGAAGAATGGTGCTTCGTGGTAGTCAACCTTCGATACGGAGACGGCATTCAATGATGGTGTTGTAGTGAACAACAGCTGATGTAGTGAACAACAGTTTATGTAGTGAACAACAGCTGATGTAGTGAACAACAGTTTATGTAGTGAACAACAGTTTATATAGTGAACAACAGTTTATGTAGTGAACAACAGTTTATGTAGTGAACAACAGCTGATGTAGTGAACAACAGTTTATGTAGTGAACAACAGTTTATATAGTGAACAACAGTTGATGTAGTGAACAACAGCTGATGTAGTGAACAACAGTTTATGTAGTGAACAACAGTTTATATAGTGAACAACAGTTTATGTAGTGAACAACAGCTGATGTAGTGAACAACAGTTTATGTAGTGAACAACAGCTGATGTAGTGAACAACAGTTTATGTAGTGAACAACAGTTTATGTAGTGAACAACAGCTGATGTAGTGAACAACAGTTTATGTAGTGAACAACAGCTGATGTAGTGAACAACAGTTTATGTAGTGAACAACAGCTGATGTAGTGAACAACAGTTTATGTAGTGAACAACAGTTTATGTAGTGAACAACAGTTTATGTAGTGAACAACAGCTGATGTAGTGAACAACAGTTTATGTAGTGAACAACAGTTTATGTAGTGAACAACAGTTTATGTAGTGAACAACAGTTTATGTAGTGAACAACAGTTTATGTAGTGAACAACAGTTTATGTAGTGAACAACAGTTTATGTAGTGAACAACAGCTTATGTAGTGAACAACAGCTGATGTAGTGAACAACAGTTTATGTAGTGAACAACAGCTGATGTAGTGAACAACAGTTTATGTAGTGAACAACAGTTTATGTAGTGAACAACAGTTTATGTAGTGAACAACAGTTTATGTAGTGAACAACAGCTGATGTAGTGAACAACAGCTGATGTACAGGGTGTGAAATGTCACCAACGTTGGTGTTGATCGACTGGAGCAGCACACCCCCCCCCCTTTCATGTTTCAACACCGACCTCTTTAATAAAACAATCATGTGTATGGGGAGGGGGGGGGGTTCTTCATTAATGGTGTTCGCTTTAATTAAACCGGTTCTTGATATTCATAAATAATATTACTGGTTTTTTTTTAACGGTTCTTAATATTCATAAATAGTATTACTCTTTTAATTAAACGGTTCTTGTTTTCTACGTTTTCATTTACACCCCCCCCCCCTTTTTTTTTTCCTCCTCTGTATTGTGACACGGTCCTGAAATCAGAAGTTGAATTATACTTCAACTGAAATTGTTTCATGATTTTATTTGCAATAATGTTCTGTAATTAATGAGAGTACAGCGCTAACATTAGCTTGTCTGATATCAGTTGTTGATGTTTGTGAGGTCAGCAGCAGGAAACAATCATCGTGTAGATCCAGTTTACATCAACAGAAGTCAGTGATATTGTAAAATATTGCATAATGGGCAGTAAAAAACACTTTGCACCATATATATATATTTTTTTCATGTTATTTGTTGTATTTTTGTTGTTGTTTTATTGATTTTCTTTTCTATTGTTTTATTGATTGTCTTTCCTGTTGTTTTATTTATTGCCTTTTCTATTGTTCTCATATTTTCTTTTCTTTATTTTATTGTTATATATTTATTGCATTTTTTTTTCTTTTGTCATTTATTTGTTGTGTTGTCTGTTGTCTTTGTTATCTTTTCTCTTGTTTTATTACTGCTTATTTCTGTTTTATTTATTGCTCTCTTGTCTGTTTGATTTATTTGTTCTCTTTTCTAATATATATATATATATGTGTGTGTGTGTGTGTGTGTGGGTGGGTGGGTGGGTGTGTGTGTGTGTGCGTGCGTGCGTGCGTGCGTGCGTGCGTGTGTGCGTGCGTGTGTGTGTGTGTGTTTATTTACTTGTATAAGTATTCTCCGTGCTATGTGTTTATATTTATTATCTGTCGTGTCACGTTCCAGTTTTATAGTCATTGTTTGTACACATTATCATTAACATTTCTTTATCCCTTTTGTTCTGTTTCCATCAGCTGTGTGTACGGCATTATGTCTAGCTCTCGCACTCCCTCGTTTTCGTTCTCTCTCTCTCTCTCTGTCTGTCTGCCTGCCTTTTCTGCCCATCTGTCTGCCTGTCTGTGTGTCTGCCTGTCTGTCTGTCTGCCTGCCTGTCTGTCTGTCTGTCTGTCTGCCTGCCTTTTCTGCCCATCTGTCTGTCTGCCTGTCTGTCTGTCTGTCTGTCTGCCTATCTGTCTGTCTGTCTGTCTGTCTGTCTCTCTGTCTGTCTGCCTGTATGTCTGCCTGTCTGTCTGCCTGCCTGCCTGCCTTTTCTGCCTGTATGTCTGTCTGTCTGTCTGTCTGCCTGTCTGCCTGCCTTTTCTGCCCATCTGTCTGTCCGTCTGTCTATCTGTCTGCCTGCCTTTTCTGCCCATCTGTCTATCTGTCTGCCTGCCTTTTCTGCCCATCTGTCTATCTGTCTGCCTGCCTTTTCTGCCCATCTGTCTGTCTGCCTGTCTGTCTGCCTGCCTGCCTGCCTTTTCTGCCCATCTGTCTGTCCGTCTGTCTATCTGTCTGCCTGCCTGTCTGTCTGCCTGTATGTCTGCCTGCCTGCCTTTCTGCCTGCCTTTTCTGCCCATCTGTCTGTCTGTCTGTCTATCTGTCTGCCTGCCTGTCTGTCTGCCTGTCTGCCTGCCTGCACGGAGCACGGAGTTCTCAACATTCTCCTGTAAAATTACACATGAATTTTTGCAATTGATGTCCTGACTTCCTACCTACATAAGAAAGTGTCCACCCATTTAACTGGTCTGAGTGTAGCGGCGTGTGGGTTATAAACCTTGAAGTTTGCCAGCGAGCAGCCCCAACGTTCGTTTGGGAACCACTAATACATCGGATGGCTTGAGACTTGGGTGGTCACGATTGAAATAGAAATCTTGTCAAGGGACGGTACCCGTGGGCTCATCTCTAAACCATGCCATTTAATTATCGTTTTGTCCGTTTTCCTCACACCTCCATAATGATGACGTTGAAACAGACAGTGCTGTTTGCTCTAGTCTCAGTCTGGCATTTTAGTTGTAACCATAGACATTTGGCAGCGCAGATATGTGAAAATAGGTATATTGACACCATACAAACACATGCATTGTTGTAGCCTTATGTTGTTGTATTATATATTGTTTATGTGAAGAAATATTTCACCACTGACACAGTTATGAGAGTTTCTTGTATAGGGTATTTCATTTCTGGCCACACATTTGATGAACATTTGCCTGACTTTCCTGTAGTAACTATTTTCTCTGCAATATCACGTTGTTGCTAGATGGACTTTGTGCTTGTTTCTCTACTCGTGGTATTCTGAGTATTTTTCTATAGCATTTTCCTTTTAACGCATTGAATCATTGTTGAACTGTTGTTGACAGCACACCTTTCACACAATCATAGGTTTTTGTGCAAAAAATACAGGTTCCTAGAGCCCTACGTTTTGTTCTTCAATTCCTTTCAACGTGTTGTGCAGTTATTTTGTTCTTATATCAATTCCTTTCAACGTGTTGTGCAGTTATTTTGTTCTTTTATCAATTCCTTTCAACGTGTTGTGCAGTTATTTTGTTCTTTTATCAATTCCTTTCAACGTGTTGTGCAGTTATTTTGTTCTTTTATCAATTCCTTTCAACGTGTTGTGCAGTTATTTTGTTCTTTTATCAATTCCTTTCAACGTGTTGTGCAGTTATTTTGTTCTTTTATCAATTCCTTTCAACGTGTTGTGCAGTTATTTTGTTCTTTTATCAATTCCTTTCAACGTGTTGTGCAGTTATTTTGTTGTTTATTCATGGATGAGGCCAAGCGTCTCTTCATCTCCGCTGTTGTATTTTGTTGGTAATCAACAAATATATTCAAAACTGTTCACTCGTTATATTTGTTTCGTCAGTCATCACCAGTTACATATGTTTTATCTGTTGTAAAAATGTTACCTTTGTTGATTTGATATGCATTCACCATTACAGTAATAGACTGTAGAAATGTGCACTGCACTCAGCCAAACGGCCATTAATGTTTGATAGCTGTATCCGTGTTGATTTACCGATCTATCTGGCTCCCTGCTGAACCCTTTTATCTGGCACCAACCCCACCATGTTCTTGCATTCTATTGAAGCTAGTAGATTTACATGCGTTGCCCAAATCGCTTTCTCGATCTGCTTCCTAGAGAGTATTTATAACATCAGCCTGGTTGCCTCTAGGACCTGGATGTCCTGGCACAAAAATGAAGCATACTTTAACCAGCCCTCACCTCTTCAGAGACACCAACCACTGGCGTATTAAGTGAATACCCATTTCTATCTTACACTGTGCATACTAAATGAGTCACTGTGACCGCTTGCGTGAGAAAAATTCTTGTGTTCCGAGCTAATTTACAATTCTCCGTTCGATCTGACTTGTAAATGCCCACGACCTCGGTCTTTGTCGGTCATCAGACCCTGTTTGCGTGTGACTGCTTCACCTGACTGCTTCAACCACAGAAGAATTCTCCAAAATTGAAGCTTGACCTCTGCTTCCACGATCAACGGGCTATGCTTTCTGCATTCTCTGCTCAGTTTGACGGATACTAAGATGAAATCTTTCCATCTAAAATTGACTTTTCTATGTTTATTAATTGTTAGTCAGTCGAATACTTGTGATAAAATGAGCCCAGCCGAGCCACTCTTTTTCACTGTTATTAACATATTTTTTTTTATAACAAGTCGCATTTTTCATCATTTTGATCCGTCGTATTTTTCGTTTTATTCTTAACCCGTTGCATTTTTCGTTTTCTTTTTTCATTTAATGAGTGCCGTCTCCTCATCGAAGGTTGACTACCATATGGAGCGCCTATATATAGAAGAAACACTTCATTATGTAGAGAGAGAGAGAGAGAGAGAGAGAGAGAGAGAGAGAGAGAGAGAGACTACAGGGGACATGTGTGAAGCTACAGCGAAGGGATACATTTATTAGGACTCACCTCATTACCTATACTGCTGGTGATCATTAGAAAGCGCAGCAGACGCAGCAGTAGTCACTGAACGGTGAGCGGACGTTATCTGTGTCAGTATGTAGAGTCCCTCTTGAAGATATGATTACAGTAGTCAGAGGGATGTATCATGTGCTGATGAGGGCATGCTTGTCCGGGGCTGCCATTGTGAAGTGGTTCATAAACTGACCTATTGAGATGTGCTGATGAGGGCATGCTTGTCCGGGCTGCTATTGTGAAGTGGTTCATAAACTGACCTATTGAGATGTGCTGATGAGGGCATGCTTGTCCGGGGCTGCTATTGTGAAGTGGTTCATAAACTGACCTATTGAGATGTGCTGATGAGGGCATGCTTGTCCGGGGCTGCTATTGTGATGTGGTTCATAAACTGACCTATTGAGATGTGCTGATGAGGGCATGCTTGTCCGGGGCTGCTATTGTGAAGTGGTTCATAAACTGACCTATTGTGAAGTGGTTCATAAACTGACCTATTGTGAAGTGGTTCATAAACTGACATATTGTAAAGTGGTTCATAAACTGACCTATTGTGAAGTGGTTCATAAACTGACCTATTGTGAAGTGGTTCATAAACTGACCTATTGAGAACAAAAGATCCAGTTCGATCCCGATTGACGTCTTCTAGATTCTTTCTTTCTTTCTTTTCTTTCTTTTCTTTCTTTTTTCTCGTTATTTTTCTTTCTTTCTTCACTTCCTCTTGTACCCGCTGGGGTGTCGAAGGAGATAACAAAGTTCTGGTTCTCGCCTTTCTGACTGCTTCACTCATTGCCAATTGATGTTGTAGCGCTTCATGATGTTGTCTTTTCGTTTACTCTGGGTCTGCCTCTTGCACTTCTGCCGTCTCCTCTTTTAATATACACTTTATATGTTAAGGAATCACTTGACACTCTTTCTTGATTCATTCCTTCTAGGTTCTTCCTCCTCTTCTTCTTTTCTCTTTCACTGATACCTAAACGGTGTCGTGGTTTATAACATTTGTCGTTCTTGAGCTGCTCGAACTGTCTGAATTAGTGATTTTCCTTTGTTGTTGCATGTCTTTGTTACTACGTCTATCCATCTTCTACTGGGTCTTCCTCTTGGTCTTTTTCCATGCATTCTCGAGAAGAACGCCCTTGATGGTGATTGGCGAGGATTCATTCTGACCAGGTGGCCAAACCATTTAAGTTGTTGTTGTTCTATATATTCTTGGCAGGGTTTAGTTCCTACCATTTTTCTTATGGTTTTGTTTGGTATTCATCTCTTCTTGTGTTGTTTGTTACTTTTCTCAAGCATCGCATCTCACATGTATTGATCTTTCTTAATTGTGATTTAGAAAGGGTCCATGTTTAACTTTCATAGCACAAAGTTGGTATGAAAATGTTATTTATCATTTGTTGTTTAACTGGCATAGAAATGTTTGGATGTCTTAGCAATGGTGAAAGCTGGTATGTAACAGCATTTGCTTTTTGTATTCCCATGTCAATTTCTCTGTCTAGTTTTCCATCTTCTGCGATAGCCATGGCTGATATCTTAGTGGGTGTATGTGCTGAACATGGCTCATATCTTAGTGTGTTTCTGTGCTAGATATGGTTCATATCTTGGTGTGTTTCCGTGAAGCTGTGGCTCATATCTTAATGCGTTTCTGTGCTAGCCATGGCTCATATCTTAGTGTGTTTCTGTGCTAGCCATGGCTCATATCTTAGCTTGTGTGTGTGTGTGTGTTTGCTAGCCATGTCTCATATCTTTATGTGTGTCTATGTTTAGTCATATCTCATATCTTAGTGTGCATCTGTGTTAGTCATGTGTCATATCTTTGTGTGTGCATGTCTGGGTTAGTGATATCTCATATCTTTGTGTGCATGTTTATGTTAGTCATATTTCATATCTTTGTGTGTGCATGTCTGTGTTAGTCACCTCTAGTGACTCGGGCAGATGGTGCTCGTAAACCTGGGAGGGCCGACCATCAAAGGGTAGAATCCCCCTACAGAAAAGACAATCCGCTGCCTTGCAGGAAGATTGGGGACAATCAAAGGCTAAGGAAAGCAAACCTGAATAAAATTTCTGGCTGAAATCGGATGCACTGGGCCACTGGCGCAGAACACAGTGCAACGCTTTAACGGGTGTTCTAACAGAGTGGATCTGGCAGACTCTAATTGTGATGTTCTGTCTGTGGAGGCGATCAACACACTTAACCTGACAGCTGAGTAGTAGGAGGCGCACGTTATGCTCCTGGTTTTTTAGTTGACCAAAGAATAGGGTATACCCTACGAAGTCCAGTACCCTATGAGTACAAGAGTTATATAGTAGGATACCACCACTTTCCCATGGTGGAAGGTGGTGGTGGAGCTTCTGTCATGATATATATGTATATATGAAGAGGGTTGGTGGTTGAGGGGGATAATTACTGACTCATGTATTGGACATCAGTTTTTCCCGCCAAAGTGACTTCCAATAGGAGCTAGTGTGTGTGTGTGTTGTCCGGCTATAGACCACGCCCACTCCGGAAGTGAAACTACCATATTAGGGAGTAGTGATACGTTAGTTATTTCATAGTTATGGTGAGCATATATACATATAATAGTAATAAGTTAATAGTTATTATATCTACGTGGACGTAAATGGGCCCCGTATTTAAGATATGGACCATAAGTAGGTATATATATATATATATATATTGGCAAATCTTGCTGGCGGTATTAACGAACAGTCATTTTCTCCTACCGTGGCAGCTCAATATCTCCCACCGTTGCCGCTCTCGCGTGAGTTTATTGATTATTGTCTCCAGCGAGCGCGAAACGCAACAGGTTATGTAAAAAAAAAAGGCGCGTACACGGTTTAATATATTCATTCGACTAGCGTCGGTCGGTCACTCAGTCAACCACAGTGATAACACTGCTAGATACGTGTCCATATCTGTAAATTATTAACAGATTCCGTGAACACTCTCAACGTTTCTATTTAGCGAGCTGAACATGGAGAATACTCGCCCACATCTAGGACAATTGTATCAATTACCAGCCATCGTGTTCCTTTAGGCTACCTCTCCAAAAGAGAGAGGGAAAAAAAAAATATATATATATATATAAAGCAACAAGCTAGAATAACTCAAACCAATACGCTAATTGGGATGAGCGCTATGGATATTAGTGAGCAGAGTATTTTACAAAAAATCGACCGCAAGGTTAGCATGTCTTATCTTATTCTCTCTCCATCGTTTTTTTTAGGATATTAAGATACTCTAATTTTTTTTTAAATATCAAATTACTTTAGGTGACGTTTGCCGAAGAGTTGGTGACAGTCCATCATTTGGATGATCTTACAGAGGATAGACGCTCAACGTGGATGCAGGTTGCCTGTGACAGGCACAGATTTGCGAGAAGAATAGCAACAACGGCATTAGTTATAGAGCCTATTCTTCAACCGCCAACGTCAAAAGCAGGATAAATAGCGTCTCGTCCAAAAATCGAGAAGGAAACAAGCGCCATAATTAGAGATGTAATAAGTAAAACGAACAAAAACCGCAACTTCTAAAACTATCAAACGTGCGATAAACCTAATACCCAACAAGCCCATGCTGCAATTGACAAACTACCAGTCATACACAACGCGTTTTTAAAATAATTTTTTCACCTAGCGAAAAACCTACGATCCTCCCTTTACGATTCTGACGTGAACGCTAGACTCGCGATATAACAGTTTGCAACCGATGCCTCCAACTACACATCGTAGAAAAACTACAATATGGATATTCTCACATGGCGGATTTCTATTAAAATGTTTGCAAAACATATATATTAAAATATAAATTTAAAATGTTGGTTTTTATAAAGAAAAGAGCGTCTGTTTTTTTTGTGTGTGTTATACATTATTCTTATCAGGTTAATAAACTTTGTGGGAATCCATAGTGACTCACCAACTTCCAAACCATTCCTCTGTCTAAACTAGCAAATACCGTTTCGTAATCGTTGTTCAATTGTTATACGTAGAGTAGTTATGTGATCAACACATGAGCTGTTCTTCCTAAAAAATACGTGTGCGTCTCTCAAATGTTTCTCTGTGACCTTTTTTAGTCTCTCCAAAATAAATCTACTTAATTTTTTTTTTTATTCATCCTGGCACTGATAGCAGCATAATTCCCATATAATATGTACACCCCTGTAAACTGCTTTCTAATGGTAGTTGATCATATAACCTTCTTCCGTCTCCCAAATGTTATCTAATAGAGTATGTAACATCATGGTAGAGGTGTTAATACTCCGAAGGAATTTCATCTGGCCCTATGGCTTTACCATTTTTTAATAACTTCTACTGGTAGTATATCTTGAGGATTATTTGAGCCGGGTCTGTTCCAAAAGTTCTTCAAAGTGCTATTTCCATCTCTCTAGGTGTTCCCTTATAGTACTAGGCAGATTTCCTGTCTTATCTCTAATAAAGGCAGCGATCTGTTTGCATTTTCCACACAAGTTTCTGTGTACGGTTGTACAGGGCTTTATAATTCCTTTTATTTGCTGCTTCCTCTGCCTCTTTAGCTAGATCATCTATATATTTCCTCTGGCCTCTTTTACTCTCTCCAGAATGATTCTGCGTAATATATTTCTTGGCACTGATAACAGCGACCATGGAGCGTCATTCTGCTCTGTCTCTTGCTTTAAATGTGCACGTTGTCATCGGTTGATTTGTCCATCTTTTGATGTTACTCGTCCATGTTAGTCGTGGTCTGCCTCTCCCTCTTTTACTTTGTATTTTCCCCTCCATGATTACTTTTAGTAGACTGTTGTGTCTTTTAACATGGCTCAAAAACTGCATTTTTTAATTGTGCTTAGTTGTTTCAAGACTTCATCGTTGTTTTTCTTTTCCTTCCATCCAATTCTACCTATTCTTCTATATACCACATATCAAAGGCTTCAGTTGTCTGTTCTGTTTCTTGTCTAATGTCCCTGTTTATGCACCATTTAGGAACGTTGAGAAGACAACATTTTGCTATTCTTAGTTTTAGCCCTGATCTTATTTGCTTTGATGTTAGTATATTTTTCATGGTATTAACGTTATTTTTCACCATTCATATTCTTTTGCTTATTTCAGTTTACCTTTTCCATTACTGGTTATAGTATGTCCAAGGTAGTTGTAGCTCTGAACTATCTCCAGGTCTATTCCCTCAATTTTGATATATTCACTTGCTGGTTTTGAATTATTTTTTTTGTTTATTGTCATAGTTTTACTTTCTTTTGATATTCATATCTAATCCATATTTATTATTTTTTTGCTTGTCATGTTTAATTCATTAAGTAATGTTGTAGATCTTTATGATTTTCTGGTACTAATACAGTATCATCAGCATATTTTAGGTTAATGATCATCTCTCCATTAATGTTTAGGTATGGTATTTATGTGATGTTTTAAAGATTTTCTCGGTGTATATACTCCACAAGCATGGTAATAGGATGCATCCATGTTTTACTCCTCTTTTTATAAAATAGGTATCGAGTTCTCTTTGTATATTTTATTATCGCTGTTTGCCCACAGTATAAATTAGTTATCTCAGTCATCCTTTAAAACTGAGAACTATTGATATGGTGATACGAGGGATCAACAACAATATATTTTCCTGACACCGTAATCTCTGATAAACTCACAGACAGCGTTACGAGTGACGTCGATAATTTTTGTTTTGTTTGGAAAAGTTGAGATAGTTTAACATCTGTTGAACGGTTTTTTTATTCAATATTGGATATTCAGATGAGACCAAAATCAAAACAGAATCCATAATTACCGAGCTAGGCGAAACACCGGATGTGCTGTTGGTGACACATATGAAAAAGATGATGGTGTTATTGTCGAAACACCATGATGGTTGAGTGAACATGTTGTTGACATGACAGATACTGTTGTCGTTAATTGTTCTGGCAACAGAGTTCTCTTTTGGTAATGAACATGCGAAGGATCGTAATGTCATGACAGACAGAGGTAGTTGAAACATAGTATTTCTACGTAAGTCCACAAAGTGGTACAAACATGTAGCTAATGGTTCTGGTGTAAGTAATGTAAAGTTTGTGTTGAGAGATTTATCACTGCAAATGTTGCTAGTGATGTGACTGGTGTCTACATGTGACTGTTCCTATACACTATCGGAACTGTGTTGTGTGTGAGATATATCATCTGAACTTCAGTTTGGATGTATCCTAGATATGTTGAAGCGAAGAGATTTCCATCTTGCAGACACACCTGCAAATGATCATCTTCTCCACCAACGTTCATACACAAGGGAGCAGGCAGATGGGTCTGTAATTCTTGGAGATAATTTGTGTGTGTGTGACTTTTCTGAGTCAATGTATGGTATGTAGAGATCTCCCAACCGGATGATACCTGTCCTAAGTGTCAAATATGGTTAACGAGCCTGAAAACACAGTCATCGAGGTGGCATTGTCGACAGGCTTGAAGAAGGCAATTTCGAACTCTGACATTGTCAAATACCTGAACACTGGCCTTCACCCTCATTGTAATGTTTAAGTAAGGTTTCCTGGAATGAAAGTCGGCATCTAGGGATCTTCGCACCCAACATATCCTAAGCTGTGATTGAGCTCACAATGATGTTTTCCATCCTGTTGACGTGAAGATGATGAGCCTGTAAATCACGGAAGCCTTGTTGTCATCTCAATGGTCTAGGTATGGTATGTATAGCCCGCCTTCCTGCTAGATAATACATGTCTTGAGTGTCAAATTTGGTTAACGAGCATGAAAAAGGACACGATGACGGAATCCTCGGTGGGAGGAATATCATGATAAGACCATGATTAGCATGTACCATACCAACGGACGTAGACAATCAGCATCCCCGACCACATTTGTCTGTCCACTGTGCAACATATCAGGTCAGTTGTTGCGTGTTTTCCATGCCAAAACACCAAAGTATCTACCAACATCTCATTTTTTTTTGTCGAACACGAGCTCACCTTCCCTATACTTTGGTAGTTGTACCAAAGGATTGGGACTGACTGTCCTTTTTCATGATGTGCCAGTAAAACGTCGGTTGTTCTTTCGACTGTTGACTAAGAGCTTTCTTTTTGTGTTGGACTCTTTTCAAAAACTCAGGGAAACGCTCTAATACTTCTGAAAAAGTTCACATCTATGACCTCTAATCGTCTTTTCAATCGGTTATCTGCTAATCATCGGTAAAAACCACCAACCCATGTATACTTGAGTCTGACAGGCGATGCGCGAAAAATAAGAGGGAAGCAAGTGGGTATGGACACCGTACACATACAAGACAGGATAATTTGCGGCAAAATCAATCTAGCCACAGGTCTGATGGTGACATATGTCGAATGATTTGACATGAACCCTCTACTTTTCAACAGCAACACTTTAAAAGTAACAGGTGAGTCGACTAAGTATAGATAGCACACTGCCCAACACATTTTTTTTTTTTTTTTTTTTTTAGTCTACTGTGAAGTTAGAGATAGTGGACACGATGTACCCGAACACCAAACTGAGTTTGCCCGAGTGTCAAGACAACGCTTTGAGAAGGAGTAATGGCTTACCAGACGAAGGCGACTCCAACTTGGGTCTCTCTGAGCAATCATATTGTCAACACATCTACAATAGTTGTAATAGTGGGTTCAGAATCTATAACGAGGGTCCACAAAAGGCGGTGTTTCGGAAAACAATTTGATTGAAGTCTTGTTTTCAACCAACTCATAGATCAAGTTTTAAGGAAAGACATATACAGTGAGTTTTCACCAGCTGTTTATCCAGTTACCAAGCGATTACACACAACATAACCCGCGTCACCGTGAAAAAAAAAAACTAAAAAGACACTCCATTCTTGGCGTAAAGCACAACCAAAATACGACCAGCATACAATGAACCCGTTCCAATCATGCAATAGCTCATACATTTTCCCTTCACTTCGAATGTCCAGGGACGAACAGTAACAGATCTTTACAATACTTTCTCCATTCCAAAATTTCTCCATGACCAACTTACAACACACGACCAGACCACTGACCATGTGTGACACAAACTGACCACTCACAGATAGCAAGAACTATCACATTTTTTTTCAAGTACTTAGCGAATAGTCGCTTTCAGAGTTGTGAGATCACGAGTTGCTTTCCGAACATTGCACTTGTGGAAAACTTGAAGTCTGATTTGAGAAAGCCTACAGGCCGGTGGTGAATCTTTTGTGTATGTTTTTTTCTGAGCGATGGAAATATGTAAGTTTATTTCTGAGGAAATTGTCGTTCAAAAATTTGTAGAAGTCTTTCTTGAATTTTGACGGTCACAAAGCTCGAGGTATGGTGTTTAGTCTAAACATAATCACTGAGAATGTTATAACACCAAAAGTACCCTAGTCACATAAACAGAAGCGTGAAACAGAAATACCAGACGAGTTGTGTTAAAGCTTAAAGTATTTTTTTGCGTTAATGAACGATTACGACAACATGTTGTCGAAGATTAATCACGGATTGGTCTACCTACCGCGAAGTTAGAGATAGTGGACATGATGCGCGCGAACACCAGACAGAACTTGTCAAATTGCTCAAAAATGCTGTGAAAAAAAGAGCACGGGTGAGCCAGACAAAGACGACTTCAAAATTGTATCTCTCCGATCAAAGATATTGTGAACACACTTTCAAAACTTGCACAAGTTGATTCAGAAACTATCGCGAGTACCCACGAAATACGGGTGAGTCGAAAAAAGTACGAGCATATTACGACCACCACCAATTCAACCATTCCAACAAAACTAGCATCTGTCATTTTCCCGTTACAACCGAATGTCTGGTGACGAATCACAAACATATATTTACAACACCGCTAGTCCAGCGTCATTACCGAACAACAAGTGTCCTTCAACCAAGAAAAATTTCTCATTTGACCATGTTGATGTCTCATCGTCGTGAAAGCAACGGTGATCGAACGTGTCGTAGCACACATCACGACGATGAGACATCAACATGGTCAAATGAGAAATTTTTCTTGGTTGAAGGACACTTGTTGTTCGGTAATGACGCTGGACTAGCGGTGTTGTAAATATATGTTTGCGATTCGTCACCAGACATTCGGTTGTAACGGGAAAATGACAGATGCTAGTTTTGTTGGAATGGTTGAATTGGTTGGTGGTCGTAATATGGCTCGTACTTTTTTCGACTCACCCGTATTTCGTGGGTACTCGCGATAGTTTCTGAATCAACTTGTGCAAGTGTTGTGGTGTGTTCACAATATCTTTGATCGGAGAGATACAATTTTGAAGTCGTCTTTGTCTGGCTCACCCGTGCTCTTTTTTTTCACAGCAATTTTTGAGCAATTTGACAAGTTCTGTCTGGTGTTCGCGCGCATCATGTCCACTATCTCTAACTTCGCGGTAGGTAGACCAATCCGTGATTAATCTTCGACAACATGTTGTCGTAATCGTTCATTAACGCAAAAAAAAATAACTTTAAGCTTTAACACAACTCGTCTGGTATTTCTGTTTCACGCTTCTGTTTATGTGACTAAGGGTACTTTTGGTGTTATAACATTCTCAGTGATTATGTTTAGACTAAACACCATACCTCGAGCTTTGTGACCGTCAAAATTCAAGAAAGACTTCTACAAATTTTTGAACGACAATTTCCTCAGAAATAAACTTACATATTTCCATCGCTCAGAAAAAAAACATACACAAAAGATTCACCACCGGCCTGTAGGCTTTCTCAAATCAGACTTCAAGTTTTCCACAAGTGCAATGTTCGGGAAGCAACTCGTGATCTCACAACTCTGAAAGCGACTATTCGCTAAGTACTTGAAAAAAAATGTGATAGTCCTTGCTATCTGTGAGTGGTCAGTTTGTGTCACACATGGTCAGTGGTCTGGTCGTGTGTTGTAAGTTGGTCATGGAGAAATTTTGGAATGGAGAAAAGTATTGTAAAGATCTGTTACTGTTCGTCCCTGGACATTCGAAGTGAAGGGAAAATGTATGAGCTGTTAGCATGATTGGAACGGGTTCATTGTATGCTGGTCGTATTTTGGTTTGTGCTTTACGCCAAGAATGGAGTGTCTTTTTAGTTTTTTTTTTTTCACGGTGACGCGGGTTATGTTGTGTGTAATCGCTTGGTAACTGGATAAACAGCTGGTGAAAACTCACTGTATATGTCTTTCCTTAAAACTTGATCTATGAGTTGGTTGAAAACAAGACTTCAATCAAATTGTTTTCCGAAACACCGCCTTTTGTGGACCCTCGCTATAGATTCTGAACCCACTATTACAACTATTGTAGATGTGTTGACAATATGATTGCTCAGAGAGACCCAAGTTGGAGTCGCCTTCGTCTGGTAAGCCATTACTCCTTCTCAAAGCGTTGTCTTGACACTCGGGCAAACTCAGTTTGGTGTTCGGGTACATCGTGTCCACTATCTCTAACTTCACAGTAGACTAAAAAAAAACTGTGTTGGGCAGTGTGCTATCTATACCTTAGTCGACTCACCTGTTACTTTTAAAAGTGTTGCTGTTGAAAAGTGGTGGGTTCGTGTCAAATCATTTGATAGATGTCACCATCAGACCTGTGGCTAGCTTGGTTTTGCCACAAATTATCCTGTCTTGTATGTGTACGGTGTCCATACCCACTTGCTTCCCTCTTATTTTTCGCGCATCGCCTGTCAGACTCAAGTATACATGGGTTGGTGGTTTTACCGATGATTAGCAGATAACCGATTGAAAAGACGATTAGAGGTCATAGATGTGAACTTTTTCAGAAGTATTAGAGCGTTTCCCTGAGTTTTTGAAAAGAGTCCAACACAAAAAGAAAGCTCTTAGTCAACAGTCGAAAGAAACAACCGACGTTTTACTGGCACATCATGAAAAAAAGGACAGTCAGTCCCAATCCTTTGGTACAACTACCAAAGTATAGGGAAGGTGAGCTCGTGTTCGACAAAAAAAAATGAGATGTTGGTAGATACTTTGGTGTTTTGGCATGGAAAACACGCAACAACTGACCTGATATGTTGCACAGTGGACAGACAAATGTGGTCGGGGATGCTGATTGTCTACGTCCGTTGGTATGGTACATGCTAATCATGGTCTTATCATGATATTCCTCCCACCCGAGGATTCCGTCATCGTGTCCTTTTTCATGCTCGTTAACCAAATTTGACACTCAAGCCAGGTATTATCTAGCAGGAAGGCGGGCTATACATACCATACCTAGACCATTGAGATGACAACAAGGCTCCCATGATTTACAGGCTCATCATCTTCACGTCAACAGGATGGAAAACATCATTGTGAGCTCAATCACAGCTTAGGATATGTTGGGTGCGAAGATCCCTAGATGCCGACTTTCATTCCAGGAAACCTTACTTAAACATTACAATGAGGGTGAAGGCCAGTGTTCAGGTATTTGACAATGTCAGAGTTCGAAATTGCCTTCTTCAAGCTTGCTGACAATAGCCTCGATGACTGTGTTTTCAGGCTCGTTAACCATATTTGACACTTAGGACAGGTATCATCTGGTTGGGAGATCTCTACATACCATACATTGACTCAGAAAAGTGAAAAAGATCTCCACGAATTACAGACCTATCAGCCCTCCCTTGTGTATGAACGTTGGTGGAGAAGATGATCATTTGCAGGTGTGTCTGCAAGATGGAAATCTCTTCGCTTCAACATATCTAGGATACATCCAAACTGAAGTTCAGATGATATATCTCACACACAACACAGTTCCGATAGTGTATAGGAACAGTCACATGTAGACACCAGTCACATCACTAGCAACATTTGCAGTGATAAATCTCTCAACACAAACTTTACATTACTTACACCAGAACCATTAGCTACATGTTTGTACCACTTTGTGGACTTACGTAGAAATACTATGTTTCAACTACCTCTGTCTGTCATGACATTACGATCCTTCGCATGTTCATTACCAAAAGAGAACTCTGTTGCCAGAACAATTAACGACAACAGTATCTGTCATGTCAACAACATGTTCACTCAACCATCATGGTGTTTCGACAATAACACCATCATCTTTTTCATATGTGTCACCAACAGCACATCCAGTGTTTCGCCTAGCTCGGTAATTATGGATTCTGTTTTGATTTTGGTCTCATCTGAATATCCAATATTGAATAAAAAAACCGTTCAACAGATGTTAAACTATCTCAACTTTTCCAAACAAAACAAAAATTATCGACGTCACTCGTAACGCTGTCTGTGAGTTTATCAGAGATTACGGTGTCAGGAAAATATATTGTTGTTGATCCCTCGTATCACCATATCAATAGTTCTCAGTTTTAAAGGATGACTGAGATAACTAATTTATACTGCGGGCAAACAGCGATAATAAAATATAACAAAGAGAACTCGATACCTATTTTATAAAAAGAGGAGTAAAACATGGATGCATCCTATTACCATGCTTGTGGAGTATATACACCGAGAAAATCTTTAAAACATCACATAAATACCATACCTAAACATTAATGGAGAGATGATCATTAACCTAAAATATGCTGATGATACTGTATTAGTACCAGAAAATCATAAAGATCTACAACATTACTTAATGAATTAAACATGACAAGCAAAAAAATAATAAATATGGATTAGATATGAATATCAAAAGAAAGTAAAACTATGACAATAAACAAAAAAATATTCAAAACCAGCAAGTGAATATATCAAAATTGAGGGAATAGACCTGGAGATAGTTCAGAGCTACAACTACCTTGGACATACTATAACCAGTAATGGAAAAGGTAAACTGAAATAAGCAAAAGAATATGAATGGTGAAAAATAACGTTAATACCATGAAAAATATACTAACATCAAAGCAAATAAGATCAGGGCTAAAACTAAGAATAGCAAAATGTTGTCTTCTCAACGTTCCTAAATGGTGCATAAACAGGGACATTAGACAAGAAAACAGAACAGACAACTGAAGCCTTTGATATGTGGTATATAGAAGAATAGGTAGAATTGGATGGAAGGAAAAGAAAAACAACGATGAAGTCTTGAAACAACTAAGCACAATTAAAAAATGCAGTTTTTGAGCCATGTTAAAAGACACAACAGTCTACTAAAAGTAATCATGGAGGGGAAAATACAAAGTAAAAGAGGGAGAGGCAGACCACGACTAACATGGACGAGTAACATCAAAAGATGGACAAATCAACCGATGACAACGTGCACATTTAAAGCAAGAGACAGAGCAGAATGACGCTCCATGGTCGCTGTTATCAGTGCCAAGAAATATATTACGCAGAATCATTCTGGAGAGAGTAAAAGAGGCCAGAGGAAATATATAGATGATCTAGCTAAAGAGGCAGAGGAAGCAGCAAATAAAAGGAATTATAAAGCCCTGTACAACCGTACACAGAAACTTGTGTGGAAAATGCAAACAGATCGCTGCCTTTATTAGAGATAAGACAGGAAATCTGCCTAGTACTATAAGGGAACACCTAGAGAGATGGAAATAGCACTTTGAAGAACTTTTGGAACAGACCCGGCTCAAATAATCCTCAAGATATACTACCAGTAGAAGTTATTAAAAAATGGTAAAGCCATAGGGCCAGATGAAATTCCTTCGGAGTATTAACACCTCTACCATGATGTTACATACTCTATTAGATAACATTTGGGAGACGGAAGAAGGTTATATGATCAACTACCATTAGAAAGGAAGTTTACAGGGTGTACATATTATATGGGAATTATGCTGCTATCAGTGCCAGGATGAATAAAAAAAAATTAAGTAGATTTATTTGGAGAGACTAAAAAAGGTCACAGAGAAACATTTGAGAGACGCACACGTATTTTTTAGGAAGAACAGCTCATGTGTGATCACATAACTACTCTACGTATAACAATTGAACAACGATTACGAAACGGTATTTGCTAGTTTAGACAGAGGAATGGTTTGGAAGTTGGTGAGTCACTATGGATTCCCACAAAGTTTATTAACCTGATAAGAATAATGTATAACACACACAAAAAAAACAGACGCTCTTTTCTTTATAAAAACCAACATTTTAAATTTATATTTTAATATATATGTTTTGCAAACATTTTAATAGAAATCCGCCATGTGAGAATATCCATATTGTAGTTTTTCTACGATGTGTAGTTGGAGGCATCGGTTGCAAACTGTTATATCGCGAGTCTAGCGTTCACGTCAGAATCGTAAAGGGAGGATCGTAGGTTTTTCGCTAGGTGAAAAAATTATTTAAAAAAACGCGTTGTGTATGACTGGTAGTTTGTCAATTGCAGCATGGGCTTGTTGGGTATTAGGTTTATCGCACGTTTGATAGTTTTAGAAGTTGCGGTTTTTGTTCGTTTTACTTATTACATCTCTAATTATGGCGCTTGTTTCCTTCTCGATTTTTGGACGAGACGCTATTTATCCTGCTTTTGACGTTGGCGGTTGAAGAATAGGCTCTATAACTAATGCCGTTGTTGCTATTCTTCTCGCAAATCTGTGCCTGTCACAGGCAACCTGCATCCACGTTGAGCGTCTATCCTCTGTAAGATCATCCAAATGATGGACTGTCACCAACTCTTCGGCAAACGTCACCTAAAGTAATTTGATATTTAAAAAAATTAGAGTATCTTAATATCCTAAAAAAAACGATGGAGAGAGAATAAGATAAGACATGCTAACCTTGCGGTCGTTTTTTGTAAAATACTCTGCTCACTAATATCCATAGCGCTCATCCCAATTAGCGTATTGTTTGAGTTATTCTAGCTTGTTGCTTTATATATATATATTTTTTTTCCTCTCTCTTTTGGAGAGGTAGCCTAAAGGAACACGATGGCTGGTAATTGATACAATTGTCCTAGATGTGGGCGAGTATTCTCCATGTTCAGCTCGCTAAATAGAAACGTTGAGAGTGTTCACGGAATCTGTTAATAATTTACAGATATGGACACGTATCTAGCAGTGTTATCACTGTGGTTGACTGAGTGACCGACCGACGCTAGTCGAATGAATATATTAAACCGTGTACGCGCCTTTTTTTTTACATAACCTGTTGCGTTTCGCGCTCGCTGGAGACAATAATCAATAAACTCACGCGAGAGCGGCAACGGTGGGAGATATTGAGCTGCCACGGTAGGAGAAAATGACTGTTCGTTAATACCGCCAGCAAGATTTGCCATATATATATATATATATATATACCTACTTATGGTCCATATCTTAAATACGGGGCCCATTTACGTCCACGTAGATATAATAACTATTAACTTATTACTATTATATGTATATATGCTCACCATAACTATGAAATAACTAACGTATCACTACTCCCTAATATGGTAGTTTCACTTCCGGAGTGGGCGTGGTCTATAGCCGGACAACACACACACACACTAGCTCCTATTGGAAGTCACTTTGGCGGGAAAAACTGATGTCCAATACATGAGTCAGTAATTATCCCCCTCAACCACCAACCCTCTTCATATATACATATATATCATGACAGAAGCTCCACCACCACCACCACCTTCCACCATGGGAAAGTGGTGGTATCCTACTATATAACTCTTGTACTCATAGGGTACTGGACTTCGTAGGGTATACCCTATTCTTTGGTCAACTAAAAAACCAGGAGCATAACGTGCGCCTCCTACTACTCAGCTGACTTCATGTGAGATTCTGGAATCCTACTCTGATTGAGTCATGATCGCAGAGAGAGAGAGAGAGAGAGAGAGAGAGAGAGAGAGAGAGAGATGCTGTTGTAGCAGGTTTTCGTCCTCATATATTAGGCATTGGTCATCTGCGAATAGTAGCTCGTTGATGTTGGAATCTTCTACCTCTATATTATTATTTGAT